>VDFB02252616.1:130460740-130525977 GCA_007258455.2 Sequoia sempervirens
TTCACTGAATTGGCAAGCTCCTTGGATGAATTGCCTGCAATAAAACTCACTTTATTGTTACTTATAAAATTACAATTCAAATGCCAACTCCAAAAGTTAGTTATTGAACATACAAATTTAACAAGCTCTATATTTTTGGACAAAACTTTTGCTTACCAAGAAATGAGGATTTCCTTTTACTTCTTCGATTTTTCAGGCACCACTTCAGACTCATGGTTATTTTTCTCATCAGAAACCAAATCAATCAACAATTTATTTCCCATTGATTGATTTAAACTACATATTTTCTTAGAAGGGAATCTCTTGTTTGAATCGATGTTTGGATTTTCAACATGAAGAGCACTGATAGTTTTCACACACCCAAATCTTCCAAACATATGAACCTCCATGTATGACTTCACTATGTAGTTGAACACAACAAAATCTCCCAATTCTAGGTTGTAATAATTGATGAATTCTTTCCAACCATATCGAAATTCTAGTCTATTGTTTGTACTCATTAACTCAAACTCCCACTCCTACCCACTTGGGCCTTGCAACACCATATGTTTGTCTTTCTCATTTATAAGTTTTGAAACAAATGCAGGAGGAATCCCTCAACCCTCAACCCCTATACATTGGACCCTCAACCATAAACATTCAACCACATACCCTAAAACCATTACCCTAAACCCTTACACCCTCTACCCTCAACCCTCTATCCCCCTCTTTCTCTCCCTCTCTTTCTTAGGTCACTCCCTCCCACACCCTCTCCCTCTCTCAGGTCTCTCACTCACACTCCCTCTCTTGAAAGTCAATCTCCAACAACAAGTTGTTGAAAATCACCCCAAGGTCTCTTGGGTGTCAGGTCATGACTTGCTTGGAATGTCTCAGTTGTTTTGATGTGATCTTGTTGGTAATCACAGGGCATACTTACGAAAGTTAAGTTGGAGGAGAATTAGATCTTCTAACGGAGTTCTTGAGATGGGAAAGTTGGTGCATGATTGTTGTAGGTTCAAACAATAGTCTAGAACTCCTACTTCAACTTCAAATTTGGCTTTACAATGTGCAATGAACCTTAGCTTAGGTCATTTCTAAAAAAAAGCAAAAAAGGGAAAGGAAGAGCAAAGGTTCCTAGACCTGAAACTACCAGTGAACAATGATAATGGAGGACCCTACCTAGCTAAGTCCTTCTCACTCCAACCCCTTCTCTCCCACTCCCTCTCTCTTAAGCTCTCACTTCCACCCCCTTCTCCCTCTCTCTAGACTATCTCTCTCTCTCCCTCTCTCTCAGGTCTCTCCCTTTTGCAACCTACCTCTAGGTAACTCTCTCTCTCTCTCCCCTCTATCTATCCCTCCCACCCTACCTAGATAATTCCCTCTCACTCCACCCCCCTCTTTCTCTCTCTCTCTTAGGTCACTCCCTCCCGCACCCTCTTCCTCTCTCAAGTCTCTCACTCACACTCCCTCTCTCCCCCCACTCCCTCTCACTACCTATCTCTCAAGTCTCTCCCTCTCACCCCCCTCATACTCTCAAGTCTCTCCCTTTGGAACCCTACCTACATAACTTTCTCTTTCTCACTGTTTCTCTCTCCCCCCTCTCTCTCTCTCCCACCCTACCTAGCTAAGACCCTCTCACTCCAACCCCTTCTCTCCCACTCCTCTCTCTTAAACTCTCACTTCCACCCCCTCTCCCTCTCTCTAGACTCTCTCTCAGGTCTCTCCCTCCCACCCTCTCTCTCTCTCGTCTCTCCCTCTGGAAATCTACCTAGGTAACTCTCTCTCTATCTATCTATCCCTCTCACTCTACCTAGATAAGTCCCTCTCACTCCACCCCCCTCTTTCTCTCCCTCTCGTAGGTCACTCCCTCCCACACCCTTTCCCTCTCTCAAGTCTCACTTACACTCCCTCTCTCTCCCACTCCCTCTCAATACCTATCTCTCAAGTCTCTCCCTCCCACCACCCTCACACTCTCAAGTCTCTCCCTTTGGCACCCTACCTACGTAACTCTCTCTTTCTCACTGTCTCTCTCTCTCTCCCTCTCCCTCAATTATCTCTCTCTCTCACCCCCTCTCTCTTTCTCCTCCCTCTATCCCTCTCACTCCAACCCCTTCTCTCTTAAACTCTCACTTCCACCCCCTCTCCCTCTCTCTAGACTCTCTCTCTCCCTCTCCCCATCCCACCCTACCTAGACAACTCTCTCTCTCTCTCTCTCTTAAAATTCTCCCTCCCTCTAAAAACATACACAAATACATACAAGCATAATACATATGTACATACAATCCTACATCCATACAAGCATACATACATACATGTGTAGATACAATCTTACATACATATAGGCATACATACATACATACAAGCATGCATACATACATACATACATACATGAAACACCAACATACATGTACATACAAACATACAAGTATATCAACATACCTTCAATAGAGTGGCATTTAACATAAAGGAAGACAACATGAGTGCGTTATAATGTGCTTGCATTATATTTTTCTTTTGGGAATCCCCAAGCCTTAGCATTGGTATTTGCCTTGGAACACCAACCCAAAGGCTTGGAGGGAATTCCCAACGACCAGAGACCTATTTTTGTAAATTCTACAATTTTTCACATAATCAGGTTCGTGCTCACCATCAGGATTGCATCTAGTTCAATATCGACAAAATCGAACACATGGATAATGTTAGGTACTCTCTTAGCTATCCAACAATGTAATTTTTTTCACTTTCTGACAATGTTAATCCTTTCATGTATAATTTCTTTTGTTTGTATGTCTCTTTTTTGTCAAAAAGCATTGTTTGGTGTTTTTTTCATTATAAATTAACCATTCATTGAAATTTCAAATAAATTACAATTTTAAAAACTAGACTCCATTATACAATTTTTTTTTTTAAAAAAAATCAATTACTTTCCAAAATTTTGTTGTAGGGGGAAGCATGACCAAAATTTTGCTTTTCAGGAAGTGCCCACTTAGAAAATTAGTAAAAAATCAAATATTCATTAAAAAATTATCATAAAAATCGTGCATCAACTACATATTGTTAGCTAACTTCTTACCATAGTGATTTTAAAAATACTAAAAAAAAGTCCACCATCCTAGGGTCATACAAGAGTTGCTATGTTATGTTTTTCTAACAAAAACAACACCAATTTGTGTATGTCCCTCTTTTGAACCCCTTAATATCAACCATTTTCAAAATAAATTAGTAGTTTAGAAAGTAGACTCAGAGCACTTCAATCCTTGTTTTTGTTCCATCTCAAAATTTTGAGTGTAACTATCTTCAATTTCACATCCAAGGTTAGTATTTCCTGATTTCAAAAACAAAGTGGCCACTTAAGCCCCCTTTTTGGGAACCATCTTGGTGCACTTACCCAGGAATATATTCATATTTGAAGAAGGAGATGCCTTAACTATCTACAATAAAATATAGATGAATACAACATAAATGAACTTAGATGGAGGAAACTGTGTTTTCCTTGCAAGAAGCCATGTGAGATTGGTTATAAATTCCTTTGCATGACTAGGTCCATTATATTAAGGTAATATTTGATGATGATTTAGATCTAGAGAAATAAAAAACCACAACTAGCCATAGAAGAACATGAACCTTAGAACATGGTGGATTGGAGCATAAATAGAAGCACACTAGTAGCTCTTTCAGGAGTACCTTAGTATCATCCATTTAGAGTTTATGAAGTGTTGTATGGACAATAAATATCTTTGCTAATTGATAGTGGGCCACTTTTCACAACATCATTGATGAAGGATTAATGCTTAAGAGACAACTGAGGGCTAAGGATTTTAAAGGATTAAATGTTATTATTGTTGATTTCCATTCACCATTCTATGCACCAAAATAATCTAACTCAACATAGTCATGAGAGATCATAAGTACGATTATTTTTATGATGTTGTTAGGAGAAACTAACATAGTTTTGGATGTGTACAATTGTTGCAGTCCATCAATGAGATTTTATAGAACTATCATTTTATGAATATTAAGTTTAAATATAATAGGAAATATGTGGTACTTAGAGGAATTTATAGTGAGCAATATGGGTGGTTACAACTAAATTAATGGAGAAGATATTTGTAATGGATAAATTGCTTGGGAAACAAGCTATTTAGTTATGCATGCAACCTATCCATGAGTAAGAAATGCACTTATCACATGTTGATATTAAGAATATATTTTATAAGAATAGTATGGTGTTTGGTGATTTATCTCTAAGACTACCACTTGATAGAGGATTTTGACATATCACAGATTTGGAACCAAGATCTAATCTTACCATAAAAACCAACTACTATACAAGGAGGATATATAAAAGGTCACAAAAGAGATCTTTGGAATGGGTCACACTTGGTCTAGTTCTAGCTCATTTACTTCATCTGTGACCTTCTTGTTAAGAAAAATGATGGCACCATATGGGTGTGTATTGATTATAGATTTAAAAAATTAATTTGAGATCAAGTTATTATCAAATCTAGTAAGGGATGAGTACATGGATAAAAAGCATTCATATGTCACTTTGGGTATTTTGAGTGAACTTATGCATGCCTTTCGGCTTAACAAATGTACTAACCACTTTCTATTCATGCATGAATAAGGTATTTAGCAATTATTTAAGAAAAATAATTTTTATTTTATTTGATGGACTTGTGATTTATAGCAAGACATGGGAATATCCTTTGAATCATCTACATATAATCCTTAGAATACTAGAGCAATAGGACATCTTTGCAAAAAAAATACAAATGTGAGTTTGGGGTGACAACGATCTTGCACATGGGTCATTTCATTAGTACTCAAGGTATTCTTATGGATTAACAAAAGCTATAATTCATATTGTATTGGTCTCCTTCCACCAACTTGACATACTTGAGAGAATTCCTTGTCCTTTATAGTTATTATGGGAGATTTTTTAAGGGGTTTTCATAGCTAGCAACAAATTTAATCGATATGACCAACAAAGAATATTTTACATTGGTAGACACAACTCAATATTTTTTGATAATCTTAAGGAGGTAATGAGTGCATCTCCTATTCTTTTCATCCTAAATTTAACAAAAAATGATGGTTTAAGAATGGGAATTAAAGTTCTTAGTATAGAAGGGACAACCCATAACAGTTAAAAGTAGGAAATTAAAAGAATTAGAAAAAGGGTTCTCTATATATTACAAAGATATGTTTCCTATCATGCATGCTTTGGATAAGCTTTGATTTATAAAAAAATACAATGACTTGATAAATCATAACAATTTGAAGTTCTTCCTTGAGAAACATGAATTGAATGACAAGAAACAAAAATGGATGATTAAGATACAAGCTTATGATTTTGACATAGAGTTAACATGAAGAGGAAAATAAATTTATTAGTCCCTTCCTTTAAAGGCGGAGACTAATGTTTTTAGTTGAGCATAAGACATATTAATACGTGCTTTGGGAATGAAGCTGAAGATATAATGCAAAGTTAAGCCAAATTTTTTATTTCCATTTTTTTCCCTCCATTTATATTTTCCAATTATCTACCTCCCCGTTGGTCATCGGCGAATTTGCTGGGGTTTAATTTTCGTAGAAATAATTTCAAATAATTTTGAAGAACCTGTCCAATCAATGAAAAAGGGCAAAGTATCACGTATGTTTCCCTAATGTTTTCTCTGGTTTTTCTAAGAAGGGCACATGGACCTGGAATGGGGTGCGTGGCAGTATATTGCTTTGACAGTTTGGAGTAAGGGACAAATGTCTTTAGGCCCCCTCTTCAACCCAAATTTCTATTTATCTCTTTCTCTAGTTGCTAATCGATCTCCCAATGCTCCTTGGTTTGTTCTATTGTAGGATTGATACAGTGCTTTTCAGGGCTGTGATGCATCTATTCTAAGGGCTCTTTCCCTTACATGTCTTGACAAGTGGCAATGGCCAGATTACATGTCATAGGCATGGTGAATTTTTGGTGAATCTTCAAAAGATATCCTGAAATGGAATTGTTATTTCTATTTTGGAAATTTGTTGGTTTTTCTTGGCAAATGTAAAATTTTGTGCACTCATCCAATGTTGGGAACAGAGAATGGAAAACCAAAGTGGAGGTAAAGACAATTGTGAACAAGAGCATTGTCTATTTTGGGTCTACTTTTGTGTTGTTGGATATGGGTGGAAGTGTGGTGTCTAAGAAGCCATCAGACATAAACTGTGGGACTATAGCTTTTATAAGCTTGTGGGTAGGTAATTTTTTTTATACACCAGCTAGAAAATACCATTTTTTTGTTGCATAGATTTAATGCAAATGCGCAGTTAGGCGTTAAATGAAGTCAAATGTATTTCTTTGTTCTTAGGGGTTTATTGAGGTCAGATTGTTAGTGTATGCTATGAGTTGTTTTTTACAGACTTTTTTATTTTTATTTTTAATATTTTGTGTTGCTGGAGTGAGGTATTTTCATAAATCTATCAATTTTTGTAGGTTTTTAAGGTTTTATTTTATCTAGGAGTTTTTTGTGATTTATGAGCTATTTTTGACTTTAAGGAAATCTCCCCCTTTAGGTTATGCAAGCGGAGTTGAAGAAGTTAGAGCTTGGAAAATGCTTGTACATTTAATGAACCTGTGATATTCATTGCTTTTTGTTCTTGTTAGAAGGAATAGAGTAGCGCAACAAGGATATAAGTCTAATTTCACAGCTATGATCAATTGATGGGACAAAAAGAACACTTAGTTTGAAGACAAGGCTTCCAAAAAGAAACACAAGCCACAACCATTCCACTTCCTATGAACACAAGAAGGATGAATGTTGGAAAAAGTATCTACTGGTGATAAAAGACTCGATTTTGGCAGAAGAATCCACTACATTTTGATGGGTTTTCATGCTACCTAACAAGTAAACATCTATGAGTAATTGTTTGATGATCCCCAAGTTGACCCTGTAAAGGTAGGGTCAGATCCCTTTGTAAAAATGGGATGGAGATTGGTGACATGTGATAGCATCAGCTCTTTAGCAATACTAGTAGTACATAAGTTAGTAGATTTCTTGCTACAGAATGTTTTCCTCAAGAGATTTCAATTGGAAGTCCCTATATTAAAAATGTGTCAGCTCCTCTAATTCACCTAATTCACTATTACATACACACAATTCCCAAGATGCACTATTTTATGCATTCAACTCATAATGATTATTGTTACAAGACTCATTAGTGGGCTTAACATCTTCTCAATGAACCGTCCTTGAGAACCTCTTGCTCAAGTGTAGTTGAAACATTAACCTTTGCAGGAACTATTTAATCATAGACTGAGCATTTTGACTTTGTAATCTTGGCTTGTAAAGTGAACACGAAATTACAATAGTTAGTGTATTGTTATCTTGATTAGGACTTACCTATTATCTAAAACATTCAATTATAATGATTGGGAACCTAATTTAGTTTAACTTAGCATGATCTATTAGCTGAGACCCATCCTTTGGTTCAGCCTTCATTTGTAATCTTCTATTCTGCAAATATTTCACAGACAAAATGGCTCTTTTTGGTCAACATTCATTTAAAATTAAATCAGTCTAGTTTCTAGATTAAGATGATGTCCACTAAAATTTTGCATTTTAATAAAATATGTTCTTGGATAAAGAACCAAGAACCACTTAATATAATTAGATTTGTAATGTCAAGGAAATTAAAAAAAAAGAAAAATATTTGCTGATATCTTCTATACTTTTACAGACCAACATGGAGAGATGCACTATGCATGCTAAGAAGTCAAGGTATGTCAAATATGTGAGGCAAGGAACATAGATGACAAGAAACATATTCTACTAAAATGTGCATCATTCTAATCTGTTTATAAAGAATGTAATACATTAAGTAAAGATGTGTAAAATATGTGCATTTTAAACCATGGAATGTAGATGGTGAGAAACAGAGACCACAGCATGTGCAACTATTTTAATCTGTCCAAAGTTTCTAAAAATAGCCACCACATTAGTACATTATCATGGGAAACACTTCCGCTCAAGTCTCTTTGGGCTTTAATTTTGATGATTGCCAACTACACTAAATAAAAATAGTGTTGGGACACATTGGTGTTAAAATAGTCAGGGTGGATGCACCCTATTGTCATATGCTCTTCATTGATATGATGCTTTCTAATGTGTAATTTGTTTCATTCCACACAAAGCTAGAAAAGAAAAATCCAAATTCACTGCTTTCTCTAGCTTAATTTGAATGTCATACATTCTAGACTCTCTGTTTGAGTCCTCGCTTTTCTTTCTGATTTATGCAAGTGCTGCTACTATCTCTTAGACATTGTCAGGATGGCAACAAACCCATTTTGTGCATATCTTGCAATCCATGAGATTGAATCTCTTTGGGGCATTTTTTCAAACAGTTCACGTGTCTTGTGCCAAGTTAAGGGCTCGAGAACAAGCTATGGACATCCATCAAAAGATAATGGATCAGGTTAGCATTTAAGCAGAGGACGACCCCTGCACTTTGTATTTTGTGCTTTACTGAGTAGTTTGGATTGATTGTGGGCTTGTACTTCCTCTTCCTCTTCTTTTATATATTCTCAATTTCCATTACCTAATTATTTAATAGTCATTGCTAGACGGAACAAGAATTAAAATACAATGAATCACATTATCAAATATGAACATTGATACTCATGAGACCACAAGTTGAATCAATCAATTGAAGTGACAAATTTTGAGACTAATATCATATATGTCTGGTCAATGTAGAACTCTGTTATAGACTAAGTAGTAAATAACAAAAAATTAAGAGTCTTCTAAATAACCAAAATAGGTTTGACAATACCTAACTAATGGATGGATCATACCTGGCTAATGTCCCATGTTTATGCAACTACAAAAATTGCTTCAAGGTATCAAAATGATATAGGGCAATGTTATATCACACCCAAAATATTATGGTTTGTGAAACATGCCCATGGGCATCCTAAATAATCCTTGAAGATCTACACTCTCCTTATCAAATTGTATGGCAACCTTAAGTTGAACATACCGATGTTGGCAGTTCCCTACAAATACTACATTGCCTTTCTTTGCTTAAGCTACAAGCGATATGAACTTCAATTAAATTTTTTGCTCTACATAGGTAATTTTGTAGTGACATAATGCATAGGATTGCTTTTTGCACTTAAATACCTTACTGATCCTATTGATGGCATGCATGCCAACTACAATTTGAAATATTTAACCTTTGAATTACCAATTCCTTGGCCTTTTGCTTATTGTCTCACTTTATTTAGAGATAATCTTGTCAATTAGTTTACTATTGACTTTATTTTTGGATACATCATGATGACTGCGCAATCCAATTAGCTATTTTTTTTCTTTTGATTTGCTCCTCTCCATGTTCACTATTAGCTCAATACATGCTTGGTCAAAGAAAAAAATTATGCTTGCCTTTCCTCATCTAGCTCATCCGTGATCAATTTTAGAATCAACTAGAAGAAAATCATTTCCTTATTAATTTAAAATCTGCTGCTCCATCCTTAATATTTGTTGTTTGGACTCAGTCCTAATTAAAACCCATGTTTCATTTGCCTTCTATGCAGGGCCTAATACCTCTACACCAAGAATTTAATAAAGCCTACTTATTTTCCCATTCTTCTCTGCAGGGCCTAACACCTCTACACTGAGAATTGAATCAAGCACATTAATTTTTTCATTCTTCTGTGCAACCAAGAATTTAATCAAGCCTACTTATTTTCTCATTCTTCTCTGCAGGGCCTAAAACCTCTACATTGAGAATTGAATCAAGCTCATTAATTTTTTCATTCTTCTGTGCAGCCAGCATAGGGAGCATGTTACCACCTCCAGATCCTGGCATTATTTAATTAATTTTTTAAAATCTTTATTGTAGATGTATCCAAATTTTCCAAAACTTACTAGTGGAATAAAATTAGATTTAAACACGAACAGTGTGTTGCATGCCCCTATGGATTTCTCCAAGTATTAGATAATGTAGTTTATGAATAAAGTTCAGATTTTAAAATCTTTTATGGTGGCAAACTTGATTTTGGATTGATACGTTAGAATGCAATTTTGTGAAGTTTATAATGGCCTACAATAATACTGTGGCAGATTAATGATATGAAATATATCTAGGAACATTTGTGAAATGGGGCATTTATCTATGATTTTTTATTTCATCACACAAATTTTCCCTCATTGGCTTCTCATGTCATCGGGTTCCCCATTTCTCTTTAACCTCTTTCCCTTACACCATCACATCATCCACTTGTCTTAGCCTTGTACGCATCAGCTTAAGGAACTTTTCTCTTGGCTTTATATATTTCATTTTTTTCATCTGGCCATCAAATACATTTATGCCACTATATTTAAGTGATTATGCTTTTTTGGGTCAGTCAATGCTCCAATTAATTTCTATTCTTTGCTCTATGTCCATTTATGTTTTTGAAATTTGACTCAAAACATGTATTTTTCTCTTAGCAAAATTTGATTGCTTCTCCTTCTCCCCCGTTTCTCCAAACAAATCAATATGCATTTTTAGAAGTTATACAGACTGTTGTTTTAACATGGTTAGAGTAATTACAATATACATGATTGACAATTTTTATGTATTAAGTATAAAATATAGCTTGCATGTGCCAATATTTGGATTCTGAATACTTTATTGCTAGTACAACTTGATCATAAATGGTTGAAACTCTGAAATTAGTCTCACGAATTCTTGGAGCATGTCTTACCCCTCATCAATGATATTAGCAACATAAAGCCAAGTTGCAGCCTGTATGCTCATTAAAATTTGATAAAAGAGATTGCTTCTGTAAGGAATTTACATATGTTTTTGCAGTTGAAACTTTTCAACCTTTTGTCTGGAGTATCAAACAGACCTACAGGCATGCTTTCCATTGTTTAGGATTTCAAATTGATTTGTCCATGAATAAGAGGTGCATCAATGTAACAAATAATAAAGCCCTTTCTGTTTGGCCAGCATTGAAGAAATGATGTTTATTGGCTTCTTATTTGTTGATAAAGGTGCTAGGTTTCAGAGGGAACAAGGAAAACTTCTAATTTGATAAGAGCATTTTTCATTAGCAATTGAACTTCTAATGGACATGTTGAAGTAGTTCTTTTTGGGGTATGCATATGAGATCTATATTGCTGCACTTTTAAGTGAGTTTGGCAAGAACCTCAATGTACATTCTCTAGCATGATTGCTACTTTAACTATCAAGTGAGATCAAATTTTGGTATTTTGTTTCATATTAACAATCTCGCTTTCTTTCTGTTGAGGATTGACGAGATCAACTACTAGCCAGCATCTCAAAAAGTATGTTTCAAGAAACTTGTTAACAAAAAAAAGACATTGCCATGTGATGGAAAGGCTAATAAACTATTTTGTGTTTTCCAAGGTTTAAACTAGTACTTGAGGTTTAATTATTGGATATCTATTATATGGATTATATATTTTACATTGCATATATAAACTGTATTGCCCTGTCTGGGTGAAATATCTTATTTTGTGAATGATTGATTTAATATAGTAAATTGTCTCCTTATCTAGTTTTATTTTAAGCAAATCATGTATTTTGGTTTTGGTATTAATCATGTGACTGCTTTTCAACAAATGTTCCACTTACATGGAAAATGCTTACTATTATATCAATATGTAAAAATCAACTCACATGATAGTTCCAACCAGAAATTCATTTAGATGCCCAAATTGGAAATTCCATTTTCATGTTAGTTTCAAACCAGAACACATCCAAAAGCTTTGGTTTCATGTAGCAAAGACTAGGTGCAACTATTTATGGGATGACTATAAGACAAGCTCAAGTTTCAACAATGAAAAAGAGTAGACATGGATATTACTCAAGAAAAAGAAACACACAAGCAATTGACCATAGCCTAAGTCTAAGATTGGGCATGCAGAAAACCTCAATCATGTCATACTCAAACAATGAGGTGGCTCTAGAGAAAAAAAAGTGAGTATGACCATCCCAATATCATGAAACGTTTTTTGTTGTTTTATGTCAGGTATAGTTTCTATGGTTGCAACATTCTAGTTAGCAATGCTCTTATATTTGCACTTGAGTCAAAAAATTGAAATACAAAAATTCTAGTTAGCAGTGCTCCTATATTTACACTTGAGTCAGAAAATTGAAATACATAAATATTGTAACAGGTACACTGAAAAGCTTAACCCATCATGCTACTAATTGTTTGTGCTACAGGATATTCAGCATTCTCTACTGTATTCTATACTACAATCTCAATGATAATATCAACCAAACACAGTAAGCATATGAATTTTATCTCTCATTTTTTTATTAAATGTTTGTATTGGTTTTCCAAATTAGTAACAATATGCACTTTCTAAGAAGATGCACTTTTTATAGCAGAGAAATTTGCATCCAAAGAGCACAACATACTAGGGTAGAAAGAAGAAACAATTCCCAATGCATTAAGAGCAATAGCAGGCGTTGTGTTTGCAAATAACTTTAAAAATAGAAAACATGTATATGCAACTTTATATTTCAGTTTACATTTTCACCAAAACAAAACACTAAATTTTTTGAGTCCTAAACTATGTCTAAGATCACTCTATTGCTCTTAAGTAGATCAGTGAAGGTTCAAGATCAAAGGAGTTCACTTGTCTGGACTGGAACTCCAGATGGATGAAAATAAGTCTATGTGGGGCTCAGAAAAATAGTTTCAGCCAGGATCCAGATAGTTGCTTGCAAATGGTATGGGCAGGACACTACCTTTTCTCAAATCTAAATTGCATAACACACAGAGCAAGAGCAAACAAGGAGAATCTATCTAGATTATATCTGCTACTTCAGAGGACAAGGACACTACTAGAAATCTAGACGTTGTTTTTCCCAGGCGATTCCTCTGGAGAGGGTGATATTTTCCAAATTTCTATTCTAAATATTCCTTTCAGTATGTATATTGTCTGGTCTAAGCACCACCAATTGGTTGAGTTCTCTCAAATACTGATTATTACTAATTAATTGAGGAATTAAATAGACGCATTCTTGTTATTTGTATATGTATAGCTTGAACAAGGACCAGCTTCTGTTAGTGCTACCTCCAATTAGCTATTGCAATTTGTTTACTTGGTGTATGATAGCATTATAATAGCATTGCAATAAATTTGAGGGGCACTGATACAAGTGTCATCTACAAATTGCTTGCTGCATGTTTGAACCTACCATTAACTAGTCAAAAAAGAAAGCATGTATGTCCAGCTTCACCAACACAATGTCCATGCTCTTGTTTACATATTTCAAAAAAAGAAAACATGTATATACAGCTTTATATTTCAGTTTACAATGCCAACAAAAGAAAACATCATACATTTTCAGGCTATAATACTTGTTTTACTTTTGACATTTTATAATATATGGCTTAAATTGTAATCTTATTCAGCTACATATTTATGTATACTCTATTGCCATCACCCATCACCCATTAGCTTGACTTCTCAATCTTTTTTTCTTTCCTTTAACTTGTATCCCATGTAGGCATAAATCATGCGTATTTTATTTCTCTTGTTTGAGAATTCTTCTCATAACCTGAATCTTGTTCTTCATATTTATCAGTTTATCCATTTCTTTTACATAAAATTATTTTGATTGCTGATCTAACTTGGAGAGAATGACCTTCTCAAAGGTATCTATCATACCTATCATATCATTCAAATTTCATCTGGATTATGTGTCCTTTACCTTTGTATTTTTCAAACCTTTGTATTTTTCATAGCACTGTAAAACACTGCTCTTCATGACTTACACTATTTTTGGTGTTCAAACCATTCTGACATGCCTTAATTTACGTTGTAGATTCAAGAAGAAAGGGTTCTCTTCTCATCTACAAATTCTCTACTATAGACTATTTTATCTGTAGAGACGGTTATTTGTATGCTTTTGAAATGGTTGTGTCAGGAAGTCTTTGGGGCTGAAGGATTAAGATTTTATGTCCTAGAAGAGTAGTACATGAAAAAGAGCTATGATGCGGGCTTCACAATAGAGTTGGGACAAGTTATTTGAAAATAAACCCTTCAATTCATTCCTGTAGTCCATGATCTAGATGCTACGAATGATAAAAGACAATAGCAAAAACCAAAAAATAGTCATCAAAGACCAACTCCAAAATACTCATAGCACTGTTTTCCCTACACCCAACCCTGCTTAAGGTAGGGACTCCAACTCACATAGAGCACTTGTTTTCTAATGCTCCTAGGAAGCAAACTCTATTTTCTACTTTTTCTATTTCTACCAACTAGAAGGTTTTTATTATGGTAGAATAAGCAGAAAAATAGAATTCCTATTGATCTTCTTGATGGGAATGCAAGAGATTGGGTATCTTTAGTAGAAAATAGCCTTATTATCTATAAAATACGATTTTCTTAGCTCCTAAACCTAGGAGGACGATTTTAAGGGTTTTCATGATGCACTATTAGAAATACACCCATTATTCTACAAGACCTATAGGAATATTAGGGAAAGGTTCTCATGTACTAGGTCCTCAAAAATGATTTATTTAAAAATATTAGATAATACATGACCTACTAGCAAAATAAAGTAAAACATATTTTTCCAATAGGGTTGCTTCAATAATCGTATATACCAAATTAGAAGTGTGAAAGTATATCCAATGGATTTCATCATAGCCCTCCAATGTATAAGGAAAATATTACAATTATGTTTTGGTGTATAGGCTAATGAAGTATCTACACTTATTTTGTATTTCTTCGTAACTCAAAGCACATCAATTGGCTCATTATTTAATAAAGAATTGCTTAGGTATATAGGTTGCCTAAAAATATTGTTAGTGACAAAGATAGTAGAATTCTTAGATATTTTTTGCTAGGAGCAATTTTATTTGAATTTTAAAGAATATCTTCTCCTAACTAATGTATAGATATAGAATATGAACAATGTTAGAGCTATCATGCATTAGCTAATAATTAATTAATTTTTAATTGATTATTAGTCTATTTATTCCCGTGCACTTAAACTAAACTTAGGAGTGTTTTTATGCTTTATTAACTTTGAGCTAATATTAGATCATTATGTCTCATCTCATGTGATGTTGACACTTGTCATGATTTGATCCCTTTCTCATTTAGGGTTTTGCTCTTATAAGCACTCAACTCTCATTGTAAATATATCTCATATATTATCTGTCTGAGCTTTCATATCTTCTTGAAAGTCTCTTGCTTTTGTAGCTTTTTTTTGTTGAAGAATATTGCACATATTGTTTGCAGATCTCTTGCGTGGAAGGTGTATTTATTTGTTTTTTGATCTTGTGGCTCGTGGTTTTGTGCTTGTTTCACAATTCTAACATGGTATTAGAGCGTGGATTCAACGAACCCCTTCTTGATTTATAATGTTTTTTCTTCAACAAGGGTTGTAGGCTTCAGATCTGAATCCCCTTTTCCTTTTTTGCAACTTTTGGAGGTGGGATTTTTTTGAAGCATTTTTGTGTGAAAAGGACCTTGTCGTTGGATCTAGAGTTGTCGAGAAAGTCAAATTTAGATTTTTTTTCACCTAATTTCAATTCCTAACATCAAATTTACAAGGTTTTGAAGCGGTTGTTTTTTTTTTAGATCCAAAGGGTAGCTATATTTTCAATGCATTTTGGCGTGAAACAGACATCACCATTGATTTATAATGTTTTTTCTTCAACAAGGGTTGTAGGCTTCAGATCTGAATCCCCTTTTCCTTTTTTGCAACTTTTGGAGGTGGGATTTTTTTGAAGCATTTTTGTGTGAAAAGGACCTTGTCGTTGGATCCAGAGTTGTCGAGAAAGTCAAATTTAGATTTTTTTTCACCTAATTTCAATTCCTAACATCAAATTTACAAGGTTTTGAAGCGGTTGTTTTTTTTTCAGATCCAAAGGGTAGCTATATTTTCAATGCATTTTGGCGTGAAACAGACATCACCATTGCGCTCAGAAGGTCCAAAAACCTTAAGAGCCCCTGTCAAATCGCCAAAATCCATGTCAGTAGTTTCTAAGGCAAAAAAAAAATTGCCAGGAAGGTCGTATAGCCTTCCCAACATGTGGATCGAGGTAAATAGTTTTCAAAAATAAACATCAAAAAAAAAATTAAAAGGTATTTTTAAAACCTTTGCGCTTTTTTTTTTTAATCAAAATTTATTTAACAGCTTTTGGGTGGTACCCAAGGGTACCGTCGACTTGCCATGATCGCAGGCGGTTGGCCTTGCCCCCTCTGCAATGATGGGTATCATTGGGGGTCTCTGCCATTGGCAGGGTGGTAGCCCCCTCAGGCCCCATGCCAAGGGGTGGCAGACCCAAACAATTTTTAAATAGATTTTTTTTCAATGTTTTTTTTTGTATGTTTTTTTTAAATATATATATAAAGTTTTTATGCTTTTTACTTTTAAAAATAAAAAAATAAAAAATATATTTTTAGGTTATTTTATTTAAAAAATATATAATAGTTTTTTTTTGACATTTTTTCACTTTAAAATAAAATAGTCAAATTTTGCATTTTTTTTGCAAAATAAATGCACTATACCTGGAGGAGATTTTTTATCAGCACCACTATATTTGGCAGGCCTCTATTTTTTAAGTTTTTTTTGACAAATTTGGTAGAGTTCTTTTTTGCCCTTGCTCAACCCTTCTCTAATGGGTTTTTCACTTTTGCACCTCAACTTCCACAAGCCATATTTGGGCCATACAATGGTCTTTTCTAGTGCACTTTGTTTTGAAATGGGGTATAATTTTGAGCTCTTCATGGTGGTGCAGGTGTTTTCTAGTTTTGACTTTTGGTTTTTTGCAAAATTCTGTTTTCTCAGTGTTGTAGCTATTTAGTTCTCATTTTGGAGATTTCGACTGGCCATATCTTCTGCATCCAGACACATTTTTGGGTGTCGTTTTCTTTGAAAGTGCATGTTTTTTCATGTACTTCATCATGGTGCTACTAGTTTCCTCTTTTTCTATCAAAGAATTGTATTTTCAAGATGTCATTTTTTCTGATATTATGGGCTCCCATTGTATGAATTTTTCATTATGTAAACGCATTGAAATAAAGTGCTACAATAGGTGTATATGTATTATGGCATCTTGCACATCACTTTGTGCCTTATTATACTCGCACTATGATATATAAAGTGCCATGGGGGTTGATGTTTCCCTTTTTTTTTCCTTCATACCTTTCTCATGTGTTTGTGCCTTGGTTTGCACACCCTTTATATTTTCTTGTACTTTCATGTTTTCCCATTCAAATGTTATTGGTTCTTTATCATGCACTACAGTCAAGCATTCAGCTTCAGTATACCTATCATACCTCTCCCTTGTCAGCATAATGGGGGGTTTCTACTATTGGTGCTAAGGCTTCCTTGGTTTCATGTTGGAGTGACCTATGTGTATAGTATTTGTTCTTATGTACTAGGTGGATGCAACGGCTGGTTACCCATGCATTTTGGTGAGATGGAGCACTTACCATATGGACACTCTTACATTCCTATTTATGGAGGCGACCTTCCAATTTTCACTTGATCGGTTCTTTAGACTATTGGTACTTGTGTCATCTGTATCTTTGAGTTATTGATGTTTGCCTTGGTTTGCCATTGGATTCGAGTAGTGTCATTGGGGGAACTCATACATATTCTTGTCTTCTTGATCCTGATCATCATACGTTTCAGCGAAGGTTCTTCTTCCAGCATTTTAGCAGTCATTCTTCGACAGTGTTTACATCTTCTTCATGCTTCAGTGGTGTTCTTTTTGTTCATCCTTTATTCCTATCTCTTGGGACAATATTGTCTTGTTTGGAGGCTTCTTCAGCCCTTCACTTGGCTTTCATCTCTTTTTGGAGTGGTTTTTTTCCCATGAGGTTTCCTCTATTTCTCCACATTATAAAGATTTTTTGTTTGTACATGGGTACCTTCTTTGGCCTTGTTTGTTGGGACCCATCATGCATTATTTTTTAGGGTTTTTAGCTACTCCCTAAGTTCATCTTAAGGGGGGTGTTATAGTTATCATGCATTAGCTAATAATTAATTAATCTTTAATTGATTATTAGTCTAATTTATTCTTGTGCACTTAAGCTAAACTTAGGAGTGTTTTTATGCTTTATTAGTTGAACTAATATTAGATAATTATGTCTCATCTCATGTGATGTTGACACTTGGGTGATCCCACAATAGTGGTTTACAATTTTTGGCCAAACTGGACACTGAAATTATTATTTTTAACTAAATCTTCACATTCGGGCACCTATAGCAGCTAAACCGTGAATAATTTGAAGATGATGCAAACTAGAGTCTCGTCACATTTTGTCTATAGATTCTAAGAATTTTTTTTTCAAAATTTTTGGAATTATATTGCACTTCTTTTTCCATCTCCCACGAAAACTAGTGTTTTTCATAAAACAACATTTTTAAAAAGTGATGCACACCGTATAACGCATAACTTTTTTTCCATGAAGGATTAAATTCTAATTCTTTTGAATTTATATTTGTAACTTTGATATCTAGTGATTCCACTTGGTTAGATAGTTTTTTATTGAATATTTTTTCTTTAATCAAGTTTTGAAGTCAAACCAATTACAATTCAGACATAGCGCGACCGTATAACTCATAATTTTTTTTGTATATATCGAAATTAAATTTTATTTTTTTGTTGGATCAAGGACTTCAATATCTAGTGCACTCATATTTTTCAATTTTTTTTTGATAATTTTCTATTTTTCCACATGTGCATAACAAAGACCTTTGTTTTCGATGAAAAACCTATGTTTAATAAAACTAAAAAAACAAATACATAATAAAAAAAAACATATTAAAATTATATTCATTAGATAGCTCGTTCCAAGGACTACCTGATTCTAGTTGGGTTTGTGAAGATTCCTCCATTTTCATCCTCAACCTGAGCTCTGAAGTGCCAAATTTTAGGTTTTTTGTGTGTCTCAAGGAGGGGATGAGGATTTAGGGGAGTTCGTACAAACCCGTAGGGGTTCGAGCGAACCCCTAGGGTTTCATTCGAACCATGGTTCTCTTGAACCTAGGTTCAAGCAAACCTCTTCAAGGGTGTTTGCTCGAACCCCTTTCATATGCATTTTATTTTTTTGGCAGAAAATTTTTTAAGGGGTTCGCTCAAACCCAGGTTCGGTCGAACCCCTTTTTGGTTCAGTCAAACTTCTAGGTTCGTATGAACCCCCAAAATCACTTTTTTTTCCATGGGGTCATTTTTTCTCAATTTTCCTTCCTCCATCAAATTGTAAACCACTATTGTGGCTTCACCCACTTGTCATGATTTGATCCCTTTCTCATTTAGGGCTTTGCTCTTATAAGCACTCAACCCTCATTGTAAATATCTCTCGGATATTATCTAGAGATTTCATATCTTTTAAGTCTCTTGCTTATGTAACTTTTTCTTATTGAGGAATATTGGACATATTGTTTGCAAATCTTTTGCATGGAAGGTGTATTTGTTTGTTGTTTGATCTTGTGGCTTGTGGTTTTGTGCTTGTTTCACAATTCAAACAAACAAGTTGGTTGAAGGATATTTGAGAAATTAGGTTTTAGATTAGTAGTTTTAATGGTTTAAGTAGTTTCATATAGGGATACTAATATATAACACTACTCACCATGCATTCATTAGCATGTCCCCATTCGTAGAGATATAGTTATGATGCATTGTTTTTTATTAGTTCTCATATTTTGTAGAATGCCAACAACTAGTGATTTGGTGAAGTGTAGCTAATACATATTGAGGTCACTTAAATATCACCTTCACAAAGCCCAAAATTGACAAAAATTGTATTCAGGCTAGAATTACATAAATATATCATTTGAAATTAGATATATGATCTTTATGAGATTACATCCTTTTAGGCAAACCTCCATCAGAATTAATGGAGATGAAAATCTTAAACCACACTTGTGTGGGCCTTATAAGATCTTGAGGAGAGTTGGGAAAGTTGCATATGAATTAAAATTTTTAGAAGAGTATGATTCATAATATTTTTTATTTGTCTCGCCTCAAGAGGACCCTTGGCATTTCACACAATTAGTGCATTTTCTACCCTTGGATGATGAAGAAATATCATACTGTAAATTGTTGTTTTTATTCATACCAAGATGAAGAACTTAACACATTATAGAGTATCAATTTTTTTAGAATAATCTATATGTTGAAAATGCTACTTGGGAAAGACTAAAGATCTTAGAGCATCCAATTTTGGCAATTTAAGAAACATGGACTTGTAATGTTAATCCTAAGTATGAGAGTAGAATTTTAAACTTTCTCATATTAATATTATTCTTTATTTTCATCCTTTGTGTCCTCGCATCCCATTTCATTCTCTCTTCCAATCCTTTTTCTTCTATCTCCTTACTCACCTTAAAACCCAAATCCTAATCCCTACTTATTTTCACACACATTTCTCTTCATACCTTTGGTTTTTTTAATGATATCCTACCTCTACAAAGGTGTCAACAATGTATCTTGACTCTTGAACCAATGGAATCTTTCCATATTGCTCCTATTGACATACAAAACCCCCATACCCCTATCATATTGCATATTGTCACCCTAGAATTCCATTCCTTAAACCATCAACATTGGGTTGTCAAAGTATGCTTTGCTTTGTTTGATGGTAAGTGTTTTCCTAGACCCTAGCCTCTAACATGCACTTTTATGGAACCTCTTCATTTGAATAAAAAAATCACTAATCACTAGGACCAACTAGGGATGCTATTAATGGTACCAATTTTGAATGTAAAATGGTGTGAAGCCCTTAAATGATTGTCAACTCATATAGGCCCACACTAGGTCTTGAAATTTTATATAAGGCAAAAACTTTCATCAATTTAAATATCTTTTGTTATTACACCAACACACCCAAACCCTAGTTCAAACACTTGTGTTTAGCTATTGGATCTAAGGATGAAAACCATTTGGTTTTTAGAGGGTAGCCTCATGCAAAATTTGTATTTACATGTCAAATTTAGAGGACTTTATCAACATTTTAGATAATTCAACATTTGAAATTTTTTAATTTTTACAATTATTATAGTCTTTGTTATTAGAAAATATTTGTAGCAACATATCTATGTAATCATTTGAATGAAATATGTAAACTAAACACTTTATTCTGCCTAGTTTATATGTGTAGAACTATTTTATTTTATTCTCTTTATAATGCGAGGCTTAATCTTGTTAATATATTCTTTAAATTGACCATTTAAATTATATTGTCTGGGGATAAATTATTCCATTAGTGTCGAGAATTGGTTAACACGTAATGGAATTTAGGTTTAAATTTTCTATTGATATGACAAATGTAATTTCTTAACTGACAAAGATAAAGGTTGCAGATGCCGAGAGTCGAATTCCCCTCATATAATGTGGAAGCAAATTTTCCGGACGAATCGGGTGCGTGGATTCTTTTAAACTTTATCGAAACAGTATCTCAGCTTAATGGCTAAGCAAAGGATTTTCTTTTTCATTATAAAATCCTCTTCCTCTCATCTTACACTGCAAAGCGGCGTCCTTAATACTTGAAATGGGCAAGCTGAGCAGAAGTGAAATCGTACCTGGAGATCATATTTACACTCTGCCATTGCTTGAAAGCAAGCTGATAGGTGACGGGGAGGGGAGCTGCCTTGACCACATACACCACGGTATTCTACACTCGTTTTTGAATTTTGAATTTGTTTTTCCACACAGCATTGGATAATTTTGATTGATCTTTATCATTGAGTTTAAACAATATATTTTAAGCTTTGATTTTTTAAAGAGATTATTTTATGGTTCTAGGAAAATTCATCGTCAGCAATTAACCGAAGGAAAATTCATCACCAGCAATTCACCGTTGTGGAAAATTCACACGGCCAAGTAAAATTCACCGCCAACAATTCACCAGGGCGGAAAATTAATTGCATTAATATTTTACTTGGCAGTGAATTTTTAGCGGTGAATTTTCCATGGCGGTGAATTTTCCTTCCATGAATTGCTGGCCATGAATTTGCCATATGCCATCATTTCATATCTGATTTAAGATGAAACAGTGGAATTGGAGTTTTACCCACAAGTTGCTGATATATTTAGCAAAGCTTTTCCATAGTTTAAAATGTGTTCCTTTATCTATATCAGATCTAACGAAAAAACATATACCCATTTATTAAAAAATATATAGAAATCATCTGCGTTTTGAAGATAAGCTAGTTATATATAGAAACTATCTGTGCGCATGAAAGTAAGTATTAATTCTATTCTGTCTGCAAAGATTCATACTATTTTTCGTTTTAATTGTTTTGGGGAGTTTGGCCTACAGGTATTTATGTTGCGAAGAACCGAGTGGTACATTTTTCCTTGCAAATCACATCTTCTGGAACCACATTTAGTAACCTACTTGGTCCGTGTGATGAATGCAACTTCCGTTTTACCGGAGGCGGAGTAGTTCTGACCTGCTTAGATTGCTTTCTGCTGCAAGGAGAAATCTATCGATATGAATACGAAGTATCAGGAAAGAGACGAATCAGCACGACTGCGAGGTCCGATTCCCCAGAAGTCGTAATTAGTCGGGCAAGACAGCTGCATCAGACTAGAGGTTACAGTGAACCGGCTAACTGTGAGAACTTCGCTCTCTACTGCAAGACCGGGAAGCATTTCGCAACTGGGCAGGTAAAAAATGTTGCACCTGCTGTTGAAATATCTTTTCTTTGACAAATAATTTTTAGTCAAATTATTAATTCATATTTCACGAAGAGTGATTCAAATGAACTATTCAAATGAATTATTCATGAGAATGAATAGTCAATTTAGCCCTCATGATGTGAGGACATTCTTTCTAATACTATTTTGACTTAAGTGTTTAATCGTGAAGTGTTCCTAAAATCAAGTCCACTTATCTTGTCAAGTAAAGTAGATTTGATCTCGGGGGAGACTTCATGGTTACGTGGACTTACGTGGTGATCTCCTAGGAAGTCTTAATACTTAACCCCTATGAACATCGTCTAGTTACAATGAGTGTTAAGTGGACCATTCATTTTGATGACCGATGGATTCATGTGAACCCCTACTCATGAAATATAGGTTAATGAATTTGACTTAAAAGTTACACAATTAATTGCAATCTCTAATAACACAATACATACATATGTGTATACTTGTAAGGGAAAATAAACTAAAGAATTTTTATAGTAATAAATCATATTTTTACAATCTTTAATAATACAATACACATATATGAATATTTGTAAAAGAAAATACTCTCTCTCTCTCTCTCTCTCTATATATATATATATATATGTTTGGATTAGTAAATTTTATAATTTTTCATAATTATTTTGGGAAAGTAAATGTTAGAGACACGGGTAATTAGTTCTATGATTGAAAAATGCATAATTTTATGAAGATTTTGGAATATTCTTTGTTTATATCTTAAAAATGCTATATTTTGATAGATAATTGTATTAAATTTTGCATTCACCTTGTATTCTTTCTATAGACGAGTTTAATGATCTAGGAAAATTTTGTGATGATGAGTTTTATTCTCTAGATTGAGACTTTATCCTATGCAATTGTTTATTTTTTCTCTTTAATGATTGATCTTCATCTTTTATGGTTGTTTGTGCTAATTTGAGAGCTAGTGATATTTAGAAATACCTTGGAAGATTTAAGTTTATACTCAGAAGATGCATTCTCCTAAATCAACCCATGGAAATGAGTAAGAAGATTAAAAAAAATCTCAAGTCATACATATATGTTCTTCTAGAATGATCATGTAGATATAGATTCCTTTTACTACATCAATTAAAGTGTTTTAATACAAATGATACACAAATGATTCCTTGATTCTTTAATGATTAGGATATTTCTAAAGTGAATTAATTAAATGTCTTTAAATGCGAGAACATAACACCAAATTGTATAAATTTACATTTATTTGGCCTCAAAAGAATAGTACAAGAAAGAGTCAACTATGTTTAAATATAAAACTTTTTTTTAATATTTAATGGTTCAATTCCATGATTGTCGAGTCAACAATATGATTATTGAAATGGTCCTAGACATTAAAAAAGAGGTTAAATCACCATGGGAATAAGATAAATGGAAGTATGTGCATGTATGAGTAAAGTAAATTTATAGAAATATGTTAATACAAAGATAGGATAAGGAATAAGAGCATAAGAATGTGAATAATTTAAGTTAATGACATAAATTAGAAGACCTAACTTTAAATAGAATTAATTCAATATCAATATATCTATATATTAAGACGCTCCTCAAAAACAAACCCAAGATTAAACAAAAAATAATATAGATATACAAATTTTATCATTACATTTATTTTATCTTACTCTACCAATAATTTGATTTCACATACACACTATATAATTCATTAAATTAATCTTCAAGAATATTACTTCTATATTCTTTATTACATCCTATCTAAACGTATGAGAAGTTCAATTATATATAAAATAAATAATAAGATTAGTAATTTATTAAACACAAAATTTTATTAAAAATAAAAATATTATCTAATTGATATTGTATTAGGAATACCATATTCTTCTCTTGATTTTGTTGACTAGAGATTAAATATTAAATATATAATATCTAAATATTATAATATTATACTAAAAAAATTTAAATATACAAAATGTAATTTTATTAAATCATAATGTTAAATTAGGAATATATATATATACTAATTCTTTGCTTCTTTTTTTTTAAAGACCTTTATAATATGAATGTAAAACATATTTTCTAGTGGAAATATAGAAAGAATATCTATTCTTTGCTTTCTTTCTTTGTATAAGGTGTTTTATTTTTTTAATATTATTTTTATTATTTTATATTAGGTTCATCGAAGATCTTTTTCAATGGTCAACCATCATTTTACCACATTCTCAACCATTGATCATTAAAGTCAATCGGTAATGTTCATATAGGAAACACCTTCATGTAAAAATAATATGTGGGTTGTTTGAGGATATCGGTCAATGTTTAAGATATGCTAGGGTTTGTTATCTTAGTTTTTTTTATTTTAGGTTTTTTTTTTAAATAATATTTAATTTTTTCTTAAAATAATGTTTTTTAATAATTTTAAATATTTGAATTGTAATATTTATTATAACTAAAAAATATAATTTAGGTATTTTATATTTAACAAAAATATTATAATAAGTTAAATTATAATTGTAAAGATTAAATTAAATTGTGTTGAGTATTTTTTTGATAAATTTGGTTTAAAGAAGTTATATATTCATATATTAGAACATTCGGGGCGGGGGGCTTAGCTCGATTGGCTAAAGCATCATGTTGCAGGCAAGAGGTCACGAGGTCTAGTCTCCCCCGAAACTTGTGGTACCGAAGGGCGTGTCACACCAGCGTGTAGTTTATAGGGGGGTTACCCGATTCCTGTAGTCTATATATATATATATGAACATTCAAATATTGCATAATTAAGACAACATCATTAATGAAGGGTCATTTACAAAACCAAGAGGAGATAACAAAAACCACCTTGAAACTACATAGTGGTAAGATTATAGACATAATACTAATAACTAGAACATTAGCAAACTTTCAATTATCTCTATAACCTTAGGCCAAGATCATCTTCATTGTTAAAGGAAGAATCATTAATTGAAAATACCTAGTCAATCCTCTTAGATAACACCACACTCGTAGAAAATTTCATAAAGGCTATGCCCCAGATCATCTTCATTGTTAAAGGAAGCATCATTAATTGCAAATACCTAGTCAATCCTCTTAGATAACACCACACTCGTAGAAAATTTCATAAAGGCTATGCCCCACTTCACCTTGTGTTTATGAAGGATGATATTGTGACCCACCACAAAGAAAATAAAAGAAAACCACTAACCATAGGTAATAATGACGAGGGTTGGCCAATGACAACTCTAAAAGGAAAACCCGAACTAGACAACACACCACCTGGCACCCTTTCAAAACCCAATCTCCAACATAGTTAGATGAGAACCACTACAACCACCCTAACCACCTCCTTTGGCTCTCTAGCCTCCAACAAAATGGCAATAAACATGGATGTAATATTAATATTGGCATGATATCTATGCACCATGGTGAGAAACAAATTACCCAACACCATCTAGACAACATGCACCAAGATCTCCTTATTAACTTTAAAAAAATTCTTCAACCATAAATCTAAAATCTCTCCAAAAAGAAAATTCTTTTCTTGGCCAACAACCTTATATAAGGCTACATGAACAACTATCAAGATATCCATAAAAAATGGCAATAGGTATAAGCCTAAAAATAGATAGGTAAACACCATATCTTCCAATGATAATTTTCACCTTTTCAGTACCATCTTCTTGAAATGATTATTTTCTTCATGATAAACCATGTTGTCAACTATTATCATTGGTGTTGCATGTGAGTTAAGGGCAATAAATAATAGTGTCATTATGGAAAAAAAAAAACAACTTAACCATATATTAACATCCCTACCACATATCATACTCATGTATATATCTAATGTGACATTGAAAGTTTGCATGGATGTTAGTCTCCCTATATACGCAATAAATACAATAATCTTCCAAATTATTTGACAAGAACCAAACTTGATTTAAAATACTATTAATTTTCTAGTTTTGAACCTTTGTTTCTTTAATACATTAACTATAACCATTGAATCACTTTCAATTAACACCTTGTTAATGCCCACATCTATACATATTTTTAGACCCAATAGAAAAGCCTAAGCTTTTACTTCATTACTTGTTCCATATACAACCGACACTTGAGATGCTAGGAATACCCTACATGTTCATCAAAGTTGAACTTACACCGAACAGCTACACTCTTGTCTAAGATTTGACTGAGAAAATTGGTACTCAATGTTGTAAGGGCCATGATCGTCTTAACACAAAAATGTGATTTATCTCGTCGCTCAGTTTCCTTCGAATGATAATAAAATTTGAATCATAGAGATTATGTGCGAGTATATTTTCCCATCGAATTGGATGTGTGAATAGACTAACAGAAAAATTCTTTTTAATTTTCTAGAAATAGTTTCTCGCCTTAGTGATTAAGCAAAGGATTTTTTTCATTATAAAACTCTATCATCGGACACAGCAGATCAACTCCCCACTACTAGAAGTGGATATGCTGAGCAGAAGTGAAATCGTACCTGGAGATCATATTTTCACTCCGAAGAGTGGTAGAGGCCATGATCACGACCACCATGGTACGTTCGTTTTAATTTTTTTTTTTAAATTATCTTCTGATAATGAATCATTGAGTATGATTCATTGATTCAAAAAAGGAATACACAGTTAAATCCAGAAACATTTATATTATTTTTTTGATTTGTTTAGGTGCTTCATCTAAAATTATATTAATAAATAAATTTTATTAGAGAAGCTAATCCATTTGTTTAAATAAGTCAAAACTTAGAATGTGTTGTTTAAACCTATATACATGTTGAAAATAAACTTGTCCTGTTTGAAGATTCTTATGATTTCAATTGTTTTGGGGAGATTGGCATACAGGAATTTATGTTGCGGAGAATCAAGTGATACATTTTTCGTTAAAACGCAAATCTTCTGCAGGCCCACCACTTGTTCCGTGCGAGGAATGCGGGTTCTACATGGGATACGGAGTAGTGCTATCCTGCTTAGATTGCTTTCGGCTGGGAGGAGATATCTATCGATATGAATATGGAGTTTACGGAGTGAAAGGAGCCAGCACGCCTACGCCTTCAGAGTCCCCAGAAGAGGGAATTCGTCGGGCAATAGACCAGTGTCAATACGGGTTTTTTGGAGGTTACGATGATCCGTCTAACTGTGAGAAGTTCGCTTTCTTCTGCAGGACTGGGCGGCCATTTTTATCGAATGAGAACGAAAGAAGTGTTGGAATGACTCTCCTTGGAATATCTGCTCTTGTTTTTGGTGCTGTTGGCTTTATTATTCGTGCAATGAGATGATTGGTGAAGCAACCACCCCCAACCAGTTATGGTTCTACAAGTAGCAGATATAATGTCATATCACCATGTTATATCTTACATAAGGGCTTTTTATAGGAGTAAATAAAGTTGCTCCATCTTTAATAACACAATACATATATATATGTATATACTTGAAAAGGTATAAAGGGATATGGTAAATTTTATATTTTCTTTCTTATTTTGAGAAAGTAAATGTTAAGTATTTAGTTTTATGATTGAATAATATATGGTTTATGAAGATTTTGAAATATTTTTTATTTATATTAAAAAAAAAAGAATAGATGAATGTTTTAGATTTTATATTGACCTTGTATTTTGTCTGTAATCAAGTTTGGTCATTTAGGTAAAGTTTGTGATCATGAATTTGTCCTCTACGTTTAGACTATACTTCATGTAAAAAAAAAAAATTCTCTTTAACTTGTTTGATTGATGTTCATCTATCTTCTTGTTTCCACTAACTTGAGGGCTAGTGATATCTAGATATAGTTTGGAAGGATTATTGTTGTGTCGATATAGGACACATTCTCCTTGGTTGAATGTGTGTACAACAATAAGAAAAACACTCAAGACAATCATGTATATGCTTCTGAAGTGATTGGAATGATACCTACCTTCTTAAAGGTACTCTTTTGTTTTTAAAACAATTTCTTTGTTTTATTTTCTTCCACCCTTGGGTTCCACCACATATTCTCCTAGGGTCCCACCATATATTCTCTTTCTTAAATAAGAAGAAATATTGAAGATATCCCTCTTTTACAAAAGAATGTATATATCATTTTATCATTTATTTTATGGTTATTTATATTTCTAAAAGTTTATTTTCTATTTTTAAATTTTACATTATTCATTATAAATTAATCTAAATATAAATTAATTCCTTGTAGAATTTTGGTCAAATAAACAAGACACCTTATTTACCCTTCCCAATGCAATATATAACATGGGAATTGCACTACGTGCTCATGTGTGCTACTCTCACACCATTGCCTTTGGATGGCTAGACTCCCCTTCCTGGTGATACTCTCTCTCTCTCTCTCTCTCTCTCTCTCTCTCTCTCTCTCTCTCTCTCTCTCTTCGGCAAGAACGCATACCTGTGTCGTGACACTCCAATAACAGGGTCAACATTAGTCTGCTTCAAATAATGAAAATCAAGCTTAACAATTTATCTACAATATTAGCATCTCCATATAAAGCTCAATCATAGAGCTATGTATGAACTTATAGAAATTTATTCATACACCTTAATTAACCCCATTCGATGTATCATCAAAACGATTAGTTTTTAACCGAAAGAACCATTTTTATATCATATCACATTCAGTTGAACATCCATATCACATGACAATACAAAATTTAGGGCCGGGTCACAATTAGGGTTGTGACACATTTGAATTCATGTGCCCCTCTATGTGACAAGTGGCATCACACCTTTCTGTCTTTGGTTTTATCTGATCTGTGATTGACTTGGATCTATAGCTGCCATCTACATTGTTTATTTAAAATCACAATGGGTACATGCTTACAATGATGTAAATCAACCCTCATATGTGCTTGAATTCGTTATACAAAAACCAGTAATGTAAGTACTGAATTCATTTAGTTTTTCTGGTGTAGTCAAGGACTATGCTTAAAGCCTTAACAGCAGCCTATCATAGATTTTGGATATTTGCTTAATTTCTGGAATGAAAACAAATTGCAAGAAATGAATAATAGAGCAAGTATAGAACACAAAACTAGATCACACGAGGGCATCAGATAGAATTTGGACAAATCTGGTGTAGGTGAAAACTCTAGGACAGTTTAGGGGTGCCTCTTTATGTCAGCTGAATCAATAAGATTATGCTTTGCTCTTCTTTGGGTCCATTAAGGATACGTCAGGATTATGTCACATCTCTACCATGCCTCTTCTTGCCCACTCTGCTTTATGACTCACCTGTGTCCCTAACAACTTCATAACATCTTTAAACTCAACTAGAATGCATACACTATTACCTGATGCAACTCTAGATGAAGATAGAATCCAACTTGCATATTCTCACATACATTGATTAGGCCTGTAAACATTGCAAAAGAATTGAAGAGTCATCTTCCAAACTCAACAGTTGGAATGATTTGGATGTTTTTTTCCTACTTATGCTGTATTTGACAAGTTCAACCACGGTCGACTTTATCACTTTTCATGAGGTAACAGGTTTGACTAGAGTTATCCACCCAAATTAGGCAATGTTCCAAAGACTTTAACTGTCTCATACAAGTTCCTTTTTTCGTCTCAGTTCAACCATGAAAAGCTAAGAGTTTGAACCTTTGGTGGAGTTTGCATCAAGTATTGATCTTGATTTTCAATTGACCTAAGCATCAACAATGGGCTGTTATATTGATCGCTTCAAGCTTGATTTGGGCATGCAAGGGCTTGATTGAATGGTTTAAAAGTTAAAAGATGTAGTGAACTATTCTTACAACTGATCCATTTTGGATCATACCTTCTCCATTCGGAGGCTTTTGGCCCCCAAATGATACTACATATAAGAAATGAGGAATTACCATTTACCTTCTCTATGAGATTTCAGGTTTTCCTTACTTTTTCTTTGATGTCTTAATTGGCTGAAGTGCTCATCTTAGTAATGCTATTATTTTTTTCAATGAGAGTGTCTCATTGTGGAGTGTCCTTGACATTTCTTTTCCAAGTGGATCCACTGTTACCACCTGCTGCCTCTGCAAATTTCAGATTGGTTTTGGACATCCATTTACTCAATTTAAAAAGAAATTGATGTCCATACTGATTCTTGCTTGCAACATGTTTTATCTTGCACCCTTTCCTACCATGGTTTTCTTTCATGCTGATTTTGGGTGGTCTCATGCTTGGTTGATTGCTTCAACCTGCATCCAACACTTTTTTTTCTCAGCCAGCCTGTGCTGATATATACATGCTTTGAATGCTTGACCTCTACTCTTTTCTGGAGTGCTTGCACAGCATCCTTGCTGTTCAGATGCTATAACAAGTGGTGAAAAATCCATATGTTTTTGTTTAAACCCACCTACATGAACATGAGAATGGCTGACAATACAACCTCTTGCATGTGCCTTGTGTTTGTCAAGTGGACCTTGCTTCTCCTATCCATTTGCTGGTCCATGCCTGTGTCAGAATCCCTTCTTCACCACCATCAGTTCTGGTCTCCAAATCTCGATCCCTATGCTTTGAGGAGGACCTGCAACTTTCTCCACGTTTCTGCTTGGTGTCAGACTCCTGGTGGCCTAAATTGTCACTTTGTTGTCCACCCTGCCTTCATTGATGGTTGTTTGATTATCAACTGTCTCATTATTGAGTCTATCATTTCTATCTCTATTGACAGTTTTCTTGTCCTCAACCTTATTGATGTCTCTTTCATCTGGTTTTGTTGGCATGAGTCACTAGAGTTTTGTCTTCCTTGACAATATCAATTCTGTCAGATTTGATGATCCTTGTCTTCTGTTTTTTTGCCAGACCTTCTAGCCAGATGGTCCTTAGAGTTAGGACTCGTCATGATGGGTTTCAATTTGGTTCTTCTGAGATTTGAAAACATAACTCATCTCCTATTTGTTTTTGTTTGATATCTTTCTCAACCTCTTACTTTATTCCTAGCTGATATTCTTATCTCTATCTTATGCATTGGCAGTTTGCTTCTCATTCTTGCTCCTCTTTGTGGTTCTGCAAATCCAGGTAGTGACAAGCCAAAGTGCAAGACGGATTAATTTTGAACTTCGCAACATACTCATTGTACTTCATTAAATTAAAATATCTAAGGTCTGATATGATTGAAAGCTTTAGTTACTTTATTTTCTTACACAAAGAACAAGCAAACATTACAGAGGTACCTAAATTTGTTTCATCTTAGATCGGAAGCAGGTATGGAATCACAACTTTTTCTGGGAATGCAAGGAACCAGGTGGTGGAAAAGAATGCGCAGGAGAGATTCTAGAGTTTATTGAAAGAGATTTCCATTCATATGATATGTTTTTGAAAGAGTTCAAGCAAGCTGCAGCTACACAGTTTGGTTCTGGTTGGGTTTGGCTTGTGGGTGAGTATATGTATGACAAGACTTTTACAGCCGAAGTTCAAATATATATGCTAGTTTGTCATTCTTGCTTCTAGAATTTACATGCTGATAATAGGTGAAATGTGTTATTCTTTAAGATAAAGATTAAATCTCAGCCTTTGTTTTTAAAATTTTTAATTATTTATGGATTTAGGTTTTCCATTTTTCTTGCAGTGAAAGACAAAAAACTTGATGTGGAAAAGAGTCCAAATGCTGCAAACCCTCTTGTATGGGGTCAAATAGTAAGTTTACGCTTTTTATTCTCAGAAACAATTGCTGCTGAATAAGTCATCATTTTGATAATTAATGGCATATGGGTCCTGAAATATTCACTATAAAATGTTTGACATCTTAAAAGCTAAGTACATCCAAATTCTGTTGCTCAAGGATGTTGGCTGTTGTAATTTTATTGATCTTTTTATTTTAACAATTTTTTTAATTTGATTGCTTCCTTAAACTTGTTGTCTATTTAAAGTTTAAACATTAACAGAAACAAATAAGTTACATTCAGGCTTCAAATGAAATATCTTAAGACTTTCCTGTTGTTAAAATATCATAAGACACACCATAATACCTTTCATTACCAAACGGAAGTAATCAAACAAAAATAATTGCTATCACAAAAAGATCAATAAATTTACAAAGGACAGCAATAGATAATAATTGTTTTTGAAACACCCACCAACAAATATGGTTTAGTGTTAAATGATCTCAGAAGAAGTGGTCTTATGAAGGCTTTTGTAAAGACAATTATTTTGGGCTATTCATAACCTTTCAATCAACTTTGGAGGTAAACTTAGGAGTTTCAATGTTTAAAAGAAAAAAAAAACTTCTTTGTTGGGGTGTTGGACCTTTCTGTGTTAGCCAGGTGTTCACAAACTTGAAAATCAGAAACTCAGAAGAATATTTTTTTCATTCCTATTTTTACAATGAATCTGTACAGGTTCATATACATACTCAGATCCTACAATCATGCTGTGTGCGTTATCTATACAGCTGCACTATCTACAGGATAGGAAAGTATCCGAAAACAGTTAAGGGAAAAACAGAAGACAGTTTAGGAAAGAATCAGAAAAAATCAGAATATCGCAACACTCCCCCTCAAGTTGGTGCATAGATGTCACACATGCCCAACTTGCCCAAAAATGTCGAGAACACTCGACTTGAAACTGCTTTGGTGAGAATATCGGCCAACTGATCCTCTGATCGAATCGTAGGCAGCTCCACAATCTTCTCATCTAACTTCTCTTTAATGAAGAATCTGTCTACCTCCACATGCTTTGTACGATCATGTTGCACCGGATTATGAGCAATATCACAGGCTGCTTTATTGTCACAATATAGTTGAATTGGCCGCCTAGGCGGATAGCCCAAATCTATTAGGAGAAGTCTTAGCCACAACGCTTCACATACTCCAAGTGCCATTCCTCTAAATTCTGCCTCTGCACTTGATCGTGCAACAACATTCTGTTTTTTGCTTCTCCATGTAACGAGATTACCTCCTACAAAGGTGAAATAACCTGAGGTAGAACGCCTATCATCTACTGCTCCAGCCCAGTCAGCATCAGTATATGCATCCACATTTTGATAATCCTCCCTTTTAGTGAATAAAATTCCTTTTCCAGGAGCAGACTTCAAATACCTCAAAATGCGCATAACTGCATTCATATGTTGCTCTCCAAGATTATGCATAAACTGGCTAACAATACTCAATGCATAGGCAAGGTTTGGCCTTATGTGTGCTAAGTACATCAATCTTCCTACAAGTCTTTGGTATCTTCCTTTATCAACTGGTACCTGATTAGACTCAATACATAACTTCAATCTTTCTTCCACTGGTGTATCAGCTGGTTGACATGCTGACATACCAGTTTCCCGTAACAAGTCTAAGGCATACTTTCTTTGAGACAAAAAAATCCCTTTATCAGATCGAGACACTTCGATCCCAAGGAAATATTTTAAGGGACCGAGGTCTTTCATTTCGAATTCTCTGGACAAGTAAACCTGTAGAGCCTTCCTTTCTTCAGGATCATTTCCTGTAACCACCATGTCATCCACATACACAATAAGTGCAGTGATCTTACCCTGTTGTTTCTTTAGGAATAAAGTGTGGTCTGAATTGCTTTGACGGTAACCAAAGGCTTTCATAGACTTTGTGAATCTTCCGAACCACGCCCTCGGAGATTGTTTCAATCCATATAGTGATTTTTGTAATCTGCACACCTTCTGACTATGTATTTCTGGTATCATGCATCCGGGTGGGAGTTCCATGTAGACTTCTTCGGACAACTCTCCATGTAGAAAGGCGTTCTTCACATCAAACTGTTGTAATGGCCAACCCAAGTTCGCAGCTAGAGACAACAAGACACGTACTGTATTGATTTTAGCTACAGGTGCAAATGTCTCTGTATAATCGATCCCATAGGTTTGGGTGTACCCTTTTGCCACCAGTCTCGCCTTAAAGCGTTCAATTGTACCATCTGCTTTGTACTTCACAGTATAAACCCAACGACATCCAACTGATTTCTTTCCTGGTGGACGGTCAACAAGTTCCCAGGTTTTATTTTCCTGCAATGATTTCATCTCCTCATTCATAGCGGCTTTCCATCTTGGGTCAGCTAAGGCTTCCTGCACATTGTTAGGAATAGATACAGTAGATAACTGATTTACAAATGACTGATTTGATTCTGACAAATGATGGTTAGACACATAATGACTCATGGGATATCTAACTTTACTAGAAAATTCAGGTTCATATGTGGGTTTAGGGATACCTCTGGTGAGACGCTGTGGTAGCTGTTTTCTAGATGGTTCAGGAACATCCTCAGTAAGCGATTGGTGTGGTGTATTGGCTGCCTGTGGGGTGAGGGACTCAGACGAAGGTGGAGCCACAACTTCTATTTCCACAACTTCTGTTTCTGGGTGTTCATCACTATTTTGATCCAAGGTTATATCATACACCTCCAGTTCACCCACTTCTTGATTAATAGGTTCAGAGAGTTCCACTTCTTTAGAGATGTCTAAGTTACCCACATCTTCAGAGATGTGAACATCAACATCTTCAGAGATGTGATCATCATAGTGTAGAGTCTGAATTTCCTTCTGGTACTCCCCCTGAAGTTCAGGCTCAGAGGAAAAATACATCGAGTCTTCATGAAAAACTACATCCAATGTAATAAACATTCGTTGGGTTGGAGGATGATAGCATCGGTACCCCTTTTGATAAGCAGCATATCCTAGAAAGACACATCGCAGTGCCCGAGGAGATAACTTGTTGCGCTGATGCTTATGGAGGTGTACAAATGCTACACAACCAAAGACGTGAGGAGGTAAATTTGGTACAGTTGGAGCAACAACCGCCTCAGCGAGAACCTGGGATGGTGTCTGGAAATCAATAGTGCTGGAGGGTACCCGGTTAATCAAATATGCTGCAGAGGTAAGTGCTTCGCCCCAATAAGACAACGGCATATGGGCTTCTATCAACGAAGCACGGACAACCTCCAACAAGTGACGATTTTTTCTCTCAGCCACCCCGTTCTGCTGAGGTGTATTGGAACAAGTAGTTTGATGTATAATTCCGTGTGCTTCCAGATATTGCTGAAGTTCAGAACTCAAATATTCACCTCCATTGTCACTACGGAGAACCTGAACTTGTGCATTGTACTGAGTACTAACCATGTTATAAAATTTTTGAAATAACAAGTTCACTTCACTTTTAGACTTCATTAAGCACACCCAAGTCATTCTAGTACAATCGTCAATAAAAGTAACAAACCAACGTGATCCACCCAATGTAGTGACTTTGGATGGACCCCAAACATCAGAATGTATGACCATAAAAGGAACTAGACTTTTATTCAAAGTTAATGGAAAAGAAGCACGATGGCTTTTTGCAAGTTCACAAACTTCACACCGGAAGCTAGAAACAACAAATTTTGCAAATAAACTAGGAAATAATTTCTTCAGGTAACCAAAGGAAGCATGCCCCAGACGTCGATGCCATAACCAGATTTCAGATTTATGCTTCTCCCCCTCAGAGCTATCCACCATTAGAGCTTGACGCAGCTTGTCCGAACTCTTTGACACCAAGTCCAAGTAATACAACTTCCCTCGCCTAACACCACAACCAATCGTTTGCCTCGTTTGGATGTCCTTAAACACACAGAAATCAGGCCAGAAAATTACAACACAAAATAAAGCAGCGGTGATTTGGGAAACTGACAACAAATTGTAATCCAAAGATGGAACAACTAAAACAGAATCTCGATTCAAAGTATCAGTGAGAGGTAAGGGTCCTTCTCCGATAATTGGGGCCGAAGAGCCATTGGCAGTGGAAACAAATTTTTGTAAGGACGGTTTAAGAGATGAGACCTGTCTAGAATCAAACATCATATGATCTGTAGCACCGGAATCAATTATCCATGCACTATTAGAAACAAGTGCAGACATATTTTAAACCTTACCACCATTACCTGCCGCTGTTGCTAATGCTGAGATCTGTCCAGCAACATCATCCTCTGTCTTTGTTTCAACAAACGCAGCACTGGAGGTCTTTTTTGAATTCTTCTTCCGTGAATCGCGGCTACGATCCCACCATTCTGGATACCCCACAAGTTCAAAGCAGTGACTTTTGGTATGACCAGTTTGATTGCAATGGGTGCATTTGTAGGTGGATTTATTGGCACCATTAGTGATCTTAGGCGTGCTTTGAGAAGGCCGGTTTTGATTAGATCGGTTTTGGGTCACCATGGCTGAAGCTTCAGCCTTTTCTGGTTCTCCAATCATCATTGTGCGTCGAACAGCTTCACAGCGGACCAATGCATAACATGCTTCTAATTCAGGAATAGGATCCTTTCTCAAAATTTCACCGCGGACTTGTTCGAAGTCACCATCTAATCCAGCAAGAAAAATATGCACCCTTTGTCGCTGAACTGATTTTCGGTAAGATTCAACATCGTTCTCACTTTCCATGATCACCTTATCACGATGATCCAACTCACCAAAAATCTCGGTTAATTCTCCATAATACACAGAGAGTGTTCTGCCAGTCTGTTTGGCAGAGAAAGCCCTCTGATTCAAGACAAATACCTGCAGTTCATCTGCTCCATCATAAAAAGCCTTAGAAAGGGCTTTCCAAATATCTCGAGCAGTGGGTAAGCGAATGTATCGCTTCATAATTTCTGGGGACATAGACATCAACAGCCATCTCTTAACCTTTTGATTGTCTGCATACCACTTCTCATATCCATCATCCTTCTCGGTAGGTGGCTGTTAATTACCACGAATGAAAGAGAGTTTCTCCTTCTCAGCAATATGCATCTCCATGATTTGAGACCACAGATCATAGTTTGTTTCATTGAGTACAATCCCTACATTGAAGGATGAACCTTCAGATTGAATAATAATAGGAGCAGATTTGGGCTGAAGTGCTTCCGAACCTGAATCGCCCATGGTTCAATGAAGGGGAAAAAAAAAATGATTCAAAATTCGTAGCTCTGATACCAACTTGAAAATCAGAAACTCAGAAGAATATTTTTTTCATTCCTATTTTTACAATGAATCTGTACAGGTTCATATACATACTCAGATCCTACAATCATGCTGTGTGCGTTATCTATACAGCTGCACTATCTACAGGATAGGAAAATATCCAAAAACAGTTAAGGGAAAAACAGAAGACAGTTTAGGAAAGAATCAGAAAAAATCAGAATATCGCAACACACAAGTCATGTGACTACTTTTCCAAGTCACAGAGCATGAGTACAATTTTTTTTCTGTATATCAAACTAGATCAACCTGGGGCATTGATGTCTGCATTTTTGAGGTTTTACAAAGAAACGACTCAATCAAGTATCCATTGAATTATATTTTAAACTTTAGGTTTTTTGAGATTCCAGATCTACTGTCTTTGTTATGGACTCTTCCTTCAACCTGCAAATAAGCATGGCGGGGACATCAGGTGCATAAATATATTGGCTTAGGAAGGATTCGAGGATCTCCCATCAGATCAATGCAGGGGAATTATTGAATCACCCTCTAGAGCCAAATAAGAATAGTAAAAAGCACTGACAGCTGCCAGACCTATTCCCTAAATAGATATCTCTTGAACATCTTCAGTACTTCACCTATTGGGATAGATGCTTCAGCTCACTAATCTAGGATTCAAGAAACTCATCGCCCCAATTAACCTTTTACTGCATGAGGATGTATTGGTCTAGGGCCTAGGCACAACCAACTCTAGCTTTTTTATTTGCATTTGTGTTAGGATTTTCATTTAATCTCTTTAATTAGCTTTTTATGTAAATTTGGTTCAGGATTTCATTTGATCTCTTTAAATTTCAGTAAATATATTCAAATCTTAGATATGAGCTGCTTGTTAAAAAACCATGGAGTGTGAGTCTGCCAAACAACTAAATCAAAGTCCCTCATGGCATTTGCAGTATGAAGCTTGATATGAGCAATGGACCCCATATTTTGTAGAACATTTTACAATGTACCATATGGATTAATATTACAGGGGTGAGGATAGTTGTAGTGTTCTATTCTTATTAATAAAGTGCTTGTTGTGTAGTCAACTTGGTTTTTGTTGTTGAGTGCTTGTTGTGTAGTCAACTTGGTTTTTGTTGTAATTCACTTTCAAGTATGAATGGGTTGGATTGGCAATTTTCTTAGTTTACAACCACTACTCTTATATACAGGGAGTTGAATGCTAAGTAGGGGTGCTGATATGATAGGTCCTCCTTGTACCAAGCACAATCATTCTATTATACACTACCAGATGCGATAAAGTTATTGTTCTCTATATTTTCTTGTACTTTATTCATGGTATGCGAGGAATTTTTTTGATTAGTGGTTTTTGGTAGTGTAGCAATTTTTAAGTAAATATTTGCTTGAACCATTGCCTTTGTGAAGTGAGATTGGGTTGAAGTTGAGAGGGAGTGGAAATTGGTCAACAATAGTCATTGACTATAAATATGATGTTTCCACAGTCCATAATTGTTTGTTTAAGATATTCTGGGTAAAAAATATTTTAGCACAGTTCTATGCAGGATATCTTTAAACAAATAGCCATTGACAACAAGTGAAGATGGAAGCGTGAGAGGAAGGAATGGGCCAACTAATTCAAAAGGCAGTAGAAACTAAGAAACAAAGAGCAGATGAATTCACTCCAGACTTCAAACATTTGTGGGATTTCTTTGTATGCAAAAATGCCAGAGAAGAATCCAAGAGGAACCGAGTTCTTGTGGATTATATCTAAGGAAACTTGGCTGTAACAGAAAAACTTACGATTCAGACTCTTGCAAGGCACCACAATATCTTGCAAAATCTTTGTGCCAAACATGACTGTGAAGTAGAACAATAGATTTTACAATGGTACAAGGAGAGGTGTCATTAGGAAGACAAGGAGCAATCTGAAAATCGACACTGTACACAAAGTAATTAATGCAATCGAGTGTGAACATAGATGACAATACGGTTCAAGAGTGGACTAAAAAACTAGTTGTCTATGGGACTACTTAAACAACAAGAGATAAGATGAAGGCTGAGAGGGGCATCTAAATATGAATATTGATCTTGACAAGTATGAAGATGGAAATGTGATAAGAGTGAATGGGTCAAAGAATTCAAGGGCCAATAGAGACTAATAAACAATGAGAAGACGAACTCACCCACGACTTCAATTATTTGTGAGATCTTTGTCTACATAAAGACATCACATAGGAATCCAAGGAAAACCAAGTGCTTGCAGATTGTATGTGGGGAAACTTGGTTGTAACAACAGATCCTGATCTTTTGTTGGATAATTTCCTAGATTCTTCAGAATGCACTACATTTCCTTGCAAAATGTTTGTGCTGAATGTGACCATGAAGTACAAGAAAGGATTTTCACAATGATTTGGCAAGAGGTGTTGCTGGGAAGACAAGGACCGGTTTAAAGGCTGATGTTATACATACAGGAATTAATGCCATTGAGCTCGAAAAAAGGCAGTAAAAGATGACAACATGGATCAGGAGCGGGCCAACAAATCAGATGGTCTATGAGATTCACTGAACAATGAGAGAGAACAAAGGTTGTGAGAGGCAGCCAACTGTAGAACTTTATTAGGACAAATATGGAGTAGAAGTAGCAGCACAAGCTGAAGTGGAAGCCAAGGCTGAAGCACGAGCAGAAGTTTGATCCAAAATTGTGGGAGAGTTCAACAATCCAAGATCCATGTGCTACTCAAAAACAAAAATGTGTAGAAATTGCTAGACAACTGACCCTTTTCAAGAAAATCCAAACTCTTGTAAGTCAGAGTGGGTTGGAGGGTGTTGTAGTAAAATCAATCAAGGAGTCAATCAAGTACCCTCATTTCATGGGAAGTCATTCTCCTAAAACATAGTTTGATTACATCTTGGTGGGAGCAGAGAGCTGCCTGTGAGAGCAATATTTGGGGCATTGAAGATTTTTTAATAGATGATGCTCAATCAAGAATACTAGGGCAATTGTCCAAACCAATTGGAAGGAATAATGAATGAAGGAATGCTAATGGACAGTTAAGCAATGTATGGAATGCGAAGGCCATGGGAGAGATTGTGATTCTCGATGTTTTTGACTGTGCAAATATAGCAAAGGAACATCCAAGCTAGACCTTCCTAAGGAGGAGGATTGTACTGCTAGATTCACATCAGTCCAACATTCGACAATGTTGACAACCACCAAATCTAAAGAAAAGTAAAGTTTTGGGGGGATGGGTTCAAAGACCTACTACAGTATTGTTGAACATGATTACCATATGGAGTGTGAATGCTATTGATTGCAGTCATCTTCAGTCATGCTTATGAGGTGGCAATAGATTGGTTTACAGATGCACAACCAATTGACAAAGACCTCTTGGGATAAATTGCACACAAAACTTTAAAATGTTCAAGCTTAGAGATGACAATGAAATACTTGAAGAGATCTACAACACGTGGCAATGGAAAAATAGAAGCATTCGAGCCTATAATAGAATACTTAAAGAACTGTTGGGGAAACCTTGATCATAGAATACTATGGTCTATAGAAGGTACCAAGCAAACTGAGCTTTTGTGGGCTCAATAGAAGTTTTCCATATAGCATGGAATCTCACCTCTCCCCATACTGATTCTATTTGTGATTTAACTTTTCATGCATAATGAGTTGTTGAGCAAAACATCTGTAACAAACCTGAGGTTGTATTGTACAAAGAGTGTGTCAACATGCCACTGTCATTCTCACCATGGGTTAGGTGGTGAGGAAAGGTGAATTTTGTGGAGATACTCTTCAGGAGCGGCCAAAATGGTTTCACAGTGATTTTTCAAAGTCAACTATACAGAGATTGAGTTTCTCTCTAAATCTTGATGAAGCTAATTAGAGTGAGAAGTCTTTGTAAAATACATCTACTATGGTATGTACATCTCACCTGCAAAGCTTGAGGGCTTTAATTCTAGACACTTCTGCAAGATGATCGCTTGTCTGAATGATAAGTGACCACCAAAGAGACTTGTCAGCTGCCTAATGGAGCCCAGTAATTTCAGTTAGATTGAAATTATCTAATAGTATTTTTTTTATTTCATTTGGATCAGGGATATCGTCTAGAGTTTGTCCTTTTTGATTCATTTTGAATAAGGAATTTAATGAAGGTCTTCATTTTCTTTTGGGCTTGAACTTTATCATTCCCTTTTTTATTTGAACTTAGAACTTTTATTGGCATTTATTTTCATTTGGATAAGGATATTCTTATGGCCAGTAAGTTTTATTTAAATAGAGATTTACTTGGCCCTTTTTAATTGTTTTTAATTAGATAAAGGGGGAAAACAAGGGCCCCTACCCTTACAAAACCCAAAGGCAGGTTAGTTCATAATAGCCCTTTTTAATTGTTGACATTTGACAATATTTATCTCTCATTTATTAATTTATTCAGGCAAGAAGCAAGAATCCAAATATGCATGCACCCTTTTTTCTCATTTAAGTAAGGATATTTTCATTAAGCCATTTTATTTTTTTAATTTTTTTTGATAATTAAGGGGCCAAAGCTGAGGAGATTGTATTAAAATTAAAAGTATAAGGTTTTACAAGACTTGAAGCCTCATCAAAAGATAAAACAAGAAAAATCATGGCTTCCATGAGAAGATCAAAATCAAAACATGAAACCTTAAAACTATCATGAACAAAGTCTATAACCTTATCATAAAAAGGCAGCTACCACCTATTGCTGCAACTACGATTGAGCAAAGTTTGAGTTTAAACAAAGGCAGATGACAGTAAAAAAAACAAACGACAAAACACCAAAGATCATCAAGAGTCCTTATCTTTGCCCTTTTTGCCTCATGTATTCTTCCTCTGCTGGACCACACTACGAACAGTAACTAAATGCCCAAATTTGAAGATGGATCTGCCACTATCGGTTCTAGGAGTGAATCAATTTCTTCATTGTGGACCTCATTGTAAATGGTGTTTGTAGCAAGAAACTTCCTTGATCTTGTGGTCTGAGGTTGGAGTTTGGTGAATTCAACTTAATGGGGGTAGCCATTGATTCCTTCTTTGCCTTCTTACTTGTCTCACCACTCTTAGAATTCTAAACATCTCTCTTCTCTTCCTCTCGGATGTCATTCAAATCCTTATCCACATAAAGCCTCGCACATCATGGAGTTATCTGTTTAAGTGTCATTCCATCAACTCCCATATTTGCCAATGCATCTGCCATTGTATTGCCTTCTCTGTAAATATGGTTAATCGTTACATTTTCAAATTATCCATCAGGTTTATTGTTGAATCTAGTAAAGATTGTAATTTCTAGCTCAGCACTTTCTTAGCTCTTATCACATTTACCACAATAGTCGAATCCCCTTCAATTTCTACCTTTTCCAAGTTCAATTCTATGCAAAGGGATAGCCTTGTCACTAGAGCCTTAAATTTTGCCACGTTGTTTGTATCAATCTCCAATGGTTTTGAATATCTTGCAATAGTTTTTCCCTACCATGAGTGAATCACACCACTTGCTCCTGATGGCTGGATTCCCTCTGGACACTCCATCAAAATTTAGTTTGAACCATCCAATATTTGGAGGTCTCCATTTATAATTTTCTTTGTTTTGTTTGCTGACTTGACAACCTTTCCCAATAACTTGAGGATTTTTTAGACCAAACCAGTTCTTGAACATATTGTCATCCCAGCTTGTATAAAATTTTGATTTGTTGCTTTGGGCTTGAATTCTCGAGTTCCTTGTTTCCACAATGACAGCTTCAATCTTATTCATAAGCATTTCTATCTCCATGGATTTCCCTTGGAATACTCTCCTATTTCTCTCTTTCCATAGTTCCCATAACATAATTGAAGGAGAAATGATCCATAAATTTCCACACAAGCTGTCCCTAAAAAGAGTTGGCCAAGATTTGAATAGTGTTAATATATCATTTGGTAATGCTGATATCCAACCAAGTTTAGCACAAAGCCACCGCCAACATTCAAGGGAAAAGGGGCATGTTAGAAGCATATGGTTGATGTTCTCCTCACTATTGTAACATAGTGAGCATCTTGAAGGGCCCTGATATCCAATTCTTTTAAACCAATCTGCTGTCAAAATTTTACCTTGTAATGCCGCCCATGTGAAGATGCCAGCCTTTAGCATGCACACTCTATTCCAGCATAATTGGATAGGTAACTGGGTTTTGGTCCTTTCTTGCTGCCCAAATGCTATTTTATAGCCATCCCTCACATTATACCAGCCTGATTTTGATCCATTCCAGATAATCTCATCCCCTCCCTGCTTAAACAGAATAAATTTGTCCTTTAATACTTGTCTAAGGTTATTAATCTCCACCAATGGTATGTCAAGGTCTTCAAATTGTTTCCACTCCCATTTGCAATCTTGGTTATTGTCTGATAATATAATGTAGTTGCTTACATGAATTCCCAATTTGTTTGAACAAATTTGGCTAATTATGTCTGTGTCCATCATATTACTAATAATAGGGTAACCTCCCCATGAGTCATTCCAAAATAATGCTTTCTTCCCATCCTTTACATTCCATGATATATGATTAAGTATAATATCACTAGATTTAGCAATAAAGTTCCAAATATAGGACCCCCTAGGAAAATCTGTGACTCTTAATGCCTCTTCACTGTTTAAGTTTGTGAGGTATTTGCTTCTAATGATCCTAACCCATTTGAGGTGTTGTTCCTTATGTATTTTCTAGAATAGCTTAGCCCCTAGTGCCTTATTATGCCATAACTAATTTTTGATACTCGTGCCTCCGTGCTCAATTGGATTGCAAACCTTATCCCATGCAATTAGTGAAAACTTCTTTTTTGTGTTTGTGCCTTGCCAGGAAAATTTTCTCAACTTCTTCATCAGGTCCATGTAGACTCCGCTTGGCATTGAAATGCAGGACATTAGATAAATGGGAATGGCTGATAGAGTTGCTTTCAACATTATAATTCTCCCTGCCCATGATAACCACTTTGATTTCCATGTCTCCATTCTCCTATCAATCTTTCCCCGATTGGTTTCCAGGCTGAAGAAGATCTCAAGGATTTATCTATTGGTATCCTTAAGTAAGTGCATGGAAGTCTACCTTCCTTAAAACCTAATAAACTTAATATTTGGTTTTGGACTCTTGTTTTGACATGAAAGAAGAGAATCTGTGACTTCTCTTTATTGACTACTTGTCCTGAGGCCTTATCATATATTAATAGCAACCTTTTCATCTGTAAGGCCTCTCCTCTACAACCTTTCCCAAAGAGAATTTTATTGGCTGCAAACTGTTGATGTGTGATTGGCTGAACCAAAGATGTCACCTCCACTCCTCTGATAGAACCAGATCTTTAAAGGCTGCATAACTTCCTACCAAGAGCTTCAGCCATGATGATGAAAAGGAAGGGGGAAAGTGGGTCTCCTTGCGTAATTCCTCTTGAAATTTCAAAAAAACCACATGGATTCCCATTGATCAGGATGGAGAATTTTGGGGTAGAAATGTAGTAAAATAACAGGTTTATCCATGATTTGCAGAACCCAAATCCTTCCATGCATTTAGATAAAAATCTCTATTCTACTTTATCATATACCTTTTTGATGTCTAGTTTTTATTTTTTTGAATAGAATGAATTACTTCTTGAGCAATTATCACTCCATCAAAGATGGATATTTCCAGAACAAAGCCTATTTGTTCTTCTCCTATAATTTTTGGCAATATCTTTTTCAATCTGTTTGCAAGGGTCTTTGTCAGCACCTTATATATTGTGTTGCAAAGTGATATTGGTCTAAATTCATCTAGACATAGTGCTAAATATCTTTCTTAGGAATTAAAACAATGAAAGTGTTGTTGATTTCTCTCAAAAATCTTCCTAATGATCTTGTTGCTTCTAATGCTTCAGTCATTTTCGAACCCAAAATTGGCAAGCACTTCTGGAAAAAACCTGCTGGGAATCCATCCGAGCCTGGGGCCTTGTTTGGATGGAGTTGATTTAGTGCTTTCTGTATCTCTTCCTCCATAAATTTTTCCATCAACATCTGATTATCTTCCTTTGAAATCAGCCTAGGGATATCTTCCAACATCTCTTGTTGAGCTGCAAGATGTGAACCTTCATGATTGTTAAGAAGATTTGAATAAAATTGAATTATCTCTTTTTGGATCTCAGATTGATCATCTAAGGTTTTCCCATTATCATCATTGACTTTTTGGATTCTATTAGTGCTTCTCCTTTGTTTTGTACTATTATGGAAGAACCTTGTGTTCTTATCCACTTCTTCCCTCCAAATCTCTCTTGATTTCTGCCTCCAAAAAATATCTTTTTTGGCCAGAATGTCTTCATAATCCCTTAAGAGCTCCTTTTCCCTGCAAAACATCTCTGAGTTCATGCCTTGTTGGATGACTTGTTCATTGAGGTCTTTAATGTTTTACTCTATTGTGCTTTTTGAATCAAAAATATTTTTAAAGTGATCTCTGTTCCAACAAAGAAGGTTTTTTTTTATTTTCTTCAATTTGGTCATGAAGCAAAAAAGTTTAGATCCTTCAACATGACATTCCTTCCACCATTGTTCAATAATTTTCACAAACTCTTCGTCTTTCATCCACATATTCTCAAATTTGAATGGGCATAACAACGGTTTGTTTTCTCCCAGGATTTCCAGCTGAATAGGATAATGATCTGATCCTGATGTTGGAGAAATGGAAGCTTTGAAATCAAATGGGTCCTTTATAAAAGAACCTGTCTAATTTTTCAGCTATGTTACTGAATCCCATTCTTCTGTTGTTCCATGTGAAGGTTCCATTCTCCAACTCAATTTTTAAGAGATTTTCTTTTATCACCCAGTTTTTGAAGTCTATCTGAGGTTGAGATTCTATTTGTAACCCCCAACTTTTCTCTGAAAGATGAACATTAGCATTAAAGTCTCCTCCGATAATGTAGTTCTTTTCTGCCCAAATCCTAAATCTGTTGTTGATCTCTTCCCATACTTCTAGTTTCTTCTTTGTGGGGATTGGACCATAAACATTTAAAATAGAGAATTTCAAGTTAGAGTTTAGACTTTTTATTGTTCCACCAATCCAATTTGTTCTTCCTTCCAGTTTGTTAAAATCAACTCTTCTTGGATTCCACATAATTACCATCCCACCCGAGGTTCCAATAGCCTTGTCAAATTCCATATCCAAACTTCCTATTGATCTATTAAATTTTACCATTCGATCAACACTCATTTTTGTTTCCTGCATCATGACAATATCAGCTTTGAAGGAAAAAATGCAACGTTTGATCAAACGTTGCTTGTTAGGAGCATTCAAGCCCCTAACATTCCACGATATGACCTTAATTTCTCCTTGGGAAGGAACTTCCCCTTCCCTACATTCATATAGTCTGTGATTTTGGTTTGATCTAATTCCTCCCCTTCTTCGGACCTTAAAAAAGCTAAAGATTTGCTCCCTTTTCCTTTCTTGTACTTTTCCCCACAATCCGGGGGCTTCTTATTTGATATTGATCTTTCAATCCCCAAGCTAAAGTTAAACACTTCATACTTACTTGGAGATAGAGAAGGTGTCTTTGATTCTTCTAGTTGATCATCTCCATTCAGATTGCAACATGACTTCTCCTTATCCAAAGCCTCTAAGAGTGACAATCCTTCCAAGTCCTCAATCCTTTCCTCCTCTAAGTAATCTAGATCCAGAATTCTGTCTACAAAAGCAAGCTTACTCTTCTCTTTCTCATTATCCTTTTCTGATAACATGTTGTTCTCTGCCATTCCAAAGAGCTCATACACTTCCTTAGGCCTAGGTGAGAGAGGTGGGCTTTGTACTTTCTCCTCTGGATTTTTGATCAACATATTCTCTTTCCCTAGCCATCCATTAATCTTTTTCCTACTTTTATTAGTAAGTGGAAATAACCCCCCCTTGACATCCTCCCTCCCCCTATTGACCCTGCAATTTTTATCGTTCTCAATTGCTTATAGTTGTCTTTAAAAGGTACAGAGTGAGATCTTGATTCCATTTCTTTCTCCATTAGTCTTGCCGATTTCCTACTTCCAATATTGAGGCTGCTTGTGTTCGCCATATCAAAGTGTGATTTTTGTCCCATTTCCAAATCTAATTTGTCTTTCATGCCCATACTCCTGATTTGCTTTTGGGGGGTCGTTTCACTAGTTTCCCTTAAGGCTACCGATTTTCCATAATGTGGTTCATCATCTTCTCTGCTCAGTTGGTTCTCCTTTAGACTTTCCCCTCTAACCTTACTCTGAGTAACATCTGATCCCTTTGTAATAGATTATCTTTTACCTTTTTTCAATATATCAATGAGTCTTTCATGTAGAATGTCATCACAATCTTGTCTTGAGTTTGATTCATCAAACTCCTCCACATCCTTTCCTTGTCTTCCTAATACAAATTCATTGTTAAAATGAGTTTCCTTGTCTTCCTAATATAGATTCTCTATTAAAATGAGCTACCTCTCTTAGATTAGTAGTTGTTCTTTCCTTAACCTCCTTGCTCCTAGCCTCCTTTGAAAGTCTTTCCTTTGCTTTTTCAAATGATATTAAATGTTAGATGCTTGCTTTTCAACCTCCCTTACCTCATTTTTCTCTACTAATTCAATCTCATATATCCTCCTTCTCTTTTCTGCCCTAGAGGTCTCCTGCTTATGAACTGAGTAATCCTCCAGTCCTGTTCTTTCTGCCAAAACCTGACCTGCTATCTCTATTATGATATTTTCTTGGACTTCTTCCAACCATTGTTCAATTAACATCTCCATTTCTCGTTGATTGATGTTGGATGGTTTATTTTGGAGTGATCCATAATCCCCAAAAGTTGTGCTTTGGGGATTTAACAACATTTTTCCTCCAAGTGATGAAAAACTAATGAGATTTTTTCCAACACTTAGTGTGCCTTTATCCTTAGAAATTTTCCAAGTGCTGGGAAGATTCACCTTAATACTTCCTTCCCCTCTTCTCTGATATGGACCTCTTTTATTTCTTAGGGCTAACTAGGTGTTGTCATTATGATCCTCTAATGTTATGCTCAACTCTTCAAAGTTTACCATCCTTACTTCTCTAAAGATTTCAAAGCCTTGATTGTATCTCTTGTTAGGCCCTTTTATTACCTAATGTTAAGAGCTTCTTTCCTTGAATCTTGTTGCAGAAATGTATCCATCTCCAAAAAAGGGTCCACAACATTAGAGTGACATTATCCCTAAATTCTTTGTCATCGGAAGCCTCACTCTCTTCCCAAACCTCTCCTATACTGCTGATTTTTGGGAAAAGAATGTTTGGTTTCAGTGTGGATAGCTTCCAGGGCATCCCCATTTCGCATTTCTCTGATTCCCTAGTAGGATTCTTGCTACAAGGGTCCTCTCCCATAGTATTTACCAGCCCCCCATCTGGATGGTTGACTATGTTTGTTTCTTTTAAAGGGGAGGTTAAGTCCATCTCCAAATGATCATATGTAATCTATTGAATCCACACCCCAAACTTTGAGATAATTTTAATCGATTTGGGGAGTTCATTTTCAGTATTCATAAGAATACAGATTTTAGGACAATGATTTTCCACGGTTAGAGCGTATTTTAAAAATATTCCCAATTTGTTTCCAAAAATCTCTAAAATATCTGCATCCTTGTATTCTAGTGGTAAATTCTGAAAGGAGATCCACATTGGAATAAATTTAATATTGTGGGCTTTGCTATTGAAGTTAGGGCTCCAATATTGCATATGAAGACCAACATTTTTATAAAACCAACATTTCCTTTTGAAGAATTTCTCTACTTTCTTTGGAATTGAAAATTACTATGAAGAAACCTAGCGATGAATCTATTAATTCTATTTGAGTTATGTCACTCCAGTTCTCCAATGTCCAATTACAGAAATCCTGATAAGATAAGTTAATGTTCCATAACTTACAAATGATGGCTTGTTGTTGGAGACGTTTCATCCTTTCTTTAAGTGTTTCCTCTGAGAAGGTGATGGATGTTTCCCGCACCTCTAAGGGTGTCTTCCCCAATGAGTGATCCATTTGATATTTCTGGGACTTTCTAGTTACTCCTTATTTTTCTATTTGCTTTGGATTGTAAATCTTTCCCTATACCCCCTGGTTCTTTGCTTGCTCTAATCTCACCCCTATATCTCTGGGATGTGGGCCTGTCTTTATCTCTTTCTGCTTCCATATAAGATCTTTTTTTTTTATTTGTTATAGATGTATGCTCTGAGAATCTTTTTAGTGGTCTGTTGTTGTGGAGGGCCTTCCATCTGATATTTTGGATCTGAAAATTGCTCTTTCCCTCCCCTACTCTCAGGATTCTTTCTCTCCTCCTGAAGATATCCCAATGTAGTCCTGACCAAGCTTTCTTCGACAATGGGGGATTAAAGGGTTTGCCTGCCCTTGTTGTGGGGAAGATAGGAATCATGTTAGGGTTTATTCCCAACCGAGCTTGAGATTTTTTATTATTTCTAACCCCATCCCAGAACCCCCTTCTCCCTAGGGTTTGTGGGGTATGAACATTTCTTTGATTTACATTCTCTCTAGAAAGCCCCAAAGCCCCTTTAGGTCTGCAAACATCAACCCATTTCTTGTTTCGGAACACCCATTGAGGGATCCAAGACTCAAATTTAACCCCTACCACTGGATGTGTGCCTCTAAATGCCCTCTGAACACAGACTGATGCCGCAAATCGCCCTGGAAATTTTGTTTTCCGTGAGAAACGCTTTGAAAATGCAAAGGATTTACAACTTTTCCCATTGTGGGCACCTTCCACCATTCGCGAGCCCCTTTAGGTCTGCAAACATCAACCCATTTCTTGTTCTAGAACACCCATTGAGGGATCCAGGACTTAAATTTAACCCCTACCACTGGATGGTGTGCCTCTAAATGCCCTTTGAACACAGACTGATGCCGCAAATCGCCCTAGAAATTTTGTTTTCCACGAGAAATGCTCTGAAAATGCAAAGGATTTACAACTTTTCCCGTTGTGGGAACCTTCCACCGTTCACGAGCCATCTAAATTAACGCAACTCTTTTGTACAGTTTTAGTTCTTGATATGAAGCAGTATTTGGAATCAGACCCAAAATTTATACAGTTGAAAAAACATACATTGCAAGCAAACATAGGAAGAGTTTTGAACAAGGAACATTGACTGGTAGGGTTGGTGACTTGTTCAAATATTGTTGTCACTAGTAATCATCGAAATCACACATGCATCATTTGGGTCCAAAAAGCAGTAGTTGGTTTTTGACCCGCTAACTTCTTGCCGAATGTTCAGTACTGAAGGAAGGATTCAATTTGGTGCCACTTAAGCCATTTTATTTATTCAGTAAGTTTCATCTTTTTTATTTTTGGGCAAACAAATTCCATCTAGTCTAATCATTTTGTTTGGGATCTGGATTTCTCATTTGGCCTTTGTTGTTATTATCATATTTTCATTGGAAACATGTATAATTTAACGATAAATAAATTACAACTATAATGAACATTGAATGTTCAAAAATAAGTAAATGAACATTTTAGACAGTAAATATACCTTTAAGTTTAAACTAATTAATGTTGACAAAGAAGTAAGAACAATGTAAGAACTGACAATATCAAAAGTAACTTCAAAATAACAAATTTGCCCTGCTGATATCATTGCCGTACTACTTCAACCAACCATGGGATTTCTTCTGGTTAGATCATTGTAATGTCCCCTTTTAGCCAGTTCAGTGTGTTGTTGGATTAGCCTATCAACGGGTCCTCGTAGGTTAATTTTGGTGTTCAGAGGGCTTTGTTTTGAAATTTTTCTTTTTTAGAGTCTGGTGATATTCAGGGTTTTCCTTTTGGAGGTGTTACAGGGTCCATTTATACACACTTACTATTTATAGTAAGTCACTTGAACGTTGGGGTCCAATCTTACTATTTATAGTAAGTCAGTATGATGATCAAAGGAAGCAGTGGGTTTCCCTATGGTGTTGGAGAATCAATATTATGTTTGATATTCACGGAGTTATGAATTATTGATTAAATATAAAGTGAATATTATTTTAGGAGTTAATGACTTTATAATATATCATTTAATTTCATAACATAAAGTCATTATTTAAAAGCATAAAGTAGACACCTCATTTAATGTATATATCATTTGCCAACAAAAGCAAATATGCTTTTTAATATTTAATGATTTAAATGGCTTGGGAAATCATGCTTTTTGAGGGAAGTATCAAAGGCTTCAGAAAAAGCACATTATTCATTCATACTTATGCAAATTACCAGAGCTTTTGTGTGGAGGAGAAACAAGGGTTTCTCGCTGCAAATCAGTCTTTGAGAACGTAAACTCTCTCAGATTAAGCATTCTACAGGTGTGAAATACCACCCAAAGTTTGCTCTTCATGTGGCTTCAATCAGAGGTCATATTTGTGCACATTTGAAGTGATTATCACCAAGAAATTGCTAAGGGTTTGCGTGCTGATCAAAACTGATAGGAGAACAAGCATTGTTGTGTATTTTCATTGTTGATTGCACTCATTTCAAGCCACGTGGGTTTCATTGAGGCTGTACCATCTTTCATTGCTGGGCCGTACAACACCAAGGCTGAGGTGCGTGAGTTCAAGGCTGAAATGCCTTGAGTTTCAGCTTCTATTCCTCATCATATTGGGCGGCTAGGACAGAGATATCAATCTGCAGCAAATTGAAGGTGGAGAAACCAGTATTTTGTACAAGGCGTCCAAACATAAGGGTTTCCAGGCTGCTGTTAAAAGATTTCCAGAATCACAACTTATATTGCTTGGCTTTCCGGGTATGATATTATTGTAAAAGCAATCAATAATAAATCTAATCTTGAAAAGTTTATTGCATTTGCTTCTGCATTTCTTTCATTGCATTTGTATATACATACTATTTGCATTTCCTGGCATAAATCTTCAAAAACACAAAAAAAGCAAAAAAAACCATAAAAACAAAAGCAATTAGAGAAGGCAGTAAATCAGATAGCAAATAGGCCTGTGTAGTCATTTCATTCTGAAGTATTATTATCATATACGCAATATGTTTGATAAAATGTCCCATGTGTAAAACTGAAAATTGATCGAGCAAATTCGCAAAGCCAAACTCAGATTGGGGAGGGACATTTCAGTCATAAAGTCCTCTGTTTTCGTTTCAGACCAATGTAGCTGTAGAAAGAGTAAAAATGCACAAAATGATGATGAAAATCCTTGAAATGATGGCCACTTATTTGTCAAGCATTCCAGTTAGTATTTAATGTAGACCTTCAACAAGTCATAGAAAAAAAGGAAAATGCCTAAAATGTATTGTTTTCTTATTCTTAGACCAAATATAGGATTATTATAATATATAAATATATATGTGAACACACACATACATATAAACACATATATAAATACATATACATGCATACATATAGTTATATCTATACATACAAATATACATATGTCTATGTATATACACATACACGTGACATATACATATATGTCAATATAGCTATATATATGTGGATTTTTCCAAATGGCACTGATACACTATTTCTCATAGTACAGTTGTCTTGCATATTTCTTTGTGTGATTATATCTGTGTGCATGTGTTTGCATTTGTACATATCAGTCTCTACTTTTGAAGAGTACTAGACTAAGTTGCCTGAAGGCTGAAATGAATATGCATATACTATTCAACTGGTTAGAGTTTAAAGGTTGTGAAGCGATGCCATTCCCAAGAGACTGTCAATGTAACTATGAGTGAGGTAAAAAATTCTAACCATATACTGCTGACATGACTTAGTCATGTTAAATAATTTGTTCGATATTTGAAAAGGAGATATTTATGATAAAGTGAAGATGCACTTTATTATTTGAGGACATCTCTTGAAGCAACATAATTTCTAAACTTACTCAACATGGAATCAAATTTGATCTTGGGGTCCTGAAGTGGGTATGCACTTTAATGTTCTAAGATATGTCTTGAAGCAACAAGAATTCAATAAACACACTGAATATGGAGATAAATTGACCTTGGAGTGCCATACAATTAAGCATGTCTTTGAAGCGAATACATGCAAATACGAATGATGTCTGAGATTCATGTGGTACAGAGTCATGATTTTAGGAGAGAGAAAATGATAAGAAATTGGAAATATGAACTAGCTTTGAATTTGGAGATTGATAGGAGTATTAAAAGTTGTCCAAGAATATCTAGTCAAAGAAAATGGGGATTGTCGTGGAGGTTTATAATGGAAGCATCCAACTAATTGAATCCATAGTGTTGATGCAACTTTATCATTATGAGAGAGATCCTAAGTACTGAATACTCCTGGGTACTCCTGTTGTAATTGTTTCTGTGTATCCAATACATATCTCGATACTGATGTCAGATACACCAAAATTTTCATGTCTTATTGGGATACAGAAGTGTCATTTCCAGGACATTTCCAGATAGACACAATAATATTTGGGGCTGTAAAATAGCAATTATTATATTATAACAAGTCACCTATCACACATGCTTTCTTACAATGGGTAGCAATTTTGCTATTTTTTTTGTTTTAGCCATGATATCACTCTCTATTAAGAATTTCTCATTTGTAGGATGGCTAACACTTGACATCCAGTAGAGACTAAAATAGTGGAGATTCGCAACACTAAGAACATCAATACTAAAATGCATTTGAAGCTGTAGCAATTTAAAATTTGCAGTGTATGTGTAAAAATCTAGCCAAATAAGTTGGTAAGCATAGTTGCCTTCATCATAGCAGCAAAAATTGTTCGGGGAAAAATTTGGCAAACCAAAAGTATAAGATTTTTTTAAAAAATTGAGAACAAATCAGGAACATATCAGATTAAAAAAAATGTAAAAAATTGTAGAAAAAGAATTTTTTTTTTTTTTGAAATTTAAGGGCATTTCCTGTAATGTCCCCTTCTCATCAGTAATCTGTTCTGATACTCATCAGCCTATTCCGGAAGCCTATAGGCATGTGTGAGGAAAAAATTAGGGTTTCCAGTTCTGAGGTTCTTTGGCATTTCTGTGAGTTTACTATTTATAGTAAATTCTATTTTTAGCAGTATGGAGTTTGTCAACTTTCAGAACATCATTTCCAGTTGGAGCAATTATTTGCAATTCATGTCTAATTTCTTAAGGCATTTTTATGGTGATTAAAGGCATTAAGGTTATAATTTGCAGTTGACCCCTTGGCCTAGGAAAACAACTTAAGTTGTGTTTAAAAGAGGGACTTGGAAGGGGTATTCCATCATAAAAGTGATTTAATTATTATTGAAGATAAATGCCTTGTGAAATAAAGTGGACGCCTTTTTGTGAAGCTGAAAGGTTTCTAGAAATTTGAAGAGTCTCTGTGACTGTTGGCGTCCTTTCTTGAGGGATTGAAGAGTCTTCTACTCTTCTATAAATTGAATGCTTTGTTCCAGCATTGTATCCATTCATGTTATCATACTGTTATGCTGTCGGAATGACATTTGAACTCTTGCTTCGAGGATGCTACCTCCTAGCCATTATCCAATTTCGTGTTTGAAATACAACACCTAGTTGGACTTTGCTGCTTCTCGTCCAGACTAGCAGATTTGTGCTCATAGTTGAAGTTTTGATGAAATTTCCAGATTTTGAAGTTGCTGATGCATCTACAGCTGAAAGTGAATTTTGTTAGCAGCTCTTGGAATAAAATTTATTTGGTTCTGGGTACTTTTGCATTGCAATTGTTTGATAAGGGCGCCCCTTTCTTCCAAGTTTGAGATTTTATTTTGAAGTCTCCAATTTTTAAAGTAAAAATCGCCCCTTCTCAAGGCCGTACCTTTCAGCTTGCATTGGGAATTGTGTCAGAAAATAAAGAACGAGATTTGTTGCTGTTTCTTCATCCTAGCTTGGTCGCCTACCTTCCAGGAGTCCATTGCATTCAGTCTCATTCGATTTGGAGGTGAAATGAGTGAGTTATGAATATTTTATTGATTTCCAGTTTGCTGATAAGAAATTCCAGAACTCAGGATTTTATATCAGATTCATAAGTTTTCTGTTTTGATCATAATTCTATCATTGGAGAGCAAAGAAACATCATTGGAATTCATTCTTATCTTCTAATCTTATTTCTCTATCATTGTAATACATGTTTTTGTAGTCTTTTGAATTGTAAGGTTTTGATTAGTAGTACTAATCTAACCTATGTTATTGCTACAACTACTTGTTATATTTCCAATTAATTACCCCTGGACGGTTTACCGCTAGTGCGGAGAAAGAACTTGTTATATCATTGTACCCACTTTCACGTGGTGAATCCCCACAATTATGTGGATGCCCGCCGTAGTGGATGAATTAAATTACTGTAGCTTCATGGCTGGTTATCCGCCTACTAGTTTCAATTCTAAGTAATCACTCTGTCATATGTTAGCACCTCGCCCTCAGCGGGATCTTGTGTGCACATTCTTGACGTTGAGTTTGTTAAATTCAAGTACTTGTTTTCAATTAGCTCCTCCGCCATATGACAACACCTATCCCTCCTTGGGATTGACTGTGCATTCTTGGTGTGAGTTCTTTCAAGTTTGTTTTCCTATTTGGAGCTAACGCTAATCAAGTTGGCTAGTGCTGATTATGTGTGTAAATCTTCAAGGAAAAATTGGTTAGCATATTTCATTTCCATAGCATACAGATATATAGAGAAAATAAAATAGAGAGTTTAACCCATGAATTGTAAGAAATAGGATTTTGTTGTTTATATTCATATTGCTGATTACATTGCATTGCACAAAGCATACTTCATAGTGCATAAATAATAACTAGATCGTTACAGTTGACAAAATAAAAATTACAATATAGTTTGTACAAAGTCAACCTATAAACTATGTACAAAGTTCCAAAAAATCATAGGCAATGACTCTTGCCACTATGAATAGAGCTATGCTAGAGGGCAGCAGGTCCTCATGATGAAGCTCTTGTTCAGAGCCTCTCCTAAGTCATTCAACCTCATGACTATCCAAGTTGGCCTCTAGGATTTCAAAATCCTCAAGTTCAAGAAAGTCATTAAACAGATAGTTTTCCTTTGCTGAGCAGACATCATAAATTACAAAACCGGAATCAATTGGTTCATATTTGTGATTTAATAGTACTTGCAATTTCTACAGCGGTGTCAAAGAGAACTATACGAAGAGTGTGAAAGGGAAATTATATGACAAAGGAAGCAATTGCAAAGCTCAACATAATAGGTTTTGAAAACATATAGCTCAAGATGGAGTAATAGAAAATGCTTTTGAAACAGAATCTTACATCTCAGAAGACCATAAATGATATTGAAATGTTCTCATTGATAACTATTTTAGCAGATTTGTAAAAGAGTAAAGGGAGTGTTTAATATATTTCCATTAGAAAATAAAGACCTGCTAGTACAAAAGAAGAGAGCAACTATTTGAGCCACAATTTTAGCTATAATTATTCAAGTAAATTTTCCTTGATTTTGTGTATAAGTGGATGATGGAGTTAAAAACATTGATGGATTTTGAGTTGAGAATTTGAGAGATTATAGGTACAAGTTTCAATGGAAAATCAAAGCACAAGGAACATTCCCTTTCAATGGGACAGTTGTTGCTGAAATCTATCTAGATCGTTAAAGAGAAATTATGAGGCCTGCTTTGGGAGGGATTAAGATAAGCCCACAAGACTAGGGCATGACTTCTCTCAAGGCATGTATTAGTTTGCCTAATACCTATGTAACATGCATGGAATGCTACACTATATATGTCTAAAGCATTCATGTACTGCTATTGTACTCCTTGCAGGCCTTCTAAACCTCTGTGCATATGATGATCCTAAATGGAATGTAGTTCCCTAACAAGTGTAGGGCATGTATTTAAGCAATGAGTTTCACCAATTAACAAAGCATTAAGCCTACACTACATTTAAATATAACCAATTAAGCCTGCTATAGGAAATTTAAATATAACCAAAAAAATCCTTCATTTTGATATAAAGTATTGTGACAATTCATTTTTTTCAGCACTACAGGCTGAAATTTATCTTTCTGACAGGAACCATTCTGCTTCTGGTTCCACAATATCTATATACTGTATGTATATACTTATGCTTCCCACATGATTATACAATTTTCACTACCCTACCCGCTTGTCATTAAAACTTGATGACCAATATCAAATTGAAGCTCCAAATTTTCACACTGTTAGCATTTGAAATGGAAATTTTTCCCAACCTAACCTTGATAATCTGAACAACCACCTTGGTATTATTGTTGACAATTGAATGTTAATATTCTTTTGAATAGTCAAGATCACAACAATTCCAAGAAAACAAACCTTTTTAGGTTGATATCAAGCTAATAGAGTTTGGTTTCAATTTAGTTTGGCTTTCTATATTTACTTTTGGAAAGTACTCTTGTAAGGTTCACATATGTTAAAAAAATAAGATAGAAGCCTTACTTAGTATTTATGATATTGTCTACTATTTCCCTCTAAATTGTGTCTTTGGATTTATATACATGGAAAGCATTACTACGAGCCTAAGGAAAATGACAGTAGTGTGGAATATAGAGAAAAAAACAGCACATCTCTTAACCATTCCAGATAATATCCTTAACATCAAATGTAGAAGCATACCAAAGAACATCTATTAGAAATATACCTCCATTCAATGTTGTCTACTTGCGATTTGCCTCAACAACTTGATAAAATCTAGTGAACCTTTGATGGTGAACCACATCCTAGTGGCTAGAGCTCAGTTTTGTGCTAAAAATCAACAAAAAAACCCAATTAAATAGCAATTTTGTGCAGTTAGGGTTTTGTGACAGGTTGGTTGGGCAATTTTCTCGAGATTTTTTCGTGATTCAAACCCTTAAAATCATTGAACATCGTTGAAAATTACGGCTGATTAAATTGCGATTTTTGGGGGAAAAGTTTGTTTCAGCTGGAGATTTTTTTAAAAATGCAATTTTTGCGATTTTTTGAGGATTTATGCTTCTATGGCCTTCATAAACACTACTTGGGTTATAGATTGTTTGAGCAGAATATGAATTGAATGTATTTTATTGAGTTCCCCTAAACTATAGTAAAAGAAAAATTACTGTGCCAGTTGTAGACGGTAATTTGGTGATCCCTCGGCTCCAAGGAGGGCAATCAAGAGAGGTTGAGTGTTATATTCTAAAATTATAATCATGAGAATCAGTGATTTGTCTCTATAACTAAATTGCCACCTAATAGATACTTACATGGTACAACTTAGAAAATCTCAAATTTTTAATTTCGATCAGTTCATTTTTAAGTATTCAGAGTCACAGATTTTAGTTATATTCATTACAAAATAAATCAATGATGTGACTGAGTTCGTTAAAAGCGGCTTGAGTGTTGTAACAGAATAGATTATGATTTAAATATTTGTAGCCAGGTAGCAGGTAATGCCAGACAATTTTGGTGACTGGCTAAGTTAAGTCACATATATCTGAGCCATCTTGCATGGCAGTGAAAATATGATATAATGACTTTTTTGGGTTGATATGAATTGTGTAATACCAGCAACAGGATAGAGTCTGAAAGGCTTATCATTTCCTATATATTAGCAAATGTATGATTCAAAGACATGACTGCAGTTCAATCTTTTGGCTCAGTATTCTGACAATACATTTTTCTTTGTGCTCATTTTTGCAGCCACTGCTCACCATTGATGTCTGGGAGGTAATTTGAAATTTGATGTGAGGTGTTTATAATTCAGGAAATTTTTAAGCATATACAAATTCACAATGTGCTGTATATTTTAGTAATGAGAATATTTGAAGGTTAATAAGACTAGCTGAGGGTCATGGTATGAAAACATTCTTTGTATGAGCATAGTTATTCAAAGTTATGAATACAAAATCATTTTTTCCCCTTTTTACATGCTAATTGATTGATTCTTATGGATTTTGCAGCATGCCTATTACCTTGATTATAAGGTTAGTGTGGATATTTTTACCTGTGTTCATTAGTATAGATAGCTAGTGCAGAGTAATGAATTTGAAGTGTTTACCAAGAATAAAATTGCACTTGAAATTGTTTTTTTAACTGTTACATGTTTATGGTGACAGAATCGACGGGCAGACTACATATCAGTATTCATGGATAAACTAGTATCCTGGGAAGCAGTAAATTGTCACCTTGGTCGTGCACAAGCTTTCGTAAATCTTAGAGAGCCAGTTATTCCTTATGACATTGATTTCTAAAATTTAGAACCCTAATGTGTTTTAAGGGGTTCATTTATTTGATTGTTATGACCAAAATTTCCAGACTATTCTAAACAATTTGAGATTTTTTGAAGTATTTTGGTGTCACATGTATGCAATGAATTACTATTACACGATCCAAAGCATTTAATTATATCGATTTTCAAATCAGAGACATTTTCATTTTATTTATGAGTTTTCCAAAACATTCATTTGAATCAATGAAAAAAAGTTCAAGTAGATATCCAATAATTCTTTGGAACGACTGTTTTCACCCTCGGAAGAATCCTTGAGTAGGTCCCTTAAGCTATGGCTGCACTCAAGTAGAAATAAGTTTCAATACACATATTTTCTCATACATGATAGCCTTGGCTAGGACAGTCTTAGGGTGTACTTTGTACCTTGAATTAGATAGTCTCTTGTGCCCCTTTTTAAATGGTGATCGTTTGCCTATCCACCATCTTCCTTGGTGACCTAAATTATTCCATTTCCAAGCCTCATTGATTTATAAATTATTCCACAGAGGGCTTTCAGTCATTATTCATAATGTTTGGCTTACCAACTATTTATTTAATAAATATAACTAGCACTTACACCCCAATAAGGTGCAATACTTACGCCGATAGGGTAAGACCACATTATTTATGACCGTGAAAAGAAGTGGATGATGTGAAGAAAGTAGTGGTCTATTTCACCTATACCTCTCTACCTCTCCCTCCCTCCTTTCCCCCTTCTCTCTCCCTCTTGATCTCTCCTTCCCTCTCTATTTCTCTCTATTTCTCTCTATATCACATATCCGACTGATTCCCGCACGATCGCCGGATCCGCGTGATCGGCGCAAGGATATCCTGATCTGATGCCCGGATGGTTCGTCCGGACGCCAGCAGATCCGTTTGATCCGCGGATGGATTCTCGATCTTTGCATGATTCAAAGATTGTCCGTCATCCGACGCCACTGATCTGATGCCGGATTGATTTCCGGTGATTTGATCCGGATTCCATCCGACCCACGCCTCTCTCTATCCTTCCCTCTCTACTTTACACTCCTCTCCAATTCATTCCAAAAATAACACTTCCCATACAAATTTAGTTTTTCATTTTTCTATTTGTTTATTATTTGGATTTTATAACATAGAACAACAATATTCAATGAGCAACAAAATAGCCGATAGGCATAGACCAATTTTGTTTTCCTATATAGTTCTCCTCGTCGACGTCAGCATCAAACTAGAGGAGATCTCGGCAGGGGAAGCCAAACGTCGATGCTTGAACAGATCCATTCCACTGATGTTTAGAAGAAAATGGAAGAATTTAACCAACACATCCAGGTCTTCCAACAATGCAAGGTCACGAGGATGGGGGATTCCCTTACCCATTGTTGCACAACAATATCATTTTATGAATGGCCAACCAATTGAACTCATGTAATACACAAATTTAAAAAAAATCCCTAATTGGAATTCCACACCTCTTCGGCGCACCCATTGCACACCAAGGTGCGATTGCTAATATTTATAAATACAAAACTCAAAAATTTAAAAAATCCTTTAAAAAACTCAATTTCCCCTTTTTTTAAGTCATATATGGATTCGTGCTTACCAAGACTCGTAATATGTTCCAGTGAAAATGAAAATTAAGTAATTTTTAATATTTATATTTTACATTAATGAATGTTTAGAATTCATATATTCATTGATTTTTATTTTAAAATGATTTAAAAAATTAAATTAAAAAATAATAAAAAATATTTTCAATTTTTTTTAAAGATAAATAATTTTTAATAATTTTTTCTATATTTATAATTTTGATTGTGCTTTAAAATAGGAAGAGTTATTGGCCATGGCCTGTAAAGCAAAAATGTCAACTACTTATATGATTTTTTTATTTTTTTAACTTTTAATTAACGAAATAGAACCATTTGCTTCCTTCAAAGCTAAGGTAAAGCATACAAAAAGCATGGTAAGAAAAATAAAGTTTTAAAGGTATATTTTTATAGTTGTAAGGATAAAATATGATGTTTGAAATTTTCAATATTTCTTTTTCTTTATAGGGAACTCCTCCGTGAAAGAAGATTTATTCTCATTGGGATGCATAGTTTTTGTGGAAAGGCATTTATTTGGATGGCGAATAAGCTTATTGTCCACCCTTTTCACATAGCCCATCATTCCATATAATCTTTATGACGTTTAAAAGTATACTTTGAAATTATAAATAAAAAAATGTTTTTTCTTCTATTTTTTTAATAAATTTATATATAATATTTAACCCATAATGAAATAGCACCAAATTTAATCATATATAAAATATAAAACAAGTAGTATTGATTTTTTTTTACCTTTAATCCATATGAAAGAAGAGAAGAACATTTATAAATTCTTGTTTTAAGGTATAAGTTAACTAATCTAAGTTACTTCTTTTGTTTTTAAAGCTTTTGTCCCCATCTTATTCTTTTTACGTATGAGGAATCACTTTTTTTTAAAAAATGAGAAGTAAAAGAATGTTTTTGTTTTTGTATGCTGGTAAGAATAAATTTCATGAGATAAAGTATATCGTCACCTAAAACGTTTCTGAAGCCCTAAACTGCTGCGAAGAATGTGGAGAGAATAAGTGCGGCGAAGTATCACAACAATTTTTTTTTATAATATTTTGACAGTAAATTTGCAACCATACGCAATTCTATTAACATTAATTTTCCTTCTTTAGTTTCTCGAAATCTCGAAGTTGCTTACCTCCTTCGAGAGAACAGCTAAAAGTCCAATCGTCGTCTTCATTCTAAAATCATGCCCGAATAATTTTTGTGACGTGCGAAGGTGACAGTGAAATGGATTCATGAATTTGATGATGCAATAAAATACCTACACGTTTTAATGGAAGCGTTGGGACCGTATTTGGACGGCTACGCCTCAGGTCAAATCTTGTGCCTGATCTTCCGGAAAGCCTGTCGGGAATCAAGTCACGTGTTATCATTGTTGCAAGTTGCCGGTGAATAGGGCCATCGAAACTTTGTGGGGGTTCCCGCCGGCGTTAGACTGCTGGAAATGCAGGTGGGGTTCCCCCACGTAAATAGCCTATCGGCTAATTAATTCTCCCCTTTTAAAAATGGTCTTTACTTTTGGCTCCCTTAAAAAATTTCTTTACAAATAACTTCTAATTTTTTCTCCATTTTAATCAAAGGGTAAAATGGTATAATAACATCTATCCACCTTTTAATTTCAATTGGTCATTTAGATGGGGATATAACTTGTCTTTTTCAGTTTGGAAAAAGGCCCCATGACATTTGGATCACAACTTAAAAGACATAGTTAATAAATGAAGATATACTAATTTTAAATATATTCATTTGTTTTCTATGTAGTATTATTAGTTGCTATCAAAGGCAAGAGTATTAACATATCCGTTAGGTTTTATTAGTTGGTAACAAATAAACCAATGAGAGAGCAAAATTAAAATAACTTGAGTAGATTTTCTAATGTGTATTTATTTCAGATTTATCTCAAAATATTAGTATTTTATCTATTGTTCTATTGGATGATAGTTGTGAGCATTCTTATTAATTTGATGTAAACTATTGAGCTCATAGTAAATTGTACTGTTAATATATTCTTTTTCTTTTTATTCATTTTGATTGTAAAATAGTTAATACTGTAGTAGTATCACTTTTAAATTTCATTCATTGAAATGACATTACTTTATTTAGTTGGCAACACATTGAACCAATGAGAGTAGAATTAAAATAACTTGACTACGCTTTTTTAATGTAGTTTTTTTTTTCTCTAACTTGTTCCAAAATATTGAAATTATTTTACCTATCACTATTGGACAATAGTTAATAAAAAAAAATGTTGACTCATGAATTTGGTAATATAATTATAATGTCAACTCCATTGTCCATTTTCTCAACTTGTTCTTTAGTCCACGTGTTCATGCTCTACTTTAATATGAAAAGACATTAATGAAATAGATTTATTATGATCTATTCATTTTGATTATTGGAAGGAGACATAATATGTGTGATTGACAACATCTCAAGTCATCATGCTTTTTGATTTGTGATCTGATATAAAGAATTTGTGAAATGATTTGCGTTGATGTTTGTGTATATCATTGTTGTGAGTAATACAAATGAAAAATATATTTAGTAGCATAATTTGGAGCTCAAGATTGTTTATGTGAATTTTTTTTTGATTAAGCATAGATTTTGAAAGGCCTCAAACTCTTGTAAAAAGAGAAAGATAAAGCAATAACCCTAGCAAGACACCAAAGGATAGCCAAAAGGAGCAACACTGATACTACAAAAGACTAAGCATTATTAATCCTTACAAAGTACCAACCCAAAGCCAGGGTGGTTTAAAAACTTGTGTAAGATATTTTTTATTTACCATAGTACAAGGATCCTTCTCCCCAAATCGACTATTCTTGAGACAAGGAGAATTCATAAGACCACTGGAAGATCCTTTTTCCAACCACGAAGCTTTAAAAAAGGTGTCCATCATCGGACAATAAATTGAGGATTTTCCTTTATTATTTATTTTCTACCTCCTCACAAGAAGTAATGGGCTCCTTAATAGTATGAGGCATTTGTTTATTTTTCTTCCAAACGAAATGGTATTTCTTATTTCTCAAGCAAATAGTAGAAGCATGAACCACTTTACCACAAGAATGGCAAATAATTAAAGAGCCTCAAATTCAATTTGTTGTACTCTATGCAAGTTTGTTGTAAAATAGATTATAAGTACTATCTAAGGTCGAACTAATGTGAGTTACAATACAAGATAAGTGTGAAATCACTTGTTTACAAATGTGCATACAATTTTTTTGTCATTTAGTGAAGCACCACACCTAACATATATATTTTTTTGGGTACAAAACTAGGAATTCTTTAATATTGTTTTTGTATTATAAGGAGTATTGACATTGTTTGTTCTTTTATCTTTTTTAGAGAAATGGATATTCTAAGTTTTTGCTCAAATTCTAACCTATCTCATATGTTGACTTTTTCATCATATTTTCAGTTGTAACATCATTTTTATCATCTATAACCTTAACATTTTTGTGTGAGATTTTATAATCTATGTTAGAATGATAGAGAACCATTGAAAGAACATCACTATGTATCTAGAAATAAGGGTTTCTAAGTTTTAATAGCTAGATGTACATTATTATTTATAGTGACAAAATGTGTTTCACACGTTGACTAATTTGCTTGATTGTTAGATGTAGTGTCCACTATGGATTTTGAGCAAGTCTTCCTTGTGGGTTTCATTGAACAATTGTTAGATAGTGTTTTGAATGATTTCCTTAGTGGGTTTAATTAAGTAGGAGTTTTGAGTGATTTATATAGTTGATTGCCTTGTGGATGCATTTAATAATTTTTTTTTGGGATCATTTTCATTTTCCATGGATGTGACCATTTCAATGGCTAAGATTAAAGACCCACAATATTCTTTGATGGCTGATCTCTTTTTTGTGTCATAGAATTGCTCAATGCAATGACCCTTTTGCTTGATTCAATTTACCAAAACAATCAATGTAGTTTTTTGATAGAACAAAAT
>VDFB02252616.1:130526077-130886469 GCA_007258455.2 Sequoia sempervirens
TGCTAGCAGTTCATTCTATTCTATGGATATTGTATAGAGGAAGTATAACTTATTAACACATAAGAAAAACCTACTCTATTGCTCGAAGACAAATTACTATTGCAATTGTGGAAAATGCGTTTTCCTGTTTGTATATGTGGAAGCAGCCTTCTAAATCATTTATGTTCAAAGAAATAAGGAATACAAGATGACAAAATGAATACATGGAAAAGAACTTTATGTAGTTATTATATTGAAGAATTTCAATTGTATTTCAAGAAAAGCAAAAAGACAATTTGGAAAACTGACCTTGCAATCTGCTATCGAATGATCAAGTATACTTGTAGGAATGTACAAATTGTGATAGGCACAAGCAATTTTCCCTAGTGCAGTTTGTGCGTGATTGTTTAAATACAATTGAAAGCATTGATTCCTGTTACAAGGACAATTTAGACAAATGAGTACAGTGAGTGACATATACTATGCTATTCATAAAAAAAAAACAAAATTCTTATGTAGATTCATTTGAACGAGAAACAACCCAAGTAAGAACTTTTGTTTCTTAAAATGCAAATTGCATTTTATAATTTTAAAATACTTATTGCTATCTATGTACCTTATAGTATAAACATTTTTTTTTGCATATGCATGCACTAGTGTAATTTTGTTATTGCAATGGTGGTATAAGCTCTTTAAGAGCAATCAATGGAATAGATCCCGTATTTGCTTAAGTGCCTAAAAAAGTGTAAAAAGGCCATAGCAACTTGTCAATACTAAGCCAAAAAACAACACAGGCTTGTGCTAGGACTGTTAAGTTATGGTAAAAACAATTTTCTAGCTATTGTTCAATGCCAAACTAGCTATCACTTAATAGTGAAAGCAACGTAAATATTGATTTTCTAACTAAATGGGGTCATTTAATTTCCATATGCATAAGTTTATTTTGTACCGTTATGTAGCACTTACTATTACTTGTGCAATGAAGCCACATGCAAGTAGAATTCATAACTCATGGCATTTAGATACACCCAAGGAGAAATACAAACCAAGGTTGTTGGCATCGTGATAAGAAAGACGATGAGATACATCCAATTAATGTATGCCACAACATCTTATTCAATGAAGATAATTTGGATAGGAACATTAGAAATCAGAATCCTTATTGGTGTATGAGTAATCCTCTTTTTCAAGACTTTTCAAGGAAATTGCATGCCAATAGTATCAGTGAACAAGTGGAATCAGATTTTTTAATTGACTTTGTTTGATGGGTCAAATGTGCACAAGGATAGTTATAATTATTTCTTTGTTTTAATTATTATGTATATAAATACTATTCAACAGTTACCTAATTAATTAGATATGAAATGACAGAAGGAAAAAGAAAATTAATGAATTAAGATAATTTGATTCATTAATTAATAAGGTGAATTATCGTGTAAAAGTACAAAAATTTGAAGTTGCGAAAAAATCCTCTTTGCTTTATGCTTTAATGACAACGAGAGAGATGAAAGCAATTGTGGAGTTTAGGCTTATATCTGTAAATTGCATTTTCCTGACAAGTTGTAAAGTGCTCTCAACACATTGCCTTCATATTGTTTGCAAGGTCCTATTATGGGACATGCTAACAGAACAGTGGCTCTAGAGCTCGCACTATGGAACAATTCTGCAGTAATTGAAGATATGCAATCTTTAGAGGACTCATAAGCACCAAGTTATTGTTATGCTCTCACATTGTACAGTGGATGAAAGACAATTGCTTGTCCAAGGAACTAGTCTCTGAAGAATAGCATAGGCTGAGCACTGTGAAACCCAATGTGCTTATGGACATTAAAATAAAAGAAAACTGATGAAAGAAACTATTTATTGCCTAGAGTAGCTTGTTTGCAAGTGTCCTTTTTTGGAACCATGACAACCTTTGCCCTATCACTGTAAACTCTTTCCTAGGAAAGACATATCAACACACACATATATGTATACATATGTATATATATGTACAAATACACCCATGCAAAGACAGATTAATGCATCTATGGACATAAACATATATGCATCCATATGATTGCATGCATATACACATAGATCCATCTATACACACATACATATATGCATAAATACATATATGCATAGATATATCTAGAGTCACATGCATATGTGCATATATGCATCTACAAATGTCTACATAGATAGGCACATAGGTAAATGCATATGCACATAGAGACATGCATACATACATACATGCACTGACACATTAGGCAGAAAGTGATAGTGATAGTGAACTAAAGCACTATGAAACACAGCTTCATGATACACTTTAATGGAAAGGAACTGTGGAAAATAACAAATTATCATATCAAGTAACTTGTTTCTAGTTTTGGGCCCTGCAACTGTAACATCTCCTGCTCAGTGGTTGCAAACTCTTCCTCAGAACAAGAGCTTACAAAACACAAAAAACAACACACGCAAAGTAATAGAAATGCATAACAAGTGACTTAACTCTATATTAAATGACCAAAGTACCCTGGCCACGTGTGGCCTCCAAGCCATTCCAGCACCTTCACCTTGAGCCAGATGCCATTCAATGGATTTAATTTATATTCATGCATTACGTACGTCTACCCACCAGTTTGATAAACTATTCATTTGCTTAATTTTAATTAATCAATTTATGCGCTCGTAGTTTCCTGATATTTTAATGCATTCAATCTGCATTCATGGACTACGTACCTCTAGCCGCCAACTTTTGAACTATGCCATTGCTTAAATTTATTTAATCAATTTATGCATTTGCATTTTCCCATATTTTAAAAATGAAAAATGATTTATAAAGCTACTCAGACAAATAGAAAAATAGATAAATGCTAATTTTCCAATATATAAAATAGCTCTCCAAATTCAAACTATACAAAAAAAAAAGTAATATGTTAAATGGCGAAATGTGATTGGTCAATGCTGTCAGTTAAATGCATTCTGGGCAAATGCATAAGTATTCTTGCCTACCAGCAGGAACTAATAAAAGCATTTCAACTAAATGTATGAGTATTCTTGCCTTGACGCTAGGAGTGAATAAAATTGTCACTATAGAAAACAGTTTATCCAAGTGAGTGCTATTAGGTTTGCTATCCTCAATTTCAAACTCCTTTGATGTTAATGCATTTTCTTTGGTGGTAGAATATGGCGATTCTTTTTTTTACTAAGAGTCCGGAACAAGATGACATATACAAATAAATTTAAGCAAAGACATAGGTTAAAAAACTGACAGCTTTTTATCAATGAAAAGGGGACGTTTACAGTGATAGAGCAAAAGCTCTTGTGCTCGTTGAATGAATACCAAGAGACAAGTTACTGAAGGCAACAAATTGCTACTTTTATTTATTTTGCTTCATTTTATCCCAGAAATGCTAGTTGGGTTTCACAATGCATGAAAACACATTTGTGCAAACAACTACCAAAATTATAATTGCAATGGATGATAGTGATAGTGTAATGGATACTAATAGTCCAAACACCGAAATACACCAACTAGTTTATTTTTTAGATTCAATGGAAACAAGTATCAATAGGAAACAGATTAACCCAGAAATTACCACGGTTCTTGAATTCCAAATGCACAAGTGTGAGCATGGTTCTCTACAGGCTTTTGCTATGCATTTTAACTATATTGTTGTTTTGCATCGAGCCTAGAGAACCACTGCAAGTATGGTTTCCAAACAAATTTAAATCAATGAATGTTAGTCAAGAAAGGTTTCCAATCATACTTAATACTTGAACCATGAAGCATCATCGCTTCAAGCTGTAGCAAAAGTGCAGACAGGGACACAAAAGCAAATTCAACAATGACATTATGTAACAAGGATTTGTTTGCTATTACTATGATTAACTATTGAACTCAATTGACTCATCAGTCAAACAACTTGATTGATCACTGACCTAACTTGTTTCAAAGCTATCTTGTTGTTTCACTAATTTCATTAATGTATAAAAGATCCGAATTTAATTTAATTTTGCACGAGCTAAGCGGTATGATTGACTGTTTGTTAATTGACTTTTGATTAATGGCTCTGAGATGATGATTAAATTAAATTTTGAGTAAAGTGAGGTGACTACTACATGCTACATACGGCTATATGCCATTTGATTCTTTAATGAAATACGAAATGAAAGCCAATAGAATAAGGATATTTCCAACATAAGTGAAGGGATACAATGAATATGCATACCATAGCGTCGTTTAAATATTGCAAAGCACAAGAAACAGAAGCGAAGATGTCAGCTATAGTCTGGCAATTTCCGCCACAATTGTGATTTACTCCCTTGTCTATAGATCCTTTCTTTCAAATTCCTTTTTTCCTCGATATGAATGGCTTTTACATTTGGGTTTTAACGCTGGATTGAAAAGAAAAGATGTGATTTTGACTTAATTGAGAATTTGAATCTATTCCGGTGCGAAACTGATTCATCTGCAAATAGAACTATCACGGATTTAGTCAAGCAACTTGATTCACAGTTAACTTGATCAGCTATTTAGTTGATTTGCTTGAATGCTTGCAAAAATCCTTTTTCGACAAATAATTCTTTGCATAATTTGCAATCACTACACACGAAGAGCTAACATTTCTTCGAGGGATTTTGTCAAATAGTAAAAATGTTTTTGCTTGTGCTCCCATATTTGGTATGCATATTCATGATAGCATTTCAAACCAATATATCTGTCAGAAATCTACGTCTTATGATGCTTAGATGAATGTACATATGCTGCTCTAAAGCTCTTTTTCTATTAAAAGGATGCAAATTTTTTAGAAAGCTTATGTATCTGTGAATGTGAATAAGCAAGATTGATTTAACTGATTTGGAGGATAAAGATGACTAATAATTAGCTATGACTAACCGTGGAACACAATTAATTCATCAGCCAATTAGCTTGATTGATCGCTGAATTAACTTGTTTGAAAGCTATCATGTTAAGCCAACTAGCTAATATGCCACATACATCATGACATTTGAGTTTCAAATAAGTCTCATGCACACAAATCTGTTATCATGTTAAAGCCATGTAAACATTGATGTTCCAATTCCATGGGGTCATTCTATTTCCATTTGTCCAAGTTCATTTCATTCTATTATCAAGAACCAATAATTAAATGTTTAAACCAGGTACATACAAACAAAAACACAAGAAGGGTTTCAACAATGACATCATCTAACAAGCATTTGTTTTCTATTACTATGATTAGTGATAGAATTGACTTAATTTGCACGAGTCAAGTGTAAGATTTAGTTGTTTGTTAATTGACTTTGACTAATGGTTCAGAGATAGATGAGACAAATTAAATTGTCATCAGCAAAATGTGAGATGGACTGATTAGCTGCTATGCCACATATACTATGACACATGAGTTTTCATGAAATCACCCCACACCAGTTCCATCAAATCATGGAAGGGTTATTTACTGGCTTCACATATGATTCCCCTGCCATTCCAATGAGAGCAGAAAAATAAAGAATTAAAATGTAAAGAGTGAATCTAATTAGGATGTTGAAAGACTTGTCAAATGAGAAATGGAAACTAAAACATTGAATTTGAGTTTCCATTAGTCTTTTGAAACACTATAGTTGAATGAATTTAGAATTTGTATTGTTGTTTATTAGTGTTTATTACTATATTTTGTATGACTTTTTATTAATATCTTTTTTTGTTTAATTCTTGACTACTGTTTTGTTAAACTGTAGAATGTAAAACACACGGTGTTGTAAAAAAAACAACCCACTGACAGTTGTAAAAGACAGGGTGTTGTAAAGTATTTTGTATTATTCTTGATTAGTTTTAATTGGAATTATTTTGTATTACTATAATTACTTTATTACTTTCTATTACTGTATTTCAATATCGACATTTCAAGGTAAAGAACATGAGACACATGCAATGCAACATCACAGGTTTAATTAACAAGGTATGAATGAGCAAGCACTTTTTAGTAGATAAAGGTCATGAACGTTGTACTAATAGTATGACAGTCAGCACAACATTTAAGTAAACCTATGCTCAACACTCTCTTTTCCATTATCAATTGTATTCCCAATTTCATCCATGAAGAATATCCTCAAAGATATAGAATTCATGGATACACAGGTTGAAGGAGTTCTTCATGGATCAAAGATATGGAATTCATTGAGGAAAGAAATGGAAATCATGGATCAAAGTCATGGCTAACAGCAGGATCTATAGGTTGACAAAGTTCTTCATGGATGAAATTGGGAATAAAATTGATAATGGAAAAGAGAGTCTCCACCATAGGTTTACTTAAATGTTGTGGTGACTGTCCTACTATTGGTTCAATGTTCATGACCTTCATCTACTCAAAAGTTCTTGCTTGTTTATCATGTAATATAGATTTTAGTGACTAGAGATGCATTGTGATTACTTAGAGTGTTTCATTTTTTGTTATTCTGTAGATCTGTGTAGTCACAGGAGATATTGTTGCTGCAGAGTCAAGACCTGGAACCGAGCTACTTGATACATGTATCCATAGATACATGGATGTGGACACCTATCATGGTCTCCATAGATGCGTAGATACATGTATCTATGGATAGATGTATTCATAGATACATTGACACATACATGGATAGATGCTTGTATACATTTGCACATAGAAACATAGACACATATATGCGTGGATGCATCTATAGGTGGAAGAATACATAGAACCATAGGTGCATGGATATATAGATAGATGCATAGCTGGGTACATAAATGCTTAAGTATACATGTATGGAAGTTACATAGATACATATATCCATGGCTGCATGCATAGATACATATTAATATGGACAACTATAGCCTGTTGAATATTTGTAGCACAAGAAATAGAAAGGAAGATGTTGGCGAGGATTTTGCAATTTGGGTTTACACCTAGCAATTGCATTTGCTTCCTTGTCTATAAAGCCTTTTCAAGAAATTCCTTTTTTTGCATATGAATGGCCATGATTGGTTTAATTGATTTGGTATACAAAGATGTTTATTAATTAACTATAATTAACTATTCAAGAAAACTGATCTATCAATGAACTAGTTTCATTGATTAGTCAAGTAACTTGATTCACAGTTAACTTGATCAGCTATTTAGTTGATTTGCTTGAATGTTTACAAAAAAGCCTTATCTGACAAATAATTCTTTGCATAATTTGCAATCACTACACACCAAGAGCTAACATTTCTTCGAGGAATTCTGTCAAACAGTTTAAATGTTTTTGCTTGTGCTTTTATATTTGGTTTGCATATTCATGACAACATTACAAACCATTATATCTGTCAGAAATCTACGTCTTATGATGCTTAGATGAATGTACATATCCTATTCTAAAGCTCTTTTCCTATTAAAAAAACACAAAATGTTTAGAAAGATTGTGTATCTGTGGATGTGAATAAGCAACATTGATTTAACTGATTTGGAGGATAAAGATGAGCAATAATTAGCTATGACTAACCATGGAACACAATTAATTCATCAGCCAAATAGCTTGATTGGTCGCTGAATTAACTTGTTTGAAAGCTATCATGGTAAGCCAACTAGCTAATATGCCACATACACTATGACATTTGAGATTCAAACAAGTCTCATGCTTGCAAATATGCTATCATGTTAAATGCATGCAAACATTGATGTTCCAATTCCATGGGGTCATTCTATTTCCATTTGTCCAAGTTCATTTCTGTCAGAAATCTACGTCTTATGATGCTTAGATGAATGTACATATCCTGTTCTAAAGCTCTTTTCCTATTAAAAGCATGCAAAATTTTTAGAAAGATTGTGTATCTATGGATGTGAATAAGCAACATTGATTTAACTGATTTGGAGGATAAAGATTACCAGTAATTAGCTATGACTAACCATGGAACACAATTAATTCATCAGCCAATTAGCTTGATTGATCGCTGAATTAACTTGTTTGAAAGCTATCATGGTAAGCCAACTAGCTAATATGCCACATACACTATGACATTTGAGATTCAAACAAGTCTCATGCTTGCAAATCTGCTATCATGTTAAAGGCATGCAAACATTGATGTTCCAATTCCATGGGGTCATTCTATTTCCATTTGTCCAAGTTCATTTTATTCCATTATCAAGAACCAATAATTAAATGTTTAAACCAGGTACATGCAAACAAAAATGCAAATAGGGTTTCATAGTGCTTTAAGACATTGTTATACTTTGATTATAAATTCATATTTTAAACTACTTTTAGTATTATTTATTCGAGTTTCTTGTTGAAATGCAAAGGTTTCATCTACGTTTGATAGGAATTATGTAGAAACCCTCTTGTCCATTTTACTTCATGCATGTGAGCCCTGTAAAGCCTGTATATTATTGATAACTGCAAAGTGGTCCCATAAAGAGGGCTTTGGGAACCAAAATTATGCCCTATCGCAAATAATGAGAGCTTGAACCACGAAAGTGAACAACAGGTTGCTTTGAGCTTCTTCCTGTCATCAAAGCAGGTGTTATTAGAGGGTTCTATTAAAGTTGTGGTTGTTGTCCTCATAGGCATTTTCAACCTCAAAGACAAATTCTCCGAATTTTAGATATCTATTCCACTCTGCTGAAAGTTAAGGTTTCATCTGGCGCTGAGAGAAATTATGTAAAAATCCTCCCTGCTCATTCTTACTCCATGCATGGAGCCCCCAGAGTTTGTATTTTTTTTATTACAAGGTCCCATAAAGAGAGCTTTGAACCAAAATTATATTTGCCCACTTCACCAATTCTACCCGCTTCTTTCTAATATTTTAAGGTAATTTTCTATGCCTCAATAAAGACATTACTACATGCCATATTCCTCATCTCAGAATCTCGCCTAAACAAAGGCGACTTGATTCCACAAGATGGTGTGGCTACATTAATTGGATGTATCTCATCATCTTTCACTGCATAAACAACCTTGATTTGTATTTGTCCTTGGAAATGCACCGATGTAAGGAATTATGAATCTTAATTTGCATATCGCCATTATACAAGTAATATGCCATATCATGAAACAACCCCAATATCCATATACACCCATGCACAAATACATGGTATTCAACACATTAACATGGACATGGTTTTCTAGGGCTAGTTTGTTAATTGCCTTTGATTAATAGTTCAAATGTACACAAGGCTAATTGCAATCATTTCTTTCTTTGAATTGCTATGTACTTAAAGGCTAATTAGCAATTGCCTAATTATTTAGATATGGGACAATACAAGGATGAATGAGGAAATATGAACTTGCCTAAATCATCATGAATGATAGAGCTATTGGGTAAAATGCTACATATACTGTGACATTTAAGCTTCAAAGACTGCCAATGAACAGCAAAAGCTTCAAAACTCTCAGTTAACATGTAAAGGGCTGAGAAAAATTGATCTGCTAACTGAATGGAGTCATTTTACTTCAACTATCTAGCACTTATTCTTAATTGTTTAATGCAATCACATGCAACCAAAATTTAGAACAATTAGCATCTATACACTCCCATGCATAGATACATGCTCTCTAACATATTGATATGCATATGGTTTTCTATCAGCACAATCCTTGAACATTGCCTAGGTACAAGTGCTAGTCTATTAATTGACATTGATTACTGGATAACATGTATTCATACACACATAGCTGCACACATGCTTCAATACACAGATGCATAAAGACATGCATGGATGTACACATATATACATGTACACATACATACATGATCACACGCTTACAACTATATATGCATTCATGTATCCATGGATGCAGATTTCCATGTATCAATAGATCCCTTAATATATGCACATATTGAAATGACTACATGGGCTTGGGGGATGAATATTTATGTGGCCTTTACATGATAGCAATGAATCCTATAAATATGCATATATGCATAAAAGCACATAGCCATCAATGAAGCTATGCATTTGCATTTTCACAAGCATTTTAAAACAATCACGATTCACAAAGCCACTCCCATGGGTTCCAAAAACAGATAAATGCCAATTTACCAATATGAAAATAACTCATGAAATTGAGTTCATATATCTTTAAAAGCAATATGCACAACAACCACAATATGATTGGATGGCTAGCTGGCGCCATCCACAAAAAAATATTTAAAGCAAATGCAATAGTAATCTGTTATATACACACTTACATACATGGCAACATAGATACATGCATTCATATATACATAATTACATGCACACATATATACATGCAAACCTGTATGCATGGATGCATACAAAGACTATGTTTCATGGGATTATTAAAGAGTTAACTTGCTTTCTATATGCTTCCATATCTTGCATGTGTGCTTATGAGGACAATAACCACAATATTTGATAGTATTCCTCTATCCTTTATGACAGCTCATTGGTTCCAAAGCTCTCTTTATAGGACAATTGTACATTGCCTACAAGACTCAAATGAATCCTTCGTATTTCAAGGAAAGATTTGAATCAATAACACTTAAAATGATCTAAACTATGATTTTAGAATCAAAGTATCCAAATGCATTGCAACAATGCTAAAACCTAAGTTCCATCGAAGATGTACTAATGAGAGTAATGAAGGGAAAATGCATTTCTGAAAAGTTTGTATACCTTCAAATGTGTCGTCAATATTGTCTCGTTATACTTTCATCGCTGATATCCTTCAACCTTCTTTTAGGTCTAAACTGTTACTTAGCACTTAATTTGGATTGAAAGGTCAAAATGAAATGTAGCCATGATAATTATAGATAGTTGTATCGTTGTGTCCAAGATCTCATTTAAATTCTGGTATTTGGAAAACAAGAATCGATAACACTTAAAATGATCAAACCATAGATTTTACAATCAAAGTATCCAAATGCATTGGTACCTATGGAAACTAACTCCATCAAGATGTATGAACGGAAAAGCAACCCATGAAAAATGTTACCGGTTTCAGTTTCAAAGGATTTCAACAAATCGTCTAGCCATTACCTACTGACGACATTAATGAATTACACCATTTTGAGTTTTAATCAACGCTATGGATCTTAATCAAACTCTACCGGTGGCACCATTTTTGAAATGAAGATCTACTTTTGAACCTCAACCACACTTTTTGCGAAACCATATATATATGCCACTCAATAATTCTATTTGCAAAGATTGTCTCATAAATGCGCTGTTCCATGATGATTACAAGTAATGATCAATATAGTATAGAGAATCTTGAATTAACCTTTTTCTATCTACGGCATTAAATAGGTACAAAGCGAGAAGGTTCATTCTAGAAACTCACCTCAATCGCATGGTTTGAAGAATTTTTTCCAATCGTCACACGTAATTTCTTCCAACCAAAGCTATTGCACCATGTAAAAAGCTTTGATTAGAAAATAAAAACCATGTGTTTGTTTTTCTAAAAAAATAGCAATATATAGTACTCCTACTACAATGGATACTAATAGCCAAAACCATTAAAACACTAGCAAGCATTTTTTCATCTAAGAGATACAACGGACAGACAATCGTGACAAACTGATTGCGACAAGTTCTTGGACCACAAATCTTCTAGCAATGAATTTGACTGCTCTTTTGCATGAAGCCTAAAACTGTTCTATCAAGCAATATTACTTAACTACTCTATGGCAACATTGTAATTTGGATTCTACAACATTTTTGACATAGTTTTTTATAACCCCAAGATACAAAAATAGTAACAACGACATCTGACAGAATTTTTATGCTTGGTTTGCAGGAAAAAGGTTTCTACCTGCGATTCGGCGGTCCCATTGCTAACATTTATGTCATTTATGACAACAAATCCCACTACCTTTAACATAATCCCTCTATGCTTTATGCTTTCATGACAACGTAAAAGCTCAAAGCAACACACTGTTGACTGATTGTTGAAAAGCTCTCATTATCGCACACGTTGACATAATTTTGGTTCCAAAGTCCTCTTTATGGGACCACTTGGGTAACACCAAAAAAATACAACCATGGAGTCATGTATGAAAGCAAACGGGAACAAGAGGATTTCTACATAATACCTATCAAACACGATGAAAACCCTTCGATTTCAAATGTAACTGGAACAGATAATACTAAAAGTAGTTTAATATGATTTATGCCCTCATTATAATAAATAACCACTACCTTCTTCTTAATGAACTTCTTAACCCTTTGTATGCTTTGATGATTAACGGAAAACAAAGCAACAATAATCGCGCGACTCATTATGCATAAAGCAAAATGCAAGATGATTTCTTTATTACCCTATCAAACGCAGATGAAACCTTTCAAGATTTCAACAAGAACCAACAAACAATACTAAAAGTAGTTTAAAATATGAATTGTTAACGTTATATGAAATGCCTTAAAGCACTATGAAACCCTACTACATTTCAGTATCAAAGAGACTAAAAATGCAGTTACTCTTTCAATTCCTAAGCAATTGCCTCTCATTGTTCAGTGCAACTCCCCGAAACTTTAATGTAACTAAACTCCGGTAAATTACCAAATTATAATCCCATTTCGGTCCTGATTCTGTGAATTATAACATCTCCTGCATCACGCTAAAATCCTCCCCGCATCGGTGCCGTAAGCATAAAAACATGCAATAGAAATACAGCAAGTGATCTAACTCTATATTAAATGAAAGCATTCTGGCCACGCATTCCAAGCCATTCCAAATACTTCACCAGCCATTCAATGTGATTGACTTTATCTGTTTATCGATACGCCACCGCATTGATGAAATTTATGCCTGCTTAATTTTAATTAATCAATTGCGCGTCAGCAGCTTTTTCTCGAGCGACGGCAGCCTTTACTGACCAGATTCGCGATTACGGTTCTGAATAACTTTACCCGCGCTTCGTCAAATTTTATTTAATCAATTTATGTCAGATTTTCAAAATTTTTAAAACTTAAAATGATTTATAAAGCTACTCGGACGAATAGAAAAATAGATAAATGCTAATTTTCCAATATATAAAATAGCTCTCCAAATTCAAACTATACAAAAAAATAAGTAATATGTTAAATGGCAAAATGTGATTGGTCAATGCTGCCAGTTAAATGCATTCCGGGCGAATGCATTAATATACCTGCCTACCCGCAGGAACTAATAATCAACATCAAGCATTGATTTTCCAATAATAGCCCCAGTCTAAGGGACGTAGCTTAGGAAATTAAGGAGATTCAGGAGTAGATATGGTGCATTCCAAGGGATAAAATCTCGCGCTTTGTTGAACGCAATTGGAAAGTGGAAGCCCGTAAAAATTTCGTCTGCCTCCTTCATGCCTTGAATGAGGAAAACATGGCTGAGATTGCCATTGGTGAAATTGTAGGTGCTGACGACCATGCTACCATTGGAGTGCTTGAAGGCAATTAGGGATCGAGTCTCGAGCATGACAGGAGCCACAGGATTAAACCCACATGCCCATCTACTACCATGTGCGGGCCTCTAAATATGCAGGGCACAGCCTGCAAAATGCGTGTGGGTCCAAGTCCAAGCGTGGGCGACGGGTCTGAGGGAGCTTCACCTGGTAGTCTAGTCTATTGTTGGTGATTCTTGTAGTAGAAACGCAGAGTCAATTCTAAAAATGCAATGGAAAAATCTCACCCTACGGCTGAGCGTGCCCTGCAAAAAAAAGAAAACACCAGCAAATTTAAATGTGTGGATTATTGTTCACAATGCTTAGTAGAGATGCCTCTACAGAAGGTAAATAATGCCGAGCTCCACACATATTACGGTCTGTTTGACCAGTGAATGACTACAAAAGTTTTGTGGGGATAGTCACGGCCTTTGCTGAAGGATTCACCCTTCTACACCCAATTGGAGTCTTCACGCACCACAAGGATCTTCCCTCCCACGTGCAGGGGTTTGAGGAGCCTAACACAAACACTTCACGTGCAGGTATATACGCACACACAGAGATAAGGACTTCATGCGTAGGTATGCTGCGCAGGGCCTACACAAAGTTGTGGCCACCAAATAAACCTTGAACCGCTCGAAAAACTCACATGCAGCCTTGGAAATTATGAATCAGGCATTCAAGACAATAAAATGGCCTATGAAATGAAACATGGCCTATGCGACTGGACAATGCCCCTTAATCGAGCCTTCCATAGAAAAGCGGGAACTACGATTTAAATTGTAGGGGTTACAGATTTCAACGCATGAGATTGTAGATTCAAACGCCAAAAATACTAGACCAGAGAGTACGCCACAACTTGAGACTGGTGGAGTCGAAACAACCTAAAAACAATAAAAAAATTTATCTAATGGCTTGCAAAAATCTCCAATCCATATCTTGATATCATATTAGAATTAGGAAGATCTAGGAGATAAGAAACAAACATAATGAACAATATGTAATTATTGTATTTAATCGACCAAAATTACATTGAGCATAAAGTCTTGCATATGTATCCAAGGAAGATGCAATCCACCTATAAAGTGGATTGACAAGTGCTCGATGATGTGGGACAAAAGAGTAGACAAGTATTTTATAGTTGTCAACCTTAAGTATACTTGCAGTGTGCAAACCAACAACCTTTATGAAAAAGTCATCAAACTTGTGTGCCAAGTGTTGAGTTACCTTTGAGGTGAGATGGAAAGTCTTCCAACCTCAAAAGGTGTTTGCATGAGGTTAACCAAATATCTTGGTAACCGAGTTAGATGTTTAAATATTGCACATTTAGTTTGAAAAGATGTTGTTTAACCTCATCAACCTAAGTACAATTAAGTATAATGAATAGATTAATTATTCACACTAACAATTTTCCCAAAAAACCTAAATTCATGTATTTAATATTAGAAATGATATAAAATTTAATTATATTACTTATTTAATTGGGGCCCTCCCCTACTTGTTTAATAAAAAACAAACATCTAGATTTAACCATACAAAAATATAGATAATTAATTTATGAACTTGTTAAATAAATCTATGGAATATGACAATTTTATGTTCATTATAAAATTATATTAATATTCTTGCTTTCTGTATAGTAAATAAATCTATAATGGTCAATATGTTAATATAAAAAGAACTTCAAATAGTCTTGTCAATAAAATTCAATGATTAATAAGTTTATAACTAATTATTATGGGTTGTAATAATAAATTAGAATATTCATTTTGATTTCATTTTAGACTTGTGTGCACCTTAGAGAATGTCTTTAACATAATTATATAGTTACAAGTGACACTCTTTTTCTTGGTTTGGTGCATGGTCTAACCTTCTACTATCCATTTACCATTTACTTCTCATTATTACTCTCCTATTACACTAATCTTAAATTATTGGCTCTGTATTTAAAGATTCACTATTTCATTACCCAATTTTATATACACCATTTGGAGTGAATTCTATAAAATTTATAATAAACCTCAAATTTAAATTTCAACTATATTACTCTTAATATAATATAAAATTGTGTAACATATTACTATATCTTATTACGCCGAAAATGTTCCCTACATGAACATTACCGGCTAACTTTAATGGTCGATGGTTAAGAATGTGGTAGAATGATGGTTGGCCATTGAAAAAGATATGACCGTTCAATGAACCCGATATAAAATAAATAAAAATAATATTAAAAAATAAAACACTTTATAGAAAGAAAGAAAATGAAGAATCGATATTCTTTCTACATTTCCACTAGAAAATATATTTTACATTCATATTATAAAGGTCAAAAAAAAAAAAACAAGAAGAAAAAACCATATTATATTTTACATTAAATATTTTGCTATATTGAATTTATCTTATCTAATTAATCATTGCACTTTATATAAAGAAAGAAAAAAAAATAGATATTGTTTTTAATTTTAACTAATATTCAAAGTGTATAAATCATGTTATAAAGGCATCGATGGTTGAGAATGTTTTATCATGATGCAAGACTATTGAAAAAGATCTAACCGCTTGATGAAACCAATATAAAGTAATCAAAGAAATTAAAAAAAAAAAAACAAAAAATCAATTATTCTTTCTACATTTCCATTAGAAAATATGCTTCACATTCATATTATAAAGGTCAAAAAACAAATTAAATATTATATTTTACAAATTAAAAAAACTATTATATTTTAGAAAAACATATTTAAATACAGTGAATTTAGCTTACCAAAATAATCATTACACTTTTATACAAAGAAAGAAAGTAAAGAATTAAATATTATTTCTAAATTTCCACTAATATTCACGCTTTATAAATTATATTATAAATATGCAGAAGAATTAAATTAATGTTTTGAATGTATACTCAATATTATTCAATATTGTTTATACCATAATTAATAAGCACTTTTATTCCATCTTTCTACACAAAACAATCATTTATTTCAAATTGCTTTGCTTCTTAGTTTAAAGCATTTCACAATTAAATTATCCTATACTTAATGTCAAATACTAAACTCTATCCATAGAAATTCTAAAAAAAACCATCGACATACCCATTGCACACCAAAATGTGATTACTAGTATTTAAAAATGTTCTATATACACTATGAAGAATACATACTTAGAACTTATTAACAAAAATTTTGATTGCTATGAAAGACACAAAATTAGAATTAAAACGGAGTATAACAACGTGAGTAGGACAATTACAAGATTGAAGTAGAAGGACTATCGAAACTACCTAATTTTGAAGGCATCCCTTCTTCCCATATCTTGTATTTTCAAAGTTTGTCACTCTCCACACTTCATTTAAGGAAATTGAAGGACTATCGAAAATAAATATAATAGTTGATGTTTATGGAACTCTTACTATACAGAAGTATATCATAGTAAACAAGTGACGCAAGTGTCGAGTTCCTACTGGAGAGCATAAAGCATTTAGATTCAGAGGAGAGAGAAGGGAAAAATGTAATGAATAAACTTAGAATTTGTATTGCTTTTAGTTTTGTTTAAATTAGATCAATGAGACATTCACAAGGTTGCAATTGTCTGATAAATATGTAGGCAGCATCAAGTTATGTCTTCTATGGTTTTGACTTTGTTTTTATTGTAAGGAAATTTCTTGAAACTTTATATTCTCTAATTTGTATTCTTGGTATTGCAATTCTGTATAACTTTTTTAGTATAATCCAAAAATTATAAAATATTTACAACATTCAGTTGAAGGGGAAAGTGTATGGGGAACATATATCAAGCAATGTAAAATACGTTGGATAGAATGTAAATGTTGAATGTAGATAAAAGGTCTTATTCTACTTCTAGGCATGCTATGTGTATGTATATGTATGTATACAGATTATAGAATTTTAGTTTGAGGTAAGTTTCCTATATCGTAAGGAAAAAGTATGGATGTTTTTGTAGCCTTTAAGTAAATGTAGCCTAAAATCATTAGACTGGCCCTTTGATAAAGAACAAATCTTTACTAACAACTGGATAGGTTAAGTTTACAAGGTGGGAAAGATTCTAAAAATATTAAACAAGAATAGAAATATATATGTATATTAGTGAAGAATTATTGACATATTGTGTATATTTTTTAAAAAAAAATCAAATTTTGTTCCTTGTGGGCTAATCGTAGTGTATATGTTTGAATGCTATTTATCCGAGCATCATTTGTGTCTTTATCATGTATAACAGTGAAATCAATGGCAAATATAACACAAAAGAATTTACTAAGAGAAATGAGAACTGTACATATTCAAATGACGATCACTTTCACATGTCCATCCCTAAACATTGCACTCATATTAGAATAGGGGAAGAGAGTAAATGTAAATATCCACAATAAACTATTGTTACAAGTGAAGCGACAACTCATCCATGACTAGCAAACAAAAAAGTTAACTAAAAAGAAAGGGTCGCAATTGAGCAAGGATTATAAATGAAATAAGAGTAGGCAATACAATAGATAGAAAGGCATTCCTTTGGAGGTCATTATCAAATTTTGCAATACTTTATGCATTTGAACTTACACAAAAAAAAGCAACTGATAAGGAAGAAAGAAAATATTCATTGATGAAATAGACAACAGTATTACATCACCAATAGAGACTTGGTTTAGCCTCCATGTCAAGCAAACTGACAACTATTGTAATGAATTTTTGAGAGTCTGAATCTAATGCAACATTTTAACAATCAAGGATAGAAGCACTGAAAATGCTCCTAGTAACTATTTTTTAATTGTATCCTAAAGTTTTCTTGCAGTGGATAACTTTAGAGCACACTGCAGTGTTAATGGTGAATTAGTGTGGAAGAACACAAATACAAAATATATATGATTGCACTACCACAAACTATACTTCTGATCAATCCACAATAAATCCAACCACAGAAGGAAGTTCATCTGTGAACATCAAAATCTTGTGGCTAATTGGGCAAGGCTTCCCTATAAGGCAATACCAATGGTAAACAAGGAAAGTAACATTGAAAGTTTGAATTTGACTACTAGCCAAAACAAAACAATAAGATTGCTGTGAAATATTTTCAGCATTAAATGTTTCAATGAAGATCAACAACCAATAACCAACAGCTACAGGTAAACAAAAATCAAAAAAGTTGAAATGCTTTTTGAATGTAGAATTGCAGGAAAAAATACTAAATATAGGATTTTTAATCATTTTTTGAATGCAGAATAGTAGAAAAATATACTAAATATATGTACATGGTTCTAAATTCTTAATTATACAACAATTAAAAAGCTTCAAACAAAATGATTTCTTAAATAAACTAATGGCATTGTTAGATGAGATCTGAAGTTGGATTCAAAACTAAGCTTCAAAAAAAATACTTTCATCAATCAGTAAGCTATAGGTAATATTCTGCATCTATAGCTACTAATCTAGCATCAATGAATGGAGCTTCTAAATAGATACTCTTTGCAACAAGGGAAGAAAATGTAAAGCCACATATAAAGGCATTGTTTGAAAATAATGTTCCCAACAATAGGAGTGCAAGGAAAGATACGTTCATTTGAAAATGCATACAAAAGAAAAGATATTGCCCCTATTTCAAAGCAAAAATTTGGGGGCAAATCCAACATAGAAAGACAAAAGCATTTCACAAAAATGCCATATCAAAACAAGGGCACGATTAATGATGTAAATTAAAGTAAAAACACGGTGAAACCACAGAAGGATCTCTACTAGTATAAGCATTGTAACTTTTAACAGTAAGAAGTCAATAAATTTACTAACCAGTTGAGCAAAAAATCAGCCATTATGGGTGTCCATCATGTAGACAAAATTAATAAGTTAAAAAATCTTTGAAGAAAATTACAAATTAAAAAGTGGACTGTTGACAGATTTTCATTCTTGAATAATTTCCTCCTCATCAAAGAGCTCCTCAAGTGTGAAATGATCTCTCTCCAACAATGACTCTACCTGTAGCAGCATATGATACTAACATTAGCAAAAAGCATTCTTGTGCATAGTTCAAAAGAAATAATTTAATAAATAACAATTGATTGCATCAAGTGCAATTTTCATACACATTAGCAATATAACAAAAATGCAATAAAAATAGAAAAGAACAAATGACTGAATGATCAAAAAATAAGTATTAATAACATTGTTTGTTGACTCACTATATAAATTTAAATAAATACATATATCTATATATCCACAGTATTTCCAGGGGAAGGATTGATCTGTGAATGAGGAAAAATTTATACAACATTCACAAGTAAAAAATATATTTGACGCTTAATCATCAGTTTAAACTTTTAATTTGTCAGCTAAATTTATTATATTTCTTATGTATTTAGTATGTTTTCTTCTAAGGATTTGAATTGGAACTTGCTCCTTTAGGCTTACAGAAGAGGAAAGATTGCCATGGTGAAGATAAAAACCCAAAACTTGCTTGGAAAGTTACTTGTTTAAGTGGGTGCGTCACAAAAAAGAACTGGAATTGGTTAATCTATAAATATCCTAAAATAAACTATAAAAGTTATAGAAATTTAAACAAAATATAAAATTGTCAAGCAAAATATTGTAAAATAATAATAAAATCATTCATATTTTGAGACACTTTTCCCAATCCAATAGGAGTTACCAGGTGGTAGTGCTTGGTAAATTTGATTGTATAGAATATCCCTCTTTAAGGGAAATTAAGCCAAACATTACCCAAAAGATAAATTTTCCAAATTAAAAAAATGTACAATAAATATTGTCTCTAAATTTCTTCAAACAAACTTATGAGAAAACTTCAATTATGGTAGAAGTCAAAACAAAATTAGCCAAAAACAAAACAAATGTGAGTCCAAGAAGCTTCAAGAAGAGTTATAAGGGGCGGTACCTTGTAAGCAATGGGGCGGTTGAGAAACAGAATGGGGGCTTGCGAAGCAAGCTTGATAGCCTCCGACAGATCTTCCACAACTGCCTCAAATTAATTCAGAGAAACCCTAACGCTTCCCCTATTAGACCACACACTGCAATTCTCAGGCTCCTGCACAATAAGGTTGGAGAATATTCTCTCGGAGTCCTCCAGACTTGCGAAAATGAAAGCCCTAAGAGAAACGAAGACGACAAATTAGTCATCTATAATACTATTAGGGTGAGTAAACAATATACATATAAAAAAGGAATCTCAAAAATCCATGACCCAGAATAAAGAATTGTTAATGAAATTGGGAAACAAAAAATTGTGGCTGTGATTAACTAAGGAAAAAAAAATTAAAAACCCACCTCACAAAAGATGCTGCCAAAGATTTTCATAGTGACGGTAAGCCTGACCGAGTGCCCAAAGCTTGAAGTTTTTATTAACAAAAACAAACACTTTACATGAGCAGCCAAAGCTTCAAACTGAAACAAAAACTTTGCAATTCATTATCCAATGCATTAATCAATATTAAACAAGAAAGATATTCATTGCATGGAAGGATGAACTGCACAGAAAATAGTGAATACCCAATGCAAAAACCCTCATAAGTTGTTTGCATTGCAAGCCAATGTGAGAAATCATCAAGTGAGCTTATATATTACATAAAGAAACAAATGCTTTCCTAAATGCCGAACAAAAAAACAACATACACAAAGTAATAGCGATGCATAGCAAGTGGTTTAAATCTATATTAAATGACCAAAGTACCCTGGCCATGCGTGGCCACCAAGCCATTCCAGCGCCTTCACCTCCAGCCAGATGCCATTTAATGCATTTAATTTGCATTCATGGTTTACGTATCTCTACCCGCCAGTTTTATAAACTATGTCTTTTCTTAAATTAATTTAATCAATCTATGCGTTCGCATTTTCATGATTTTTTTAATGCATTTAATTTGCATTCATGGATTACGTACCTCTAGCCGCTAGTTTTATAAACTATGCCTTTGCTTAAATTTATTTAATCAATTTATGCATTCGCATTTTCCCGAATTTTTAAAACGAAAATGATTTATAAAGCTACTCGGACGAATAGAAAAATAGATAAATGCTAATTTTCCAATATAAAAAATAGCTCTCCAAATTCAAACTATACAAAAAAATAAGTAATATGTTAAATGCCGAAATGTGATTAACCGATGCTGCCCGAGAAAAACATTCCGGGCGAATGCAATAGTTTTCCTGCAAGAACTAATAATACTCTTCTCCTTTATATAGTAAAAGTTTGTACCCCAATTAACGTTGAAAATGCTACCTCTTAACCCCTCAAAGATTTTTTTTCGATAAAGATCAGGTCCGGTGAAGAAATCCTGAATCTAAAATTAATGACTATTACAGTATTTGTAATTATAAAAACCATTACTTTCAACATCATATCTTTACTGCTCAATTCTTTCTATTGTTTGTGGTGAGTAATCGCTAACATACTTGTCGTTGATTTTCTTTGAAATACATCATCGTGGGCATAAGATGGTTTGTTTGTGGTCTAGGATGCTTATCAGCTAGTGCTCGCTTCAAAGATAGGATCATCACTCGGCATTACAAAGTCTTCCCCCCGCCCCCCAACTGGTAGACGTGACGGTGGAATAATTTATAGTCAATTCTGAACTCCATACCTAATCATGGTAACCCAACCTGGACTAACCAATACGTTACGGCTCTTGACTCCCACCACTGCTCGAGAGTGTAGCAGTAATCGACATGGTTATGGCAAAGTTAGATTAGAATAGAATTCCGGGAGACTAGACTTTCTCTCGGGTGAGTTTCACCGTTTCTCCGGGCTCTATTTCATTGGCAATGAGAAAAATCGGATTCCCCGATGTCTCCATCTTATGGTATCTATACAAAATACAATTAATCAGCAAACATGGTAGGGAATTTGAGAGATTTTACCACAACATCTGATTCTTAAGTTAATTTTTCAACGGTTTACATGCCGATGAAACTAAACAGTTCACAAAAATCTATCAAAAATCAGATATAATTAGGGTTAACTTACGTGCAGATCGTTATTTGCGTTGGCTAGAATTCAGAACCTACAGTGATGGGATGCACCCGTGACCCAACGTCTTTGATTTTAAAGATTTTATTAGTGGCTGGCGATTGGGTTGTGGTGGGGGCGTAAACCTTATCTTATCGACGGTGTTAAAAAGACTCGTTTGTGGGTTTCAATTGATTGTAGGCTTGCGGATTTCCCTCTTCTGACAGCATGGAATTGCTGACTTGCTTCCTGAATGAGCCCGTCACCATAGGATTTGGGATCTTCTTTCTCCTCTACTGCTTTCTGTGTAAGCTGAAGAACAATGGTAGCAAATTGAAATTGCCTCCCGGACCACGTCCATGGCCTGTCATAGGAAGTCTCCATCTCTTGGGAAGCCTTCCTCATCAGGCTCTAGCGGCGCTGGCAAAGAAGTACGGATCCATTATGTTTCTTCGCTTGGGCTCTGTCCCCACCGTTGTGGTGTCTTCACCTGCCATGGCGAAAGAGTTCTTCAAAACCCATGATTTGCTCTTTGCAACCAGACCAAACTGTACAGTGGGGAAATATATATGCTATGATCATAAAGACGTGGCGTTTAGCCCCTATGGATCGTACTGGAGGCAGAGTAGAAAACTGTTAACGGTGGAGCTGCTCACAGTGAAGAGAATCGATTCTTTCAGTTTCGTGAGAGAGGAAGAAGTGTCCGCCATGATCGGCTCCATCTGGACGGAAAGCGGGCACGGAGCACAGTGTGTGGATGTGAAGAAGAGACTCTCCTTCCTCACACAAAATATTACCTGCAGAATGTTTGCCAGCAGGTCGTACTCCGATAGCTACTTGAATGGAGGGCATAGCTTCAAACAAATGGTTGAAGAGATGTTGACTGTGGCCGGTGCATTTTGCGTTGGCGATTTCATTCCTTCTCTCGATTGGCTCGATTTGAAAGGATTCCGTCGTCGCATGCAGGCAGTTCACAAAGTATTCGACGGATTTGCTGAAAAAGTAATCGACGAGCACATCAATCGTAGATCGGATAAAGGAAAACCAAACGAAGACCGTGTTAAAGACATGGTAGATGTCCTGCTCAGCATGGCTGAAACGGAGAGCCAGACAATCTCACGAAACCACATCAAAGCCATGATCTTGGTAAGTCTGAGAATCAAAGCTGTGTTGGCTTTCACAAATCTGATTACTAATTGTTTTAAACTATTTTGTTTTTGACTATCGCCTGAGGAAATGTGTACCAACTTTAGGAAATATATTATGTGTGTGCAGGATATGTTAGGCGCGGGAATGGAAACATCGACGACATTGCTAGAGTGGGCGATGAGTGAATTGCTGAGGAAACCTGCAACGTTGGCACGAGCGCAGCAAGAGATGGAATCTGCAGTGAGCAGAAGTCGCAGAATAAAGGAGAGTGACCTTATGCAGCTCGACTACTTGCGATGCGTGGTGAAAGAAACTTTTCGACTTCATCCGCCACTTCCTCTGCTGCTTCCCCACGAGTCGATGGAAGGGTGCAGCGTGGGAGAATATTTCATTCCGCCAAAGACGAGGGTATTTGTGAATGCGTGGGCGATGGGAAGGGATGAAAACGTTTGGAAAGATGCTCATCAGTTCAAGCCTGAGCGGTTTATGGGCAATAACAAAGATGTGAGAGGTCAAGACTTCGATTTGCTGCCCTTCGGAACAGGAAGAAGAGGATGCCCTGGGATTTCCATGGGTCTTTCTGTGATTGAGTTGGCACTCGCTCAGCTGCTTCACTGCTTCGATTGGACTGTGGAGGGCGAGGTGGATATGGTGGAAGAGTATGGATTAACTGTTCCCAGAAAAATTCCGCTGTTTGCCTGCCCTAAATGGAGGCTCGCTACTGAATATCCCATTTAAGCAAGTATTCTGTGATAGGTGCCTTTGTTGGGTTTATACGCTAGAGTGTGATTGTAGTTAATCGGGTGTTTGTTTAATACTTTATTGTTTGTGTGGATAATTAATAGTGAGTTTTTATGTGACAAATGGTTGTTGAAGTATATAGACTATCACTTGTATTAGAGGAAGTGCAATGGTTATGCAATTATGTTTTTTATAATTTATGTTCGAGAGGAGGTCTATAAGTGATGGGAAGGAGGTTTATAAGTGATGGGAAGTTTATAGATCTACTCTAGAAAGTTTATAGATCCACTTTGGAGGTAAATATCCTCATGCTGATGTCATGGTCGTTAGCATATGGCTAAAATATCTATACACCAAATTTGCCAAGTCAAGGTACTTTAACATAGAAGTTGGTGTGAAGAAGAATATTGTAAAAGCTGGAGTGAAATATGGTACAATAAAATATATTAGATGGTATAATTATGGTGTCAAATAGCACAGATTTGTTATCTATTTTAATTTGTTTTCCTATCTATATTTCAATGAATGAATCATGATAATAATAATTTGACCATTAACCATTTTAATATGGACTCTCTTTTCATATAATTATTTTTCAATTATATATTTATAATTAATTTAAAATTAAATAATTATATAAATTAGATATTAAATAAAAAATTTAAATAAAAAAAATATTGATACATAATCTAAGTTCTTAGTTTTATAATTAAAAATATTTAATTTATTATTTTTTTATAATATATTTGTTATTTTTTATATAATTTTTTAGAAGTTATTTGTTATATATATTTCTCTTATTTTAATTTTTTAATATTTGTTAATTATTTTTGTAAATTAAAATAAATTAAAAATAATTAATAATACATGAAAAATTTATGAGAGATAAAAAGGAAGATCACTAATAAATATGAAAAAAATTGAGCTCTAAGATACATAGGCATGAGTCCAAAGATAAATATCAAAAAACAAAGTACCAGTACTATCATTTGAAATCATTTGTAATTGGTCATGGAGCATCAATATCATTACTATTGGGTAGTCGTTGACAATAAGTATCATATTAAACATTTTTATAATTTTATATTACAACATCTTCACTAGTCAAATTACAACCTTTTTATATTAATAATTTTAAAAAAAATTTAGATATGAGAATATTAATATTTATTTGAATAAAAGATTTATATTTTATCTTCAACTTTCTTACACTTCAAGAATAAAATCTATATATTACTGTTAAAAAGTAGTAAATGCTACTATTTTTTATGAAATTTATTGAACATGCTAAATTTTAAAATGACGATCCATTGGTTTCTTGATTTATATTAATATTTTAAACTTAATATTGTGGCCAAGATAAATAAATAATAGCCATTGAATATTTTTATTTTCAAAATCTATGACAGAGTAAACCTCTATGAGGATAAAAAAAGTTACAATCTAGATTCCAAATGTTTACTATTGCTCCTATTGAAGCAAATAAATGGGGAGATTAATAAGCTACTAATGTAACCAAGCACTATGATAGATTTGTTGTCCTTACAAGGACTACTAAGAGTGCCTAAATGCATCAATTTGAACCCACATAATGTAAGCTTCCCCATCCTCTTCCATGAAATCCTCCCAATAAATGTGGATACATGAACTCCTCCACTCCTCACAATTTCTTCTTAGAAAATAAATCCACATCACAAATTAGTATTGGTGTGCCCATCCTAAACATTATGGTTGTCTCAACATTATTTTTTATGCTTGTATATTCTACATCTCTAGTTATGGGATGAACATTCATGGATTTGTGTGGCCCAATTCAATTGAAGTACCCATTTGGCACAGGCCTTGGCTGTGGAGACCACAGGTTTCAAACCTACATAACATGCCACAACCAAAGACAATTGATTTTCACATCTTATAGAGGCTTATATCCAATCGAAGATATAGATTATAAGAAGCATGTCATCAACATCAAGGATCCCATTATGTCCACCTACAATTCAATGCAATATAGTAGAGTTTTGGTATGGACTGGGCAACTCCATTAAGAATAAAATGATGCATTTGTTCTCCTTGGCTGCTCTCCTACTTTATGTCTATATGATCCCAATAACTACCTCTATGATATTGGAAGTTCACATATCTGCAGTAGTTTGTATGCATGTCTAGAGATTGGAGGGTTGGATGTGCTTATCCATGCACCCATATCCATTTTTTGTGTGTATTCCCCCATCAATCTTTTGTTTGCTATTGAAATCAGGTAAATACAGATTTCAAAAAGTGAACAAAATGAAGAATACCAAGATTTTGTTGCACTACCTAACATTGCATTTGGACCGGTAAGGTTTACTCGCTTTATTTCTTGAGCTGACATCATCTATCCACCATGTATAGGCTCTTGTCTTCTTTGAACTTTCTCTTTCTCAGCTTGAATTTCTTCTTGTTGCATCATTATTTTTTCCTCAATCACCTTATTCTCTTCCTGAAGAAAAAATCATAAGGAAGAAGTTAGTTACATGCATAGCAACAAAAATCTTCTGGGGAAAAAATCAACAAACCAAAAGTTCAAGATTTTTTGAAAAAATAAAGAAAAAATCAGATTTAAAAAAAAATATAAATAATTGTAGAATAAGAGACACAATCTATTTTTTTTATTGAAAGGAATTTCCATGGCAATAGAGTTATAGAGAGAAAATAAAATAGAGAGTTTAACTAATGAATCTTAGAAAATAGATTTTGTTGTTTATATTCATATCGTTGATTACATTGCATTCCACATCTTTCAAAGCATTAGTTCAGAATGCATAATTGATAGATGACAAAATTTAAATGACAATATAATTTGTACAAAGTCAACCTATAAACTGAGTACAAAGTTTCAAAAAATCAAAAGTAGCCAATGAATTACTAGTTGCTAATATAAATAGAGCTATGCTAGAGGGTTGTAGGTCCTAATGATGAAGCTCTTGAGGCTTTGCCTCTCCAAAGTCATTTAGTCAAATGAGTATCACAATTGGATTCTGCTAGGATCTCAAAATCCTCATCCTCAAGAAATTCCTCACTAGCAATCCACTCATTGTCTAGATCAAAAATTTCCTCAAAGAAATATGGTCTCATGGTGATGGAATGCCATGACAATCAATAGCAACCACATTTCTTTGAGGAAAATTTTCAACCAGTTCACTGCCTTGTCTATGCTACCACATTTTTCATACATGTCTACCAAAATATTTTATCAAATAGTTCATTTCCTTGCTGCTATGGCTAAAAGCCTAAAACAAGTGCTTTTGAACAAGCTATGGATTCTTGGAAAAAATCTATCAAAGCATAATAGTAAACAACAAGCTATGGTCTCATCTAGTTTTTTTGCACAAAAATTAGTGTGAATTTATTCACACTTTTTTGTAGGTTTTAAATGCATCTTTTGGCAATTCTGCAATTTGAAATGGGAAAAAATCTTTGACCAAAAGGTCAAATATTTTTTCTAAAAATTAGGGTAAAAATCGTCTAGTCTGCAAATTTTTAAAAAATCAGCATTAATCAAGTTTTTTTTTCCAGATTTCTATTACTATGGAATTACACATTTTGTTGTTACTCTACAAAGGATTGCAAAGGAAAAATGTATTCAAGCAAAGGAAGATTTGAAAATCCAAGAATGTTTCCATAGTATCTTAAACAACTTGTTCAATGCCTTTGTCTTCCTATGTTTTACAACCTTAATACAACATAGCATAATTTGGAGTTTTGCAAATGGGACATCTTTAAAAGTTAAAAAGAAATAGTAAACATATATATTATAAACTACCCTGCAAGATATTAATCTATCCTGATATCTTTGGCTCAAGAGATGAGAAATGAAAAAGTTAAAATCAAAATCTTCCATGCGGATAATGTGTAGGGTGAGCAAAATGGAGTGATCTCATCTACAAGAGCATTTTGTAACATAAGTAAAATCAGTGCATCGATCCACCTACATACCAAAAACTATTGAATGAGTTAGTCAAGGAGAAAATATTATGTAAAGAAATATAGTGTCAACTGTGTAGTGTAAAATAATTTGAAAGTTTTAAATTTGGAAGAGATTGGGTTGGCAAGTGTATGCCTCATTTTTCAAAGTGAGAGTAATTGTAAGCACTCCTCTTCTTTTTTTCTGATAATTATGTATGGATTATTTTGCACTCTAGAGTATCACTCAAAAGAGAACGTTGGTTGAATACGAAGTCCATTTAATGATTTTACTCTTGATATAGTTGTAAATGTTAGTCTTTGTCTTTCTATTTTACCAATATCAATTGTTGCTCTTTGTAGGGTCATCCCTTGGGATTTATTTATAGTAATTTCCCATGCCATTGTTAATGGAAATTTCCTATGATTACCAAGAGATATAGGTATTATAGGTATAGCCTTTGGATCATTCTTGTTCCATGGTGGCCCACTATAGTTATTGATTCTTACTACAACATACATTGGAACCTCTAGTGGTTTACAACCTAGATTGTAAACAATATCAACAACCTCCTCAAAGGATCCATTTACAAGTCCTTCTTGAGTTTATAAGTTTGTTGTTAGCATTATTTGTTGGTGGAGTAAATATATTAATGGGGGATTTGCATTTGCAAAAATGAGTGAAAAGATCGACTGTGAAATTGAGGCTAGTTTAATGGGTATTTTGTAAATTACACAAGACAATTTGATTTATCTAAACAAAATATCCATTACAAATGAATGAATATGAATATGCTTGAGTTTCTAATAAGTTTGTGATTCAGAGGCCAAAATACAGATCCCCTATAATAGTTAGGGTCAAAGGAACAAAGTCTCAACATCAAAGTAGAGGAATTATGTCTAAATTTTTGGACAATAATTCAATTTCCATTAGAGATGCACACAAAGGAGGTTTTCCAAGTATAGATAAATAGAAAAGGGAAATATTGGCTAGAGAAGTGAATTCTAAAGATTCTAAAGTAAGACACCCTATTTTGAAAAAATACCTTAAGGATAAGCCCTCTAAAAGTCCATTTATAAATTCTTCACCATCAAAAAGCAATACCACAATAATATCAATTTCTGCCAAAATGATGAAGAACCAAATCAATAAAATAAACTATTTTTTTGATTCAAACTTACCAATGCATCCAGTTGTTATAAATAATAATGTCAAATTTAATCTTATCAATTATGATAAGTATGAGAAATAATTATTAGATTTGAATTTGCTTCCTAAAGGATGTCTCTAGAGAAGATGATTATACCCCCTATTTCAACACAAGAGAAAACTGAAAGGATTATTGTTGGAGGATTTTATAGTTTTGATGGATCAGTTTTGAGTCCGATTGAAGAGGATTCTATAATTCTTAATAGGCCTATTGCAGATGAGTATAACATAGATTCATGTTCTAATATAGCTATACCAAATGATTCAATAATTACATATGTTGATTTTGAGAGCAATTTTCCCTATTTACTATTTGATAGACTTTTTCCTGAGAAACAAGTTATCACTTCTTTTTCTACACCAGAAAGAAAGCAATTCTTACTTTGAATTCTACTAATGGAGGAGTTCATAGCTTTAATGGGTCTAGGTTTAGTTCAATTTATTGTATTTTTTTATCTCCATTATTGTGTGTTATTGCAGTCTAAAAATTACCCCACCCTTGAGTCACAATTGATTTGTAATTTGTGGAGTAATCTTTGCTCAAACAAAAAATTGTGACACCTCTGATTATAAAGACACGATTTTTGTAGACCATTAGGGTTTGTGGCTAGTGTGTTGAAATCAACAACCTCAAGCCATGATCTCTTCATTGTAGGCACTAATTTTTTCCAAATTTAGGTGACTTTTTGAAATGCAGGTCATGCACATCCCTAAGGTGGATTTTTTTAGTGGTTTGCTGCATTGGAGGTTGCAGTTTGTTGCATCTAAAGGTGGATTCATCAGCAGGCATGTAATCTCAAACCCTTATTCATTCATGTAATCTGGCCTTTGTTCTTTCCACGTAAATCCCATGTGAAGTCCAAAAAATACTAGGCAATCATTACTCAGTGCTCTCAACCACAAGAAAGGGGAAAATGGCATTTGGGATGGATTTGCAAATGACCCTCAAGCATGGGTTGAAGACCTATGTAGAAACATTTAACCAATAGACTTGCGAATGCTTAGAATTTCTCTTGCATTTTCCTTATTTCTACAACAAATATGATGGCACCTTGAAGTTTTGCAAATTTGAAGTGCTTATATCTTTTCAATGTGCCGACAGAGCCTAGGCTTGCATCCTGCTAAATCTTCCTAGAAGGCCCTCTTTGTCAATTAAAATTTTTCTACTTGGAGGCCATATTGCAAATCCCTTTGGTGGAATGTTTTTTGGTACATATGGTAACACACCTACTCAGTTTTAGGCCTCCTGGATGAGTTTTGATAGGTTATTTAATTATTTTCTGACTACGACTGGGTCAAAATTAGTGTATTAGAAAGTTTCAAATTTTGCAATTCTAAGAGCAACCCATTTTTCATTTTGGTCTAAAACACCTCTAGATCCATTTTCATCAAAAATAAAGGTTATATGATGCATTATTTTAATGCTTTTCAGTTGCGGCGAACATGTCCTATGGGTCAATTTACAAAGGAGGTACCTAAATTCTAATGGCTAGGTGAAATCCAATTACAAACCCATATTTTAAACAATTTTTTATGTTCACTCACAAAAAATATCAGCCCCAGGTATCCCAATTGGCACATAATGAATTTTCCCTATTTGGGTGGTAGGCAAAATTAAAATTTGACATTTTCCTAATGTTGCAAAAGATAATGTTTAAAATATTTTACATATTTTAAATATTATTAAAGTGAAATACATGTGAAAATAGGAGGAATTTAGGGAAAAGTTTTAATTTCTTTCAAACTTTATGAAGTTAAGCCTTTTAATTTTTCCTTCCTCGCTTGCCCATGAAAGCTCATGTTGATGGCAGCAGAGGATGGTGGGGAAGCGGGGAGTGGAGAAGGAGAGTTGCAACAAGCATGGAGATGAATTAAAGCATTTTTTAATGACTACATTCAAATGTTGGAAGAAAAAAAGATATTTATGAGCCCCTTTTAGTGTGTGCCTGCCAGCTCGTGGGAAGTAATGCTCATGCCAGATGAAGGTACTAGGGAAGCAGGGAAGGAAAGATTGGTGCTTGTGGGTAGAAATAAATGTTTAAAATGATTTTATGGAGCATTGTCAACACATTTTTCACTGTGAGGCAGAGATTTTTTATTGTGGAAAGAGTAGATTACAAATTGGAATCACATTTTTTGGTTTAGTGCAGTTTGTTAATGCTATTTTTGAGCTAGAGATCATGGTTTTTGCTTCTAGAAAGGTGCCCCAACCATTCCTCTTGCTTGGGCAGAGATTTTAATAATGTTTTATGCATTTTCTGGCTACTTGCAGGCTCAAAAACACCTTGCAACTCATTAAAATGCCCTGCAAGTTTTAAAAATGCTCCAATCAACGTTTTGCATCAAGTGATGTGAACGAATCTACATTGTTCCCTACTAGCCCATGGGGAACCCACCCACATGAAGTTTCATCTAGCAGGTGAGTGGGGAGGCTCCACGTGTGCCTTTCTTAATGTTGCTCGTAAACTTTATGGAGCTCATGAAAAATATTTAAAGGCAATGTTTGAACTTTCATTATTGTTATAATGCTTAATTTTAAGCTTTATAATGATTTTTCCCACCAACCCATGTGAATTGATGTTGTCGTCATAAGAAAGTAATGGGAGAGTGGGGAAGGCTCCACGTGGCAAGGTGGGCCCATGGAAATTTTAAAGAGGAAATGTTGAAGTTTTATTCTGATGGTGAAATGAAATAATTAAAAGAAGAAATAAATGTTTTTTATATAGCCCAATATAATATTTAAAATCCTTCACCATTTAAAAGAAAAAACTTTAAATGTGAAGAAATAATTGAAAAGGCACTAGTAAATTTTTTTATGGTTGATACATAATTAAAGCCTCCACTATTAAAATATGAAAAAAATTATGTGGCTCAGAAATGAAGGGTGAATACACTGGTAAAATATTTTTATTGCCCGAGATAATGAATAAAGTCCTCATAGCCCAATAGAAAGGTGAATGTGATTAGTGGAAAAATGGATATATGAATATTACTCTTTCTCAAACAAATCACTCAATAATGTCCTCACTCAATAATGTCCTAGGAGTCCCAATTGGATTGACTAACAACCTCACAAGGTGAGTCAATTCACAATGAGGAGGACCTAGGAGGGGATTCTCTTAGCTTTAAAGGGGTTCACCACCAAGTATAAACTTGAAAACAAAATGTTGGAAAACACAATGTGATATGCAAATGAATGCTAAATGACCTAGAAAGATAAAGAAAATGCAATAGAAAAATATGAAACTAGAAATGTGCACCTCGGAAGTCTAGAGATGTTGTGAGGATTGTGGAAATGTAAAGAGGCTGCCAAAAGGTACTATGGAGGACTAAGACTCCCAGGATGGAATATTAGTCCTGCTGCTATTTTTTGGGGTAGATGCGGAGCCTTCGGATGTTAGAACCGAATCTGAAGGAATCTTTGAAAAAATATGCTTGGGAAGACTAAGATTCCCAAGGTGGTGTATTAGTCATGTTATGAATTTATGAAAACTCTAAATGTGATCCTGAGCTCCAAGGTCTGCACTTGCTTCCTTTCCGATCTCAGGTTCTAAAACTTCTGAATTCAACCTGTAGGTGAGTTTATGTGAAGATGACAACTTTGTAATGCAACTTTGTAGCTTTTACAAATTTTCACTCTAAATGATCTTCAAGGCTTCAACCTAGACCTGCAATCACAAATATGCAAGAGGGGAGAAACTTGTTATTTGTTAGTGAATGGGGGTTCGCCTTGGTTAAACCCCTTTTTTGGTAATTAAACCTTTAAATAAAATAGAAATAATGAAGGAAATGGTGAATGAACAACATGCAATGCTACAAATCACCAAACCCTTATAAAGTCTGCAAACTTGTGTGCAATGGATGCAATGGATATGGATCTCGAATCAAAGAAATTCTCTTGAAAGATATATGGACTTGAATTGCTTGCTTGAATCAAAACCCTACATCAAAAATGTTAGCACAACAACACACATGATGCAATAAACTCTTTGATATGATGCTTGAATCTTGATAATGGCTCCAAATGCTTGCTAAATCTACTCTTGAATGCTCTTGTAAACTCAATTTGATATTATGAATGCTCTCACAAAAGACTTGGATTGAAATGAATGGATGAAACTTGTATTTATACTTATCTATGCTTAATATCCTGAAATTACATCATACCAAGTCTTGACATATGAATTCATTAAATAAAGGAGGCTAAATCCCACCAAAATTTGAAATCAAATCTCAAAAAATGACTAAAGGAGGACTAATATTCCCTATGTGGCGTCTTAGTCCCAAGCCATGAAACTTGGGGAATAGACACCAAAAAGGGGCCTAATTAATATACCTCAAAATTAGGGTCCCAAGACCTTTGGGAGACAAAGATGCCCTAGGTGGCGTTTTAGTCTTGACCCAAAAATTAGTGACACATAGATGGAGTCATTAAATTATCATTTATGCATTGGAGAATGTCAGGATTAACCATAAAAATATATAATTTATAGGTCTTGTGGATTCCAAATAGGACCAATTAAGCCATAAAGAAGCATAAGTAAAGTAAGGTGGGCCCAAACAAGTGTGAAAATGCAAGGGTATGGATTTTACTACACTAAATTTAGCCCCCACTTAAATGAGAGGATGAACTTACTTCAAGCTCACACTAAATTAGCCAACTACATAATCAAGAGGGGTTCAAATGTACAAATGCTAGCAAGGTAGGATAATAATAATCAAGAGGGTGGCCAAGCCCCCAGGATCAAAATCCTATGGAAAACCAACATAGGCACAAAGGAACACGCTTACGAATGATATATGAAGCCATAACCAGATTGTAAACATAAACCATCAAAGATAGGAAAAAGGAAAAAGAAAAAGGAAAACTACAATGAATCAAGGTTCAACTGGCTATCCAACACGATGGACCGAGTCTAGACTATTTGACCAAAAAGGTTTACAAGTGGAATGCATTGTTCACTATGCAAACAAAACACATGCTCACAAGGGCTAGTGAAGCTAGGTGTCCATTAGGCTAGCCCCAAGAGACCATATCAAAGCCATACCTCCATGACTTTAATAAGGTACAAAAATGCATTCTCACAAGGGCTAGTGAAGCTAGGTGTTCACTAGGTAAGCCCCAAGGGACCATATCAAAGCCGTACCTCCATGACTTTAATAAGGTACAAAAATGCATGCTCACAAGGTCTAGTGAAGCTAAGTGTTCACTAGTGAGCCCTAGGGGACCATATCAAAGCCATACCTCCATGACTTTAATAAGGTACAAAAATGCATGTTCACAAGGGCTAGTGAAGCTAGGTGTTCACTAGGTGAGCCCGAGGGGACCATATCAAAGCCATACCTTCATGAGTTTAGTAAGGCACAAAAATGCATGCTCACAATGGCTAGTGAAGCTAAGTGTTCACTAGGTGAGCCCCAGGGGACCATATCAAAGCCATACCTCCTTGACTTTAATAAGGTACAAAAATACATGCTCACAAGGGCTAGTGAAGCTAGGTGTTCACTAGGTGAGCCCCAGGGGATCATATGAAAGCCATACCTCCATGAATTTAATAAGGTACAAAAATTCAACAAGAAAGAGGGATGCTAAAAGGGATTTTTATTAGTTCATGTGAGGTTTTACTCTTAGGGGACATTGTTCCTAATGTCTCCAAGAGAGGACTGATCAAAGGATAAAAGATTCACCTCTTAGGGGATGCAGTGTGTCACATCACCACTAAGGGGAATATAATATGCTAAGATAGATCACACTTTTGAAGGAAATTACTCCAAATGTCACCACAAAGAGAAAAAATGGTTGCATGAAATAAGATAATCACATCAAAGACCATGAAAAGGAAAAAAAATGCAAGTGAAATCATGCCAAGATAATACCAATGTATGCTCGCACTTTAAATAAATTTCTAACACCACGTTGTGAGTAATTACTTTAAAGTAGCCAAAAGATAATAAAGGAAAATATGGTTTCACCCCCGAAACACATAAGGGATCTATGGATTCAGGGTCGGTATCTGTCTTTGTTGTAATAATATTTATAGAGAGCTTGAAACAGTCATCATTCCCTAAATACACATAGAACTGGAATAATGACACAAAGAGAGTGAAAACAAAGAAAAAGAAAGCCTTTTGGGTCAACATGGAAGAGACATAGGGTGTCTCAAAGCCTTGCGTCATCCCCAAAAGGAAAACACAAGAAAAATGTGCAAAGAAAAGATATTGAAAAATCTTTTGGGTCAAAATGAAGGAGACATGAATGTCTTGATGCCTTGTGTCATCCCCAAAAGGAAAACACAATACATAAATGAAAAGAAAGCAAAGATAAAAGATTAAGGAAAAGGAAAAATTATACGACATATAGAAGAATGAAGGTACAAATAGAGGAATGCACATAGAGAGAGACATCAAACAAAACATCACAGGGGATCACGTTATGCACATGCAAGCAAACAAAAAGAAAATGAAAAAGACTAGTAAGGCATAGATGATTCAACCTAAAGAAGGTCATACACCTCCCAATATTAATCTGTATAAGCCAAAGGTAGATAAATATCCTAAGGGACAACAACAAATGCCTTACTAGGAAAAGGCCATCTACTTCTTTCCTCCAATGAGTGCAAGACAAGAATGGGCTGAGGTAGATGACGAGAAAGATCATGTAATAGTGAGAATAAAATATTGTATGACTAATACATGACAAGAAAGGCAGAAACAAACAAAACTTTATGGGATGATCTCTATGAGATCAAATTTTTGAAGTATTCTCCTTAAAATGCGACACTCATTGGTTTTATGCCCAAACAATCTATGGTATTTTCAATGGCTGTTCATATTTTTTCCTTTAGTATCATGATTTTCTCTAATAGGTGGTAATGTTAAGCGTCCTTTTTGTAAAAGGATATGTAATTTCCTTTCGATGGGAGACATAAGATATGGAAATTGTAACTTTTTAAGCTTATAAGGTTTTTTCTTCTGCTTGCTAGATATTGGTGGATCCAAGGCAAGGATGTCAATTGTAATAGGCATGTTAGGAAACAGGTCACTCATAGAGGGAGGATCTAAATCAGTCATGCCATCGCTTGATTGTTATTTTGAAAGGAGGAAATTCATATTAGGGGGAGAATCCAAGATCATTGTACCATCACTTCAGACCCTTAGATATTCTCTAGGAGGATTTTCATTATGAGAGGGATCTCGGTATACTAATCCCTTTGTGTTTTCATTGGTTGGTTTTTTTTCTAGGATTTGATGAATCTCATGTTCACTTGTCATATCACATCCTTGTTTGCTTAAGTTTGTGAAGCCTTTACCATATGTTTCTTCTAGGTTGATTAGAGTGTTTGTTACTTTGTGATCATAAAAGGGTTGAGTATTTGTTTGTTTGGAGGAACTAGGCTTACCTGTCGTAGGGAACTTAGGTTCAACTTTTTCTTCGATTTCAGGATGTAAGTAACTGAATATCTAAAGAGGTGGTATTGTGGGAGGATCTGGTTGTTTCATGGAGGGATATAAAGATGCATTAGCTTCAAGGTTATCAAGAAAATTGTTTAGGAACTTATTCATGCTATCATCATCTTCTCCAATGATGCCAACATCACGACAACATGCATCAGGAGTTGAGTGAGCACGAGTGAGTTCAATTTCATTAGGGTCATTACCAAAGGCACAATTTGACACATCTACCAAAGATTTCAAGGAAATCCACAAATTTCCAAAGCACATATCCATGATGAAAGATTGAATGAATGCACTTGAAATGAAAGAAATTGAGATAACAAAAATTATGGAAAGTGAAACAAAAAACTGAAGGTAGCCCACAAAAACATAAAAAAGCAATTTTTCAAATCCTAAAAAATAGAGAGTAAAAGTCAACAGGGACTAAGATGCTAGGAAGGGAATTTTGGTCCTCTTGGTCAGATTCTGAAGTTCCAGGGATTGAAACAAACAACAAAAAATAGAGAGAGAGTTTTGAGACAAAAATCCTAAGAGGGACTAAGATTGCAGGATGGGTTTTTTAGTCCTAGCAAAGGTTATTTGTAGAAAAACAATGAATTATGGAATGTCAATAGTGTTTACAGATTGTCTATGCAAGATATTGATGTTCAAAAACATAAAAATATGCAATTAAGTGCAAGAAAAAGTAACTAGGAACAAGCAATTGAATGCAATATGGAATGCAATTTTTTTCACTTTTGAATGCAATAAGAATGTTTGTAAATGCAATGAAGATGAAAAACAATGCACTTTTTCAGTTTTTTAAAGGAAATGAAATGATGCAATAAAGTAAAGATGCAACCTATATGCACTTTCACTAATGCAAATATAAGAAACCCTAAATGCAATTTCACTAATGCAAAATGCAAGAAACCCGAGATGCACTTTCACTAATGCAAGATGCAATGCAATATAGATCTAAGGAATTTAATGGACTCCAAATCAGAAATGAATGCTTAAACCTTAGGTTCACCAAAATGATTGGTGCAAAAATTGATATATGAATATCACTATTTCTCCAACAAATCACTCAATAATGTCTTAGGAGTCCCAATTGGATTGACTAACAACCTCAAAAGGCGAGTCAATTCACAATGACGAGGACCTAGGAGGGGGTTCTCTTAGCTTTAGAGGGGTTCACCACCAAGTATAAACATGGAAAAGAAAATTTTGGAAAACACAATGTGATATGCAAATGAGTGCTAAATGACCTAGAAATATAAACAAAATGCAATAGAAAACTAGGAAACTAGAAATGTGAACCTAGGAAGTCTGGAGATGTTGTGAGGATTCTAGAAATGTAAAGAGGATACCAAAAAGTACAATGGAGGACTAAGACGCCCAGGATGGCATATTAGTCCCGCTATTGTTTTTCAGGGTAGATGTGGAGTCTTCGGATGCTAGAGCCAGATTTGAAGGAATCTCTAAAAAATATTCTTTGGAGGACTAAGATGCCCAAGGTGGTGTATTAGTCACATTCTAAATTTTTGAAATCTCTGAATGTGATCTTGAGCTCCAAGGTCTACACTTTCTTCCTTTCCGATCTCAGGTTCTGAAACTTTTGAATTCAACCTGTAGACGAGTTTTTCATGAAGGTGACAAATTTGTAATGAAACTTTACAAATTTTAAAAAATTTCACTCCAAATGATCTTCAAGACTTCAACCTAGACCTGCAATCACAAATATGTAGGAGGGGAAAACTTATTGTTTGTTAGTGAATGGGGATTTTCCTTGGTCAAACCCCTTTGTTGGTAATTAAACATTGAAATAAAATAGAAATAAAGAAGGAAATGGTGAATGAACAACATGCAATGCTACAACTCACCAAACCATTATAAAGTCTACAAACTTGTGTGCAATGGCTACAATACATATGGACCTTGAATCAAATGAATTCTCTTGAATTATATGGACTTGAATTGCTTGCTTGAATCAAAACCTACATCACAAATGTTAGTACAAAAGCACACATGATGCAAGAAGGTCTTTGATATGATGCTTGGATCTTGATAATGGCTTGGGTATGTGTAGGATCACTGGTGCAGGAGCACCTAGGAAGCCTTATATAGCACTAGTCAAAATTTGGAAGTATAGAATGAGTTTATGTCTTAGATGCATGCCTTCAGGAATTTTTGATGTTGGAATAATTTTTTCTAATAAGGTAATGTTGACCATAGGAGAGAAACAAAAGGTTTTAGTCCAAAGTTTAGGAATGGAGGTTTTTGCAATTATTGACAATTTTTGCAAAAACATGCTCTTTTTGTGTTTGAGCGGCCAAGAAGGGTCCATCGGTAAAAAGACTATTGGGAAAGCATATTTAAATGTTTCCTCGACCTTGATCAAGGGTTGGAAGCATTTGTGTATGAATTTATTGGTTGAAAATTCAAGAAAAATAGTGTTTTGCTCCATTTTTTTTCTTCTGATTTTTGCTTATTAACAGTGCTTAAATGGATTAGATATGCTACTGTTCTTGTTGTAGGATGTAGTATAGGTTGTGTACAAGCTTTGTGCATCATTTGGTAGCTTTTTCTATTCATCTTTCTTTGTTATTTGTAAATAGTTCAAACTCAGCCTGTTGCTGGTCTGAACCAAGCAGCCTGGAGAAAATGGAAGTCTAGACCACTTTCCCACTGTAAAAATTGTACGGCCTTTTGGGAATAGTGACTAGATTCCATTCCTATACATATGGTAGGTTTTAGGTTTTGTTTGGTTGTAGGAGCTGGGAGAAAAGCCTTGCCCTAGGCGAGCTAGTGAAGAGTCCGGCTAGGAAAGGCTACAAAACAGTATGGATATCTTGCAGGGGAGCTGAGTTTTTGAAGAAATTCATTTTTGGAGGTGGTAGAGGATGGTCTTACCAAGGTTTGAAAGCCAGGAGGAGGTTCCACCAGTGAATTTGATGGGTGAAAGGTCAAACAGATTGGAGACAGCTAGAAAGTGGCTTAAAACCCTAGTTTTTGCCCATTTTCAAGTTTGAGCATTGTACGGCCAGCTAAGCCTTAAGACCCCAAAAATCCTTGAAGGGTAGCCTTAGGGAATGAGAATCCAAAGAAAATATTTGGGTTTGTTTTGGGAGATCAAGTGCAATAACCAGTTTTGTTGAGTTGGAGGCCTAATTGGGGCTCTTAGGCTAGTAGCCCAAAAGTAGGGTTTAGTGGAAGCGATGGTTAAGTAGAGTTAGGAGGATCTTCAAGAACAAAAGATGAGATTTTTTGAAGCCTTTGTATCACCCCCACACCCCTGCAAAGTTGTGTTCAATGTTCTAGAGGTTTTAGCCTTTAGGGTAGATTAAGGGCTAGGGAAGAGTTGAGGCACTGCATTGCACCAAGGTTGGCTTGGTAGTTGGAAATTTGTCAAGATATTGAGGTTGGCCAGGAGTACTAGGGGGACTAAGACAAGAAAAAGCTCCTATAGGTCAAGGTGGAGCAGCAAGACACCTAGGAGGTCTTACAAGCAAGGCCTAGAGCAGGAATCAATGATTGATTCCTCCAACCCCACTCCCTATCAATCACGATGGGCCAAAAAGTGGCAATATGATGGGTATTTGTAGGGTATGTGGCTGATGACTTTTTTTTAACCCAAAATTGATGAAATGAAAAGGGTTTTTAAAGGAGATTCTCAGCTTTCCACCAATATAAATTATGCTTTACTTTGAATTTAATAAATAATTATTATTTATTTTCTATTTGAATTATGACTAAAGTCCCGATTGATAGGCTAATTGAAAACATCTATAACTTTCAAACGGTATCACATTTTGGAATCCAAACATGCATCACATTCTATGCTTCACATACTATAAAATTAAAAAAGGAAAAATTGAATTTCATGAAGTTTCGACCAAGTTAAGGTGGTTAGACACATGAGTTTTTATATTTTTTAAAAGTTGCAATAAAAAATTCATAATTAATTATTTACCTAGAAAGAAATTATAAAAAATTTATGTATCACATCTAGACATGAGTCCTCTACTTATGTCTAGAATCTTATAAAAAAATATTATCATTTTATTGTGGTTAGGGTGGTCAAACAGACACCTACTTCTTATTTTTTCCCTGAAATTTAAGTACTATTGCATGAAATTTCAAATTTTCATGATATAGATTTTAAAAAAATAAAAATAAACCTAGTAGTTTAGAAACTACATTCAATTTTCTACAAATTCTATTGTTACATATTTTTTTAATAATATAGATAAATTATTCAAATTTTTACGTCAAGTTGCCTAACTTTGATTTTTATGAATTTTTTGCCACTTAAGGGCTTGATTTTTCCATGATGATCCTGCACATACCCGCTCCAAATGCTTGATAAATTTACTCTTGAATGCTCTTGTGAACTCAATTTGATATTATTAAAGAAGCATAAATAAAGCAAGGTGAGCCCAAACAAGTGTAAAAATGCAAGGGTATGCATTTTACTACACTACAAAATGGTAGTTTCTATTCATAAAAAAATATTTTTTAGCTATGGGTGAAAAGGGATTTCTACAATTGATGAAGTGAAAGGGATTTTTCATGGTAAAAAAAATCTCTCAATTGCAAGGTAAAAGTCTTCATAGGTGAAACATACAATTTTCAGCTATGATGCAAAAGAGGAGTGAAGATTTTTCAGCTATGGTAAAAGTAATTTTCTATTGTTGGGTGAAGAAGGAATAATAGAGGCGGGAATTTGAGTGCAAAAGGGGATTCTCCAAGTACAAAGATGGTTATTGATCAAAGGGATCGAAGTGTACCAGGTGTCTATGGACGATTTTCATTTAGGGTTTCTTCCTTAAGTGTGGTTGTCTCCATTGATTTCGAGGGGGTTGGTTGTTCTGTAATTGATCACATAGAATATTGCATTGAGAATACAAAGAATTTTAGAGTTAAGTCTTAGGGTCTAAGTCTGCCAATGTAATATGTGATTTTGATAGCAATACTAGAAAAATAATACTGAATGGTGCAAATTCAAGGCCACTCTCTCAAATATGTACTAGTTTTATAAGCTGTGAGTAATGCAATCAAGGGTTATTTTATTTGTCTCCATTGATTTCATGTGGATGTGTGGTTTTTTTCTTGCTTATTAATTCAAAGAATTGATGTAAATGGGTAAAAGTACAAACCTATGTCACACTTTATAAAGGAATTGACCAACATCAGATAAAGTTCTCAACTTCAACCACATAAAAGTGGTATTTATATTTTGAATTTCAAAGTGATGCAAAATAATAAAATGTAGAACTTTTGTTGAAGTTTATTCCTATAATTTTTCAATTTTTTTTTTTTTAAATTGATCTATTTTTATCAATTTAAAAGCAAATTTTGTTATGCTGAAAATTTCAAGAAAAAGTGACATTCAGTTGACGTCAAGAAGCATACACAAAAAAATCATTTTCTCATGATTTTTTTATTCCCAGATAGCTGACTTCAATGTCTAGGGCATGGAAAAATAAATAAAATTTTGATGTATATTTTTCTCGTAATAACATTTTAAAGTCAAAATCACCTCAATTTGGTAGTTTTTAGATGACGTCAACTATTGTTTTTTTTTTCATTTAAAAAAAAACAAAAATATACCCTTTTGAAGAGGATTCTCTCCTCTAGGGCATCGTATATTTTTCAATTTGTTTTATGATGATTTACTATTTTTTATTTAATTTCAACTGAGCCTCTTTTTGACTTTGAACAACCTACTTGCAATATTTTCAAATATTTATATACTAAAATTAATCAATATATATATTTGGATTCAACACTGTGAGCTCTACAAAAGGGTATTTTTATTTTTTATTTTTTTAAAAAAATTGATTGAAGAAATATTTAGTAGAAGTTGAAAATTTCTAGAAATTTGATAAAATGGTGACTTTTCTGCCATGTCACCTAGCATGTGGATGGATTCAACCGAATCCAAATTGGCCAAATGGTGTCCGACCAAATACTATCTGGTCAAACATAATCCAAATTGGCTGAATGGTGTATAACTGAATACTATCCAGCCGAATAGTGTTTGATTGGATAGTATTTGACCAAAACTATGATTTATTCGAATTTGATTTTTTGATTGTTTCCATTTTCATCAAATTTATTTATGTTTTCATCGATTGTGTACTAAAACATAAAAGGGCCTATCTTTTTATTTTTTGAATATGTTTTTTAGATTTTTCTTGTTTTTCGTCTAGTTTTTATTGAAATAACTATTTAAGTCAGCTTAAATTACTAGTCTTTTTTTTGGCTTATTCCATTTTTTATCCACTTTTTAATGAACTATTTCTATTATGATTTAATTTTTTCTCTTAAATCACTATTTAATATTGAAAAACAAGATACTTTTCTAATCATTTGCATTTTTCACAGGGTTGAATAGGAAAATCAAGCATCTAATACATAAGATTTGGTAATTTTTTTTAATTTATTTTTTGTTTTGATGTTTATATGTTCATTGCTAGATTATTTTATGTTCATGCTTATATTTTTATTATGTTTTACTATGAATATTTGTAGATAATGCTTGGACTAACAAGTGGTGTAGTTGTTGACTGTCGAAGACTAATATTGAAAAACTACTAATCTATGGTTTTGCAGGACATTTGGCCAAAGAATTTTTATTTTTGAAACCGATTGTCTTTTAGCTTAGAACACATTTCAATTGGTGCATTAAAATGAGAAATTTTCTTCCGCCATATAGATTTAACTAGGGGATGAATGAACACTGTTTGTTATGCTTGAGATGGTAGGGACTATGCTCTCACCTTGTGCAAATTTGGTGATTATAAACCAGACCCATTGTCTATGTGTTTAATCCTTTAGAAGGCCTGCCTTGGTGGGAAAAAGTACTCACCCCAAGGGAACAACCCAACTGGTAACAAAATAAAGCCAACCTACTTCCAACCGGTATATAAAATGGGTGCTTGAGGAAAGTTCAAGTACCATGAGTGCGGATGTGTTATGCTAACAAGTGAATCCCCATAAAATTTGTAGAATGTAACCTCTGCAGGTTAGGAATCCTCCTTATTGGAGCTAATCTTGCCACATGTATAACCACTCAAACAGATGCCCTTACTAGACACCTCTTGTTTGTAGTTGCCAAAATCCTTTTCTATTTGCTGGTGCAACAACGTTCATTGCCAAGGAATCCACATTCTCCTAGTTCTTAGTAGAGGTGAAGAGTCTATCATGGGAGATTCATGAGGGCTCAAAGCTTGGTTGACCTGAGAAGTGAGTGTCATGGAGGGGAGCCAGTGTGGCCAAGCTTCTAAGTCACTTGCTAAGAATAAGTGCGGTTGGGGAAACCCACATGGAATCCAGTGAATATAGTCCTTGCCAAGCTTAGGATTTGTGCTTGTATTGTTAAAATCAAACATTTTGTCTACTATGTCTTGCATGTGTGTTAAAAAATAGACCTGAAACAAACATCACACTTAGTAATTTGCAAAACCTTAAACCTTGCAAAACCCCAAAACATCAAACAACAAAAACATCCAAAATGAACCTATCACTTAGATTTCTTGGGGCTATCAATCCTTTAGTTTTGATCTTTCAATCCTTGCTTTCTACCTGGTCCTTCCATATCCTCCACCCTTGTATATCTACTATTGCTCAAACAAACCTTTAGCTTGCATTTAGACTACTCTTCGGAGGTCTTGAAATCAAACCATTGGCTATCTATCACCCGTATCACTTGAGGTTCATCATCCTTAAGTTAGGGAATATACCATTATCCTTGAGTAGGGAAATCCTTTTGGAGTCCATCATGTCCTACATACCCTCTCTTGATCATTTATCCTTGTGTCTATCCATCATAACACAAGTAAAGCCTTTACATCATAACCAACTTTGGACCTAGAGTGCCTTTGACCTCTTGAATTCTTAGCTTGTCATATCATACCATACCATTTTCATATCCCATCTTAAAATCATATCCTTTTATTGCTTCCTAGTCTTAGGCCTCATACATTATCTTACCTTAGATTGAAGATCAGAACAATCACATATGACCCCTAGAACAAGAGCAAAAATGTTTGAAGAAGGGAACCTTTGGGGAAAAGACTTTGATAGGGAAGATCACATTAGTGTTGCATCTAGTGAAAAAAGTGAAATTGACGATGAGGAAATAACCCAATCCACTATAAACGAAGCTCTTAATGATAATATATTTGGTAAACTTCTTATAGAGGTGGTCAAACATAACCCACTATAATACTTCTAGTTAAAGAACATACAAAAGCTACCATGGATCAAATTTATATCCTGAATGATCAAGAAGAGTTGAGCACGACGAATGATAAGACCATAATATCCTATCAAATAGAATCATCCACTTTTATCAAATCAGACTTTCTCACAGAGGAGAAGATTCTAGACAACAATTTCCACATACATAATGATGGGTTTACATCTTGTTTTCACTGTAAAAAATACCCATACCTCCATGATATTAGGGGACACTTTATCCAATACAAACATCAAAAAAGTTTGAATGCATGTTATTTTTGTGTATGCAGGTGAATTCAAACCTGAGCAATTTGTGATGGGGAATAAAAAGACAAGAGAAAGGTTGTATGATCGAAAAAGAGAATAGAAATGTGGATGAAATTGAATCTTCTAAAGAATAACCCATGGAAATTGATGACGACCAAGGAGTATAGGTACCAGGACAAACTGAAGGTGGTCATAGAAATATTTTCCTTGGTATGGAAAATCTTATAGAGATGGATGAGGAATCCATTTTTAATAGTATTTCATCTGAATATATGTTACCTGAAAGCACAGTAAAATTACATTGCAAAAGAATACATGATGAATATTTTGAAGAAAAGTCCATAGTTGGAAGAGCACGGTTATTTGCAAAATTATTTAGGAGGAAAGAAATGACACCTGTTTTGGAGTTTTTAGGGGTTGATAATAAGAGAAAGTCACCAAGATCAGTAAATAAAATAATATTTGAAAACCTACAAGAAGCATTGAATTCTATTGAAAGCAAGAGTCGAGTTGTTGATTTAAATGTTGCACATAGAGCATTGATGATGGTAATTTCTAGTAAGAAATTATCACATAGAAGACAAGTTAAAGTAATTTCTGAATTACTCAATGTTTCTAAGAGAAATATTCAAAGATATATCAAAAAGAGAAATATATTAGATGGAAATCTTGAGAATAATTGGGTAAATATTTGCTCGGTTCCTGAAAAGATAAAATCTCAGAAGATGTAAAGGAACAGGTGATTGAATATTGGACCAACCACTCTCGTGTTTCTTCCAATAGAAGGGACACTATAAAAATAAAAGGTGCAGATGGTAAAAAAAATTCACATCCAAAACATTTTATAGATACTACTCAAAGTGAGTTTTTTTAAGCATTCAAGCAAGAATTTTTAGATGTGAAGATTTTTCAGAGAATGTTTGAGAGACTACGACCAAGTTTTGTACATATAAATAAGATACATGAGACTTGTTGTTGTTGAAATCATGTTGAATTTTATCTACACCTTTAGACATATAGAAAAGCTATGGCAGTAATCAATCCAAAAATAGTCATCCCTGGATGTACAACACAATTTGTGAAGTATCTTCTATGCAAAAAAATAGAAGATTCAAATGAATTGAAAGTGCAGTGTATAAAAAATATATGTAATGAATGTGGAAATTTGAAGAATCTTTTATAGGCTAACAATATTGATCATTCAATGCAAGTTATGTGGAAGAGCTTTGAATATGAGAAATACTCAACAAAGTCAGGAGTTGAGACCAGAAAAATTGTTCTCAAAGAGAGTGAGTTGTCTTACAATGAGTTTATGAAAAAAAAATTCAATATCATATATCCACATATTCAACATTTTCATGGTGCTAGATGGAAAGCCAAGCAATTTCATGACTTAAAGAATTGCTTTCCAGCGGGTTGTATTCTCTCTATTGTTGACTTCTCTTAGAACTATACATTTAGTCCTCAAACTGAGATCCAAAGCCAATATTATCATTCAGAGCAAGTTGCAATATTTGTACAAGTTTGTTATAGGCATGTCGAAGAACATTTGTATGGTCTAAAAAGTAGCAAAGATGAACGAATTATCATCAAAGAGGTTCACTTTTATATTAGTGATGATACAGGTCATGATAGAAGCTATGTAGCCCATTGTTTTGCAATGTTTTTTGAAGACCTAAGACGATGTCAAATAGATGCTTCACAACATTAGATATGGTCTGATGGATGTGCTAGTAAGTGTTGATTTTTTTTTGTTTGAAATTATATGTTTATTTGTTTACTTAACTTGTTCAAACTTAATTAGTTGTACACATATATTTTATTTTTACTATCTTGGTTTTAAATGAAATTGGTTGTAACGTCATAGGACAATTTAAGTCTAAAAAAGCTTGTAATTGGTTAAGCCAACAACATATTGGACGCGACATAAATTTTTTGTGGAATTTCTATGAGAGTGGACATGGAAAAGGAGACAATGATGGAGTTGGAGCATGTGTGAAGCATGCACTTTGCCAACACAAACTTGTAGGTAACACCATATGGATTTTTAGAAAACATATAATTATGTTTTTTGAGATCTGTCTTTTCCTTTCAACTAAAAAACCTCTTAACTTGACATTTCACTAGCATGAACTTGCAGGTAATGCTATAATGAATGCACATGAAATTGTTGAATGGTGCAAAATTCATTTTTTTTTCCCATGACTCAATATACAACACACAATATTTTTGGGAAGCTAAAGGTACATAAATGAATTTTTTTTATGAATTTCAATGTATACATAAATTGAATTTGAAATTTTATAGACTTTTTAATTGGATACATTTGAAATTTATAGATATTGATTGATAAAATCTTACTAATTGTCAAAAAAATAGTGGTATTAGAAGTTTGCATCAAATCATGACAGTAGAACATAGTAGGCCTCTTGTAATTCAAGTGAGAGAAAAATCTTGTTTTTGTGCTAATTGCATTGAGAACAATGCAAATACTCTATAATGTGAGAATATTAGAGATGGGTATGCTTCACAATGGTAAACAAAACAATTAGTGGACATATCGAATCCTTTTGAAGATAATGACATTTTAGATATCTATGATCATCTGTATTCAGCTGATTATGAACTTGTATCAGATTTAGTTGTTACATGTAAATTTTAAAATTTTAAATTGAATTTTGTTTCTAACAATTGATAATTTATACTCTACCTTTGTTGAGCATGGTTTACTACATGGCGTGTACAAGAGATATTTTTTCTATTCTTGCAGATCCTGACAATGTAGAAGGTGTAGATTACTATCTACTAAGATGTACACAATCAAAATGCAAATTGTCAAAATCAATGACAGATGGTGATGGACAAGAGTATCCTACTAGATCAGTGGTTGTTGAAGGAACATACTATCAACAAAAAAAGATAGATACAAATGGCATTACATTTATTGATTATATGCTAGGCCAAAAGGTTTTACATTATAGTCATTTTGTTATAGCAATAAGATTGGAACTTGAAACTTTACCAGAAAGAGGGTGTACCAAACAAAGGTGGAGGTTGCTTATTAAAGACAATGAAAATATTGTAGAGATAATAAAAGATAGAGAGGATCCAGATTATATGTACCATGAAGCTTAATATATTTTTGTACATATATATTTTCTCTGACAATACATACATGTAACATTTGGGGATGAGGTCCCCCATTTGTGACCTCACCGGCTCATAGCTCTAAGTCAAAAACGTTTACCCCTTGAATAAAAATAAAACATTTGGACCTAAATTTGATTTATTTTATTTTATGTCGAATTCAAATAATTTCAATCAATAGTAGTCCATGAAGCTTTCTTTTTTCTGATTTTATTTTCCTATAAATCTTTCTTAAAACGTATATTAAAGAGTCCATTTTATTTCTCCTGCATTCTTACATCATATAGCCTTCAAGTTTTAGGAGAAATTTCATGAAAGTCTATAGATTTTAATTATGGTTATACTTCTAGAATCCAATATTTTGGTGCTATAAATATTTAACTAAATCTATGTATGTAGGACATAAAATGGTGGTGATTATTAGGGAGCTTACATCTTTTCTATCATAATCTGTTGTATTTTAATCCTACATTTGTTTTTTTTTTAATTTTAAGCATTTTGTGGCTAGCTTAGGATGGTAAGATTTAACAAATGTTAAGTACATACATAGTTTAAATTTCATTAATTATATTAAATTTCAACACATTATGCATATTCCAAAACTTCATTGAATTTTTTTATTAAATTACAATCCAATTATGTTTGCACATAATTATCAAATTAACTCTAAAATCCATTTTGCTATGAGAATTTAAATTTATTTTGCTTATGAAACATACAATCTCACCTATATATTTATTCTTCAATATTTTTGATCCTTTCTCACCTAGATGTGATCTGATCTTTGATGTCAAAACATCAAGGAATATCAACTAATTCATTTATATGATCAAAAGTCATGGCATAGTTAGATTAAGTAGTACCATGAATGTGCAACACATCAAATAGTGTCTTCATTGTGCCATCACTAAAAATTAGTGTCTTAATTGTGGAAAATAACTATTTTGGATGTGAAAGGAGTAAAAAAATTTAATTAGAGGTTAGGGATTTTTGAGACAAAAGGAAACACAAAGTCATTTTTGAAACACTTCATTTTTTATATTTCTCTCTTCCCTCTCCTCCATGGTGTGAGCTATTATTTTGGAAAATTATTGTTTACAAATTTCTTGTGGATTAGGATATTTAGGTTGGATCTAAAAGAGGGTTGCCAAAGGATTGTGTTCATTACATTCAAGAAGGATAATCTTTGTTGTTGAGGGTTTTGATTGGTGAATGTATTATTCTATTTTTATTTATACAAACATGCTTAGATAGTTTTCATATTAAGTTTCATCCTTCACCTAAGGGTATTGTATGTATTTCCATTTGAAGTATGCTAAGTTTGAATCAAGATCTATATTTTTACTTGTGCAATTTATATTTGTAAGTTTTTAGATTTGGAAAATTACATTTTATGCTAGATCTATGAAACTTTTTTGCTAAATCATTACCATTTGAAACTTGAGTAATCTCCTAATTTGAGTTCTCAAAAGGGTATATTCCATTTTAGTTTTTTATTTATTTTTAACATTGAAAATTTTCCAAAATTCATTAATGATGTTTTTTGGGAAGTTTGTATGTTTTTTTTTTAAATATCAAAATTGAGATGTATACCATATTGAACCTTTTTGTTTTGTAGGATGAAAATTATCCTTATGGAAATGCATTTATCTATCTTTTGGATATGAGTGTCTTTGTCTTTTACCTCAATTTATGTGTCACAATATTTTAATCACTTTGGACCATTTGGTGTTAGGATTTAACTTTAGAGTTAGGAGTAGAGTGGAATTTTATTTCCATTCAAATTTGAATGGTAAACTAGAGGAGCTTGAGAATGGATAAAATATAAAAATATAATTTAAAATGAGATCAAATAAACATAAACATAATTAAGACTCAAGACATTATCATGATATATTCACATGTTTATATCCAATGTGTGTACATAAATATATTCACATGATTATTGGTTGTCCTTTCCATTCTAATTGTATGTTACTGATTTTTATTTTCATTTTCACTATTTGATTATTGGTGTTTATCACCATTTCAAATGTTTTAATTAGTAGTTATCATTATTTACTTTGTATGTTATTAGCAATTATCACCATTTACTTTGTGTGCTATTAGGGCTAACACCAAATTTTTTTGAAAGAGGAAAAAATGGGTTTTATAGGGACCCGAAACCATAAAGTTTACAAAAAAAGAAAAGATCGTCAAATACCCCATAAATAGAGAGGCTGTAGAGAGGGAAAAAAATGACAAAGCCACAACCACCCAAAAAAGGCCAGCAAGGGCCATAGAAAAAACCCAAAAAGACCAGAAAAAATGCCAGCAGCGACTAAACTTGGGACTTTAAAATTTTCGTTGTCTCAGCTTCCATGTCGTTCATTTCCTAAACCCCCATATTTAAGATCTAGACCATCTGGATAGTAGGAGGAACTTTCCTCTTAAGGTTGGCATGGGTCCTCTTCGATATTCCTTGGTCCTCATTCTTGCTTTATCCTTGTCCTCTTCCAGATCAACAACTAGCAAGCCCTGTTGTGACTTTTCCAACTTTTCAGACATTGCATTGATGATAATGGCATTGTGCCTTGCCATTCTATGGTTTTGTTCCACAATAGTTTTCATATTGTTTTTTATTTTAGCAATTTCAGCTTCTAGAGTCTTATACTTGTCCTCAATGTCATCATCTCTCGTTCCAGTATTGTTCTTTTTCCATTTTCCTTCTTCATTGCTCAGAGCAGACAACTTCAAATCCAATTTCTCCAACTTGTTATTTAGAACCCTATTTATAAGATTAAGATCATTAATTTCTTGATAGGCCCATTGCATAACCATGAAAATATCACCAATGCCATTTCTAGCAGAGGCAAGGATATCTCTAGACTAATCTTGGTCTAAAATGAGGTTAAAATAAGGTTAGGGGAGCTAGGAAATCTGGTACCATCATCTCTGAAAGAGGCAGGAGGGGTAGAGACAGAGTTTCTTCTAGCTTCAGGGTTCTCAGTTTTTTCCTCCAGAGAGTTTGCAGAGTAGGAAACCAACTTATTGGTAGGGGAACCCTTGAGAGCTAGATTCTTTAAAGGAACCGGGAAGCCGAGGTAAATCTCAGGGTTAGCTTTCATGAGCTGGGGTTTACAAAGTTGGGTTTTCTTACTATAAAGGATAGGGGACAGATGGGCTTCCACAATTCTCTCAGGCTTAGGCTTAGAATGATTCTCTGAACCACCATTGTTCGTATCATAGTCCTCAGACACCGTGGAGGCAACCGGTTTGGATAAAGCTGGTAGGCTTTGAAAATGTTCATAGATTAACCTAATAAGACCAGGATCAAGAATAGGGTATCTCCTGGGATTTTTCTTGTGGTCCTCAAGGCTATTACTCAACGAACATAACAAATAATGAGGCAGAGAAATCCATACCTTATGGCAGAAGTGGTTAAGGATAGCAAAATGATGACCATAAACTCTAGTGAATCTCCCATCCAAGGTAATATACTCCATTATGACACAAAGCACCTTTCTCCAAAGTGCTTTGATGGTGTTGATTTCAAAATAGTTGTTGGAAACTTTGACCAGTTTCATTTTCTCCTTTTCTTTCTTAGGGAATTTGATTACCTCCTTGTCTAAAAACCTTCTATCATGATAAAATTTCATGCCCTCAGTGGACATTCCAGTCACCTCTCCTATGATTTACTCATCCAGTTTCACCTTTCTCCCAAAGAGGATTGTTTCTCCATTATTCTAGTTCTTCTCAAAGTAGTTAGTAGCCATAGGATCAAGCCCATGAAGTTTTTCTAGGAATGGAATCAAACCACCTCGCTCAACCTGTTTCCAGACCTTAGCATTCCTTGTGTGCATTTCATAGCTATTTGGCTCAATTATTTTCCTATCCCCCCCAATTCTTTTATGCACCTTACTACAATCTCTACCAGTGCTGAAAACTTGTTGCAAATTTATGCAGCCATTCCAATGAACCCACAAAGTGTGCTGCTTTTTCTTACTAGCTGAGTTATTTGACATGACCCCATCAAATCTCTTGATTTTGAGTACTTAGTCCTTTTCCCTATCATCATTAAAGATATTTTCCTCTTTCCCATGTGTAACATCATAATCTAATAAGGCCCTAACTTCAACTCCCAAGTCCCCGAGATTCTACCACGTGTTCAAACCTCCCCTCTTAACCCCCTCATTCGCAAAGTAATATGCCATGCTGTTAGCTTCCCTATAGATGTGGGGAATTTTAACTTTATCAAACTTGTATAAGATATATTTTTCTTCTTCAATCCAATTCTTAATAGACCAGGAGGTAGGGGTCCTACCTAAAAGACAGTCAATGATGTTTTTGGAGTCCCCTTCAAGTCAAATATTTTATATTCAGATTATGTGCTAAATTTAAAACTTGAAAAGAACCTATTGCCTCCGCCACATGGTTGGTTTGATGACCTAGGGAAATGGCCATAGCCACCATAAAGTTACCATTTGAGTCCCTTAACACACCTCCACTTCCGACCATCCTCAAATTTCCCTTCGTAGTGCCATCAAAGTTGGCTTTAGTCCAGCCATTTGGAGGAAAAGTCCAGCGCACACCCTCCCTACTTTTCTTAGTTGTCTTGGATGCCATAGAAACATCCATTTTGATATTCCAATCCTTGGCTATCTTTAGATCATAGGGAGTACACACCACAACTTCAAGATTAAGAGCTTTTTGGGGAATAACATTGAAGTTTTCCTTTATAAGCCTAATTTTTTTTTCAAAAACATTAGTCTCTGACATCTCCTTATCCTTGAAAAGTCTATTATTACGTTCTTTCCACACTCCCCAAACAAAAAAAGGGAAAATAAAATCCCATAACCTTCGAATGAAAGGATTTTGAGATGGAGCTTTCCATTGTGAAAAGAAATCTTCAATGGATAGGGTGAACACCCAAGAAATATTCCAAAGGGCTAAATTTTTTCCCTAGATTGTAGCAACAAATAGACAGTGGAGAAACAAATGGTTTGTTGAATCCACCTCACTCTTGCAAAGGTAACATCTGTTGGGGATTAGTAATCCCCGTTTGCAAAGATTATCCACTGTTAACACCTTATTTTGAAGCAGATTCCCAAAGAAAATGTTGACTTAAGGAGTCAAGTGTTTTATCCACACTTTAGACCAGAAAGGAGGGGGGGATTGAGAAAGGGACAATAGAGAAACAACTGAAGAAACATAGTAGTTACCTAAAGGGTTGTCCATTCAGATAAGATGATCATCCAACTAATTCTATCCCAATCTAATAGCCCTTATAGAAGATTGAAGTTGAGCCAACTCCTAACTAACCACACACAAATCCACCCAATCTCCTTCACTCCAACAATATTTAACATATTCTCCAAAAGCTACTTTGCAAAACTTATCCCATCTGTTGAATCTTTCAATTTTGATTAGGGGATCCTTAAAAATCCATCTGTCCTCCCATAGCCTAGCTAGATTGCTGCTTCTAATGTGCCATCCAACCCCTGATTCCAAAATCTTTCTACGAGCAATCATGTCATTCCATCAAGTTGAACCATGGGGCAAAATAGGAGAATCCAACAAATCTTTGAGGGACACCCAATTGGTCATATATTTACTTCTTAAAATATCTTTCCATTCTCCAACACACGAGATGGATCTTCGTATTTGTTTAGAAAGAAGAGTCTTATTAATCATTCTAATTTTTCTAAGACCTAATCCCCCAAGGGTTTTCAGTTTGTAGATCAAATCCCATCCTATAAGAGGCATCCTTTTTCTCTCCTCCACACCAGACCAAAGGAATATTTTTTGGATCTTTTCAATTGCCTCTACATATTTAGCAGGAATTTGAAGAGGCTTAAAACATAAACTAGGAGATTCTGAAGAGAAGCTTTGAGGAGCTGAATTTTTCTAGCTTGGCTCAGAAGAGCTCCTTTCCATCCTGCCAACTTCTTATTGAACCTATCAACCATCGAACACCAAAAGGAATCCAGAGGTTTAAGGCATAGAGGTAGTCCAAGATAAGTAGATGGTAAGGATTCCACTCTACAACCAAGGATTCTTGCAATCTTCACCTGTCTATGCTCAGGGGTATTAAAGAAAAAAAGGGAGCTCTTCTATCTGTTGACCATCTATCCAGTCGCGTTATCATACATGTCCAAAGTTTTTTTTAAAGTCTTAGCTTCATTCACTGTTGATCTTCCCATCAGCATAGTGTCATCAACAAATTGTTGGTGAGAAAAAATAAAATTAGTAGAAGAAGGACTAAGACCAGCAAGAGACCTCTGTTCAATCAAACTTTTAAGATTCCTTCCCAGGCTCTCATCCATGATTGTGAAAATAATAGGAGAGATAGGATCACCCTGTCTTAGGCCTCTTGAATTCTAAAAGAATCTTGAAGGAGACCCATTCACAATGATAGAGGTGGAGACAATAGTAACCTGATAAGTAGGAGGTATTTTTCCACAGCACGTCAAATTATGATATTGCTATCAGGATTCAACCATGTAGTTTCGAGTCAAACTCATTGACCCATTATGAAAATAATAGGAGAGATAGGATCACCCTGTCTTAGGCCTCTTGAATTCTAAAAGAATCTTGAAGGAGACCCACCATAGGAGGTATTTTTCCATTATCAATTTTGAGTCAAACTGATAAGTAGGAGGTATTTTTCCACAGCGCGTCAAATTATGATATTGCTATCAGGATTCAACTATGTAGTTTCGAGTCAAACTCATTGACCCAGAGTGAAAATAATAGGAGAGATAGGATCACCCTGTCTTAGGCCTCTTGAATTCTAAAAGAATCTTGAAGGAGACCCATTCACAATGATAGAGGTGGAGACAATAGTAACCTGATAAGTAGGAGGTATTTTTCCATAGCGCGTCAAATTATGAATAGTAACCTACTGATTCACCAACTGAATGACTCTACTGCTAAAACAAAATACCCTAAGAATTTTGAATAAAAACTCCCAGTCAACATGGTCATAAACTTTGGATATATCTAGCTTAAGAAGAAACCCTTCAGTTTTAGATTCCACAAGTGAATGGATATTCTCATGGACAGTAACTATAGAGTCTAAGATTTTCCTTCCTAGAACAAAACCATTCTGTTGAGGGGATATTAGTGAAGGAAGGATAGTAAGGATCCTTGATGTCAAAACGTTAGATATGATTTTATAGAAAGAGTTGTAGAGACTAATAGGCCTAAACACCTCAAACTCCATAGCCCCAGGTTTCTTGGGAACAAGGACCACAAAAGTAGCATTTAATTCCTTCAGAAGACTTTTGGATCCAAAGAATTCCTTAACAAAATTCACAACATCCTTTTCAACAATCTCCAAAAACCATTGAGAAAAGAACATAGGAAATCCATCAAGGCTAGTGGCCTTGTTTCCTTCAAAAGAAAATAAATCTTTCATAATTTCCTCCCTAGAGGGGATGGCAGGAAGCTTATCATTATCTTCCATCCCAAAAACCTTAGAGATAACCTCTAAAAGAAAATATTGGTCATTGTGGTTGACTTCCCCATTCACCAAGAGAAGGTTGTTAAAGAAGAGGATAACTTTCTTTTTCATGTCTTCCTCTTCCTCATATCTCATGCCATTAACTTCTATGTGAGAAATTCTATTGGAAGCCTTGTGTTTTGAGGCAGACAAATGAAAATACCTGGTGTTTCTATCTCCAGCTGAGAGCCACAACACCCTAGATCTCTACCTCTAGAATTCCTCCTCTTTAGCTATAATATCATGCAATTTCACCAGTAGCTCATTTTATTTAGCCCTATTATTTTCTATGTATCCATCCCTCTAAATTTTATCCTAGATCTTCACAAGCTCCATTTGAAGTTCATATTTAATGCCAAAGATGTTTCCAAAGGACTCTTTTTTCTAGCTTCTCAATTTGTGTTTGACTTCCCTTAGTTTCTTAGAAATTCTGAACATAGCAGTACCAAGAACATCAATATTCCACCATTTCCTGATTTCGTCAAAAATATGGGGGTGGGATAGCCACATTCTTTCAAATCTAAAGGGAGAGTTCCTCTTCACCTTTATAGGGTATGCCACAAAACTTATAGGAAAGTGATCAGATCCCATTCTAGAAAGAGATTTAAGAGAACAGTAATAGTTTATAAGCCACTGATCATAAATTAAAGTTCTATCTAACCTTACTTGAATCAGTTCCTTATTGATTCTTCTATTCGACCAGGTATAAACGACTCCTTTCAAATCAGGATCAATCAACGCCTTGTTGTTGATGAAGTCCAAAAGATCAGATTTACTCTCTGAATTTGCTTCAAATCCTCCAAATTTCTCTTCATTCAAAAGGGGTGTGTTAAAGTCACCCATTACAACCTAGTGGTCAGTATCAAAGATCCAACAGAATGTAGAGAGCTCATTCTAGAAAGATTTTATGGCTCCTTTCCCATTAGGAGCATAGATATTTAACTGAATCCAGCTAAAATTGTCTCTGATATGTGTGAATTTAGTAGCCACATGATTAGTGCTCTCTAGCAAAGGTTCCCCTTTAATAAATTTCTAGTTCCAAAAAGTAGCAATTCCACCTAATGCACCATCTAAACTATTTCATTGGATACCATAGTTCTGAAACATTTTAATCTTCTCCACCTTATCTTTAGATATTTTAGTTTCTTGGATGAGAGGAATATTAGGTTTATGATCCCTAACAAAATTGTGCAAAACATCCCTCTTATGAAGGCTATTAAGCCCTCTAATATTCCAAGACATAATCTTCATATCTTACCAGTGGATTGGAAAACCTCCGAAATGGTCTTTTGAACACCATCTGCTATGTCCTGAAAGCTTTCATGCTCTCTCTGCCATTTACCCAACCTTCTTCCTTAGCTATACTTAGTAGCACCACAATCCTCCTTTGCTCTTTTTTTGGTAACAACTCCACTCGGAGTATTCTATTGTTTAGTTCTCTCCTTTTTTTCCTTTGATTGAGAGAGGACTTCTTCCCAATTAGTATCTTCTTGACTCTCCAACTCTCTCCCAAATTACCATTCCTTATCATACATTCTTCTTTGTTCCTAGGGGAGAGTATCCATCTGGCCATTCCTGAGTTGGTTCAAATTTTCACTTGAAAGTTTGATATTCTAGCTCAGATTCTCAAAGGTGTCCTTAAAAAAATTCGAAGTTGTTTTTTCCCAGAGTTTAAGAGGGTCACTCGAAGGGAAACATTCTACAAAAGTAGTAGTTAGGATAGGAATGCCAATATCCAGAGAAAAACCCTGGATAGGAATATCCTCCAGTCCAGGATCCCCATTATCTTTTTCTTCTAATAAAATCTTAAGAGTGGAAGAAACAAATTCCTTATCCCTTTTACCATCCTCAACATTCTCCAATTTTTCTTCTCCTTCTTCCTTTGAACTAGAAAAACTTTCTACCCCTATTTGTTGATTCTTCTAAACATCATATTCCTTGGGTTCTGTTTCGCCATTGATTCCATTGGTATTCCTTTGAGCTTTAGATTTCCTACTAGATTCCTCATTAAGGGTATTGGTACTGCTTGCTTGCCCTTCCCCTTTAGGATTCTTTCTCCAAACATTCTTAGGGTTAGACTGGAGATTTTCTTTGTCTTTGTTGGCATTTAATGGGCATTGCTTAGCCCAATGCCCCATTTTTCTGCACTTAAAGCAAGCAAAGGGAATGGAATCAAACTCTATAGCTTGAGTCCAAGTTCCCAACTTAGACTAGATATCTATTGAAGAAGGCATGTCAACATTTTGTGAAGCTCCCACACAGATTCATGCAAACACTAACTGCTTTCTAGTTGTTGGTATAAGGTCAATAGACAGAAGCTCTCCAAAAGAATTAGCAATTCCATTGAAGACGTCCTCATTCCAATATTCTAGAGGGAGACCCAAGAGTTTAGCCCAAACTAGAACATTCTCAACAATGGAATCAAAGAGATCCAGACAAGAGGTCCATTTCTTAAGGGCCAGGGAAGATTTTCCTATGACTCAAGGTCCACCACTCCTCATAGCCAATATGTCCTCCTTGCAGGTGAACTCAAAGGCAAAGAAACCTCTAGGAAGAGTGGCCACCATGACCTTACCATTGATTATCCACTTATTTTTGACAAACTCCCTAACCACCTCAACATTTGGTTTAGGGACCATAAACTTACCGACTAGAACTTTGTCCATCAAAGCAATATTATGATCAATAATCGAATTAGGCATAGAGATGGAAAACTTACCTTTCACTGGGTCAGAAAAATTATGCATTGGAGGGAAGACTAATTTTCCATTTCATTTAACACCAAACAACGATGACCAAAGTTTGCACTTTGCTCCTTCCCTATCAGTGGTCCCTACCACTTCATTGGTTTTTTTTCCTTTTTGTCCTTCAGGGGAGCCCCCCAAATTTTTCTTCCCTCCTGGGTCCACCTAAATGTTGTTTCTGGTGTCCTCATTTGATTCATCCTTACCTTTCTCCTCACTCGTAACATGCACCGATTCCACCTGGGATTCCTCAGATCTTTCTCCACAGTCCCACCCATTGTTGGCTAACACCAAATGTTACTATTGGATTCCATTATTCGATATTATTTTTTTAATGTGTATTCTATTGGATGCCTCATGTATGCTATGCAATTAGTATGTTTGATTATTCAACCACTTTGATTTGTGAGAGTGTTGTTAAACTACCTAATCATTATGCTCCTAGTACAAAGTGGTGGGCCTTATGGTCACACATTATTGGGTGATTTTGGTGTATGTATAGGATCATTATGGGCCAAAAAGTGGCGATATGATGGGTATGTGTAGGGTATGTGGCTGATGACTTTTTTTTACCCAAAATTGACGAAACAAAAAGGGTTTTTAAAGGAGATTCTTAGCTTTCCACCAATATAAATTATGCTTTACTTTTAATTTAATAAGTAATTATTATTTATTTTCTATTTGAATTACGACTAAAGTCCTAATTGATAGGCTGATTGAAAAACATCTATAGCTTTCAAAGGGTATCACAGTTTTTGAATTTGAAACATGTGTCACATTCTATGCTTCTCATACTATAGGATTTAAAAAAAAATTGAATTTCATGAAGTTTTGACCAAGTTAAGGTGGTTAGACATATGAGTTTTTATATTTTTTAAAAGCTGTAATTAAAAATTCATAATTAATTATTGACTTAGAAAAAAATTACAAAAAAATATGCATCACATCGAGAGATGAGTCCTCTACTTATATCTAAAATATTATAAAAAAATATTATCATTTTACTGTGGTTAGGGTGGTCAGACAAACACCTACTTCTTATTTTTTCCCTGAAATTTAAGTACTACTGCATTGAAATTTAAAATTTTCACTAAATAGATTTTTGTTTTTTAAAAATAAACCTAGTAGTTTAGAAACTACATTCAATTTGCTACAGATTCTATTCTTACATATTTTTGAAATAATATAGATAACTTATTCAAATTTTTACGTCAAGTTTCCTAACTCTGATTTTTCTGAATTTTATCGCCACTTAAGGGCCTGTTTTTTCCATGATGATCCTGCACATACCTGTTGATCATTATTAGGTCCATATGGATTCTTTGATATGTTCATTAGAGGGTGTGGAATTATCTTGTTTTATCTTGTTAGTTGTATATTTATATTTCTATTTTCTTGGAAAAGTTGTAAAGATGGATCTTGTAATCCTTGATTAGCTTCAAGAATTTCTATTTCCATAATAAGATGAACCATATGTAATGTGAAACCATAATGTAAAATGCATATATATATATATATATATATATATATATATATATATATATATATATATATATTGTAAAATATAATAAGATGAAACATAATGTGAAACCATAATGTAAAATGTATATACTATAAAACATAATAAGATGAACCATATGTTAAACCATAATGTCAAATGTATATAATGTGAAGATCACCATCTAAGAACCATAATGTGAAAAATCACAATATAAAATGTATAAAAAATCATGTATCTTCATGTAAAATAAATCAAAGTGGAGGATTCCTACTATGACTATGGATCGATCTCTCTCCTAATCGATGTCTTGATTCTCTAGATCCATGGCCCGATGCCTCTCTCGATCCTCATCTCAATCCATGTCCTGATTTGTCTCCCTGCAAAAGAAAGTACATTAATTAATTTTATGTACACATGTGTAAATGTATTAAATTCATCTTAAAGTTATGTACTTTCAATGTTTGAATGTATTAAGTACTTTAAATATTATAAATGTGTACCTCAGATGTACCATGCATAGGATCGTCTGCATGCTCCAAATCTCCAAAGCCTGACAAACCCTCATTTTGCTACAAATTTAAAAATACAAGATTTCAATGAAGAGTGAGAACTACTTTAAAGTCAATTTTATTTTATTTATGTATGTGAATTTTTAGAAAGAAAATATATCTAATTATTTGAAAGTACTCGCATCTCACCCTGGAGCACTCTACCAATGTCACTAATGTCACAAGAATGCATAGTCAAATCAGGGACACCTATATCAGGTAGAGGACTAGTGCCAAAGAGAAGTGAGCTATATGTGCCATGCACATCATGTGCAGTAACCTTAGGGGCTATAGGCTAGTCTGGAATATGTACATCTTATGAAGTCACCTCACCTTGACCCGACTGTCTACCAAAATGTCGTCTAATATGATATGCTACACCATCTAAAGGAAATTGATACTAATCACTGATAAACTGGTATGATGATAGTAAATCAACAATGGAAACTGAAGCAACATTACGTACAGTGGCTTCACTCATCTGGGCCACATCTGATGGTGATGGTGGCTCTGTTTGAATGTACGGATCATAATTTTTAGATGTAGCCTTAGTGGGATGAAGGCTAATCCACGGACATAATAAGTATCTTCCTACACGATCAAATGACATTTGATCGACCTAAGTAGCAATTGTTTCAAAGTACTGTCAAAAAGGTCAGTTCAAGTAGGTGTTGCTACTACCCCTCCTACTATTGCTAGTTCCAAATGATTTGGAAGAACCAAAAGGTTTGGACCAACTAATGCCCTCTTGTTGACGGGCGGTGGAAAATTTGCACATCTAAATTGAGGTTTCTTAGAAAACTTCCCTTTCCCCTATCCAACATGTGAAGGAATAGATGTGTAGTCCACTGCTAACCCTAAATGAAACTCAACATATAGTTGTTTGCAAAAATAAAGTGGCAACTCATCATTATAAGGCCATCTATGATGGGTTGCCAACCATCTAGGATATATAAAAGGAGCAACAAGCTCATCTGTACATCTGGTAAGAACATATCCTCTAACTTTATTTTTTCCCATATAATGAGGGAACATATTGCGCACATTATGTGTCGAAACTCTTAGTAATAGAATCAATTTTCTCTGTGCCAACAACACTACTAGCAAGGGACCTGTAAAACTCCTTTGTGTTGACCTCATCATAAGGATTATAGGATTGAATCTTCTAAATCATATGATGGATCTCTTGTTGAATTCTAACTAATCTATCTCTATTAGGGAGATTAGGGGAGTTAAGTATTATTTGGTCCAAAAATCTCAAAGCATTCTATAATCTCGTAATGAGCTATCATTATATAAATTAGACCTAGCCTCAACTTGTTACTGAGACTGAGCGAAATGATGTGATCCCTCATCATCAACCATATATCTATATAAATATGCAAATATCTAAAAATTTAATTAAAACAAAAAAATTATATGTACTAATTTTATTTCTCTAATTTAGTAAAATATGAAATAACCATTTTTCTAGTAAGATGCTCCATAGGAAATTAAAAAAAAAGAAGGAAATATGAGCAATGAGTGGCTCAAGAACATCATGAAGTAATTTAATAAGAAAATTTTTAAGCTCATTCAACTATCTATGAAAAAGAGGTAGAAAGGGAGAAAGTAGGACTATAAAAATTTTCCTATAAAAGAAGTGGTACTAAAATATCCTAATGAAACATTCACATGTAAAAGTAACAAGTTTAGCATATAAATACGTAAATCTTGAATGAACTTCTACATTATAATTATGTGTGGTGTAATTCTACTTCATGTTAGAGAAGGAGATATTCTATTATGATTGAGGTCTTAAAATTTTTTATGCTTTTGTCATCGAGGAATTTTTGGATGCCTCACTAAGTGAATGTATAATACCATTCTTGGTGATGGTGTACATGAACAATACAATAAATGATCAATCAAATACTTTATTGAAATAATCTTGGAAGGCTAGTAATTGGATTTATGTGAAAGGATAAGTGTATCTAGTTATAGTAGAAATTTCGGTGCCTATAATGTATTTTAGGATATGACTTAAACAACTCTATAATTTCATTTAAATGCATGATTTTATAAATATATTTAGGTGGTGCATTTAAATGAAATTATATAGTTTGAAAACTTTCTTACATTAAGTTGTAAGTCATATATCCTAAAATACATTGTGCTAGGCACCAAAATTTCTACTATAGCTAATTTCACTTATGTGAAAGGATAAGTGAAACTAGTTATATAGTAGAAATTTGGGTGCCTACGATATATTTTAGGATATGACTTACAACCACTTCTATAATTTCATTTAAATGCATGATTTTATGAATATACTTAAGTGGGGTGCATTTAAATGAAATTATAGTCATACTCTTACATTAAGTTGTAAGTCATATCCTAATTTATACATTGCACTAGGCACCAAAATCTCTACTATAACTAGTTTCACTTATCGATTTACATAAACTCCAATTACTACCCTTCCAAGATTATTTCAATAAAGTATTTGATTTATCAATTATTGTATTGGATGTACACCATCACCAAGCATGACCTATTAAACATTCGTTTAGTGTGAGGCATCCAAAATGCCCAATTATTACCCTTCCAAATTATTTCAATAAATTAATTACTTAATATTCTTCTATATTTGATTGGAATTTTGCATGTTCAAGTGAATTGACTATGTTTGAAGGCTGATATATCAAAGAGTGAGTCCACAAATACATTTTGAACCCAAGTTTTCCCACATTCAATACATTAAATGATCAATCAAATACAAAAGAATATTAAATAACAATTTATTAAAATAATTTGGAAGAGTAATAATTGGCCCTTTTCGCCATTCTCCATGATGGTATACATTGAATACAATAAATGATCAATCAAATAATTTATTGAAATAATCTTCAAAGGGTATTAATTGGAGTTATGTGAATAGATAAGTGACAAAAAATTTGTTGCCTAACACAATGAATTTTAGGATATGACTTACAACTTAATGTAAGAGTTTGACTATAGTTTCATTTAAATGTGCCACTTAAATATATTCATATAATCAATGCATTTAAATGAAATTATATCTAGTTGTAAGTCATATCCTAAAATACATTGTAGGCACCAAAATTTGTACTATATAACTAGTTTCGTTTATCCATTCACATAAACTCCAACTACTACCCTTCCAAGATTATTTCGATAAAGTATTTGATTGATCAATTATTGTATTGAATGTACACTATCACCAAGCATTGCCTAGTAAAGATTCATTTACTGTGAGGCATCTAAAAAGGTCAATTATTACCCTTCCAAATTATTTCAATAAATTAATTATTTAATATTCTTCTATATTTGATTGGCATTTTGCATGTTCAAGTGAATTGACTATGTTCGAAGGTTGATATGTCAAAGAGTGAGTCTACAAATACATTTTGAACCCAAGTTTTCCCACATTCAATACATTAAATGATCAATTAGATACAAAAGAATATTAAATAACAATTTATTAAAATAATTTGGAAGAGTAATAATTGGCCCTTTTCGCCATTCTCCATGATGGTATACATTGAATACAATAAATGATCAATCAAATACTTTATTGAAATAATTTTTGAAGGGTATTAATTGGAGTTATTTGAATAGATAAGTGAAAGAAATTTTGTTACCTAACACAATGTATTTTAGGATATGACTTAAAACTTAATGTAAGAGTATAGTTTCATTTAAATTCACCACTTAAATATATTCATAAAATTAATGAATTTAAATGAAATTATATCTAGTTGTAAGTCATATCCTAAAATACATTGTAGGAACCAAAATTTCTACTATATAACTAGTTTCATTTATTCATTCACATAAACTCCAACTACTACCCTACCAAAATTATTTCAATAAAGTATTTGATTGATCAATTATTGTATTGAATGTACACCATCACCAAGCATGACCTATTAAACATCATTTAGTGTGAGGCATCTAAAAAGGTCAATTATTACCCTTCCAAATTATTTCAATAAATTAATTATTTAATATTCTTTATATTTTATTGGCATTTTGCATATTCAAGTGAATTGAACGAGTGAGTCTACAAATACATTTTGAACCCAAGTATTCCCACATTAAATACATTAAATGATTAATGAAATATAAAACAATAAATGATCAATCAAATACTTTATTGAAATAATCTTTGAAGGGTATTAATTGGAGTTATGTGAATAGATAAATGAAAGAAACTTTTTCACCTAACACAATGTATTTTAGGATATGACTTACAACTTAATAAAAGTATGACTATAATTTCATTTAAATGTTTAAATGCACCACTTAAATATATTCATAAAATCATGCATTTAAATGAAATTATATCTAGTTGTAAGTCATATCCTAAAATACATTGTAGGCACCAAAATCTTTACTTTAACTAATTTCTCTTACCCATTTACATAACTTAAATTTAATAACTCCAATTACTAGGTGTGTTAAAGTAATTAGAGTTATAATAAAAAATTTGTTGCCTAACACAATGCATTTTAGGATGACTTACAACTCTATAATTTCATAATGCATAAAATTATAGAATTGTAAGTCATATCTATAATTTCTACTAGGCCCACATCCTAAAATACATTGAATAGACACCAAAATTTCTACTAGCTTCACTTAGGGTTGGTGTTTTTGAGCTTTCATTTTTTCATCAATGTTTACTAACTCTTTTTCTTAATATAAGTCTCTCATAGATTTTGAGTAACATAGGTTATGGTTTATGTTGTGTACCAAAAATGGTTTCATTTTTAAATCTAATATCTCATAGATTCTTCTATTTTTAAAAAATATGAAATTGGTTAATATTACCATATATTTCTACTTTTATTGGTATGGTCAACAAGAGAGCATTAGTTGGTCCAAAGGTTTTAGAAAAACCACCTCCTCTTGCTACTGCCAGTTCAAAACATTTTGGATGAACTAAAAGGTTTGGACTGACTAATGCCCTCTTATCAACCATGCCATATTTCTTTGTTATTTTTAGATTTATCCCATTGCATTTATATTGTTGTAATAAATTTATTTGCAAATCAATGTGATGTTCAAAATTCTTTAATCAATGATTTTTTTAATAGTGTGCAATTGAGAGCATGCAAATTGAGTTAGTGACACGTTGAGATTGGGCTTCATGCAAGGGTGGGTTGCATGGTGTGAGCAACCACTTTTTAGGTTTTGTGATGTTAATACAAATCTTATATGGTTGTGCATCTATGAGTTAATATTTAATTCTTATGTTGCATATGTGTGGTTTATCTATATGTTCAAATCTATAGGATTAAATCTCCATAGTAGACCAAGTATTGGGTCTCAAATCCACTTACACCTTAAGTGAGACTACCATGTTCAAGATTGTTTCTTTTATAAAGATGGTGCTTAGTTTGTTAATGCTTGACCAACAAGATCATTATTCATAGAGAGAGGAAATCCTAGTTATCAATATTCATTTCCTAACTCTTTATATTGGTTGATTTAAGATATATATGGAATTTCATTTACATTTTTATTTAAAATCAATATAATATCAAATTAGCTTTCGTTTACTAGTGTATGAAGGATTGGACCTAAGTTGTGTCAAACTCTTACAAAACTTAAACAAATAATCTATGGTTACTAAAAATTATCTTTCAATAATGTTTTGAACAATAATCTGAGAAAGAGTCACCCTATGCATGCATCAAGTTCTTAATTACCATTGATAATATGAGAAAGTAAAGTATACTTGATAATTTGAAAAATAACATAAAATATAAGTGAGACCTACAAAGGGAAGGATAACTATATCATTTATTTAATGCATTTGTGGATAAAGAGTCACCCTATCTTTAGATGGAAATTAAGAACTGCTTGAAGCTACATTGAAAATCATATACGATTGAGGAGAAAATAGTCTTAAAGATATATAAGAAGTATGTAAAAGGTCAAAACAATTGAACAAAAGGGTCCATTAATATTTATTATTTTCAGCTTGTTAAGATATAGTGAAAGATGCAAGTTTCATGGCATTGTTATTATATTGGATATAAATTTATGCATTCAACTCAATACCTACTCCACTTAGAAAGGAAATTGTTAGGTTGAAACAACAGATGTTCACTTTTAAAAGGTAAATATAGAAATCACAAAGGTAGATATAAAAATAATGTTTAGATATTGAATTCCAAGAAATCTATTAAACCTGTAAATAAATAGATGTGGACATGGATCATTAATATTTTTCCATGATGTGTTATAGACATGGATCTAAATATTTTATTTCATGAACATCTTCTGCAAAAGTATTTGAAGAATAAAAATCAAAATAAGAGTAGAAATAAATGAAATTATACTATATTAATGCCCATGCATGAGTTAAACAGGTCTATGGGATTGAGAACATTATCAAGTAATAAGTGAGAATGTCTAGAATTGCAACATCCATGATATTAAGGAGATGAAAACATCTCTAAAGAAAATATTGAGTGAAAAAGAAGCTAATTGCTTTTGTTTAAGATAAACAACATTGTTAGCGAGTATCTGATGTAGAATTTCCACTAGAGTGTCCTAGAATTTTAGGGAATTGTGTGTAATATTTTTATGGAATCAAATAATTTCCAACATGAGAAAATATGCAACATTCCTAAAATATAAGAATTAATGATCCTTGGTAATAGTGAAATGGTTGGTAAAATAACCATAAAATGTTCCTCCACCTCTTTATATGTTGGATCTTAGAATGCAGGTTGGCCTTTAAGTAGTTAAGTTGAAAGTGCAATTTTTCTATGATATTTATGGTAAATATTCATCATAGATACAATAAGATGTTTCCTACTACAAGTGCAAGAGTGAAAGAGAGAATTACACTATAGCTTTAACCTTTCTGTAATGTCTCCTATATTTGTATGTATTTTGTTTATTAAATTGTTTGCTCCTGTCAAGGTTGAAGGGCAATGCAAATACAACCCAGAGCTAGCCACCTATATGTGTCTTTGAGATGGGGATAGTTTGCTAAGATAGGAGAGAATGAGGAGCCAAAATAGAATCTTCTATGATATCATGGTTCTCTTTGGTTGACACAAAAACCTTCTATTCAATAGATATAAAGACCAAATTTCCTGTTAGTAGTAGATTTTAGGCTTTAAATTCAGAGTACAGTGCAAAAACTCAGATTGTAGACTCAAAATTTTACACTAAATATTTTCAAAATTCAAACATATTGCTATGCATACAAAATTATGATTTGGGTTGAATAGTAAACTACTTGGTAGTACAGACATAAAAGTTAAATATCTAGTGAAGCTAAACATATAGAAAATAGGGCATGTTCATACTCCTAATCTATTTGGCTTAAAGTTGACAAATTTAGTCCTGATAAGTTTGAAGCTATCGTTGTTTGAATTCTTAGTAAATTTAGTCATTTGTGTTAAATGATGTAATGTAAAGATAAATATTGAGTTTTTTTTCACAAAACTTAATTTGGTTATTTTTTATTGAATGCTAAAAGTTGTAGGAGATATGTTGTCTAATGGTTTGTTTGTTGCATTTTGTGCAGATTAACAGGAAATATGTATGAAAATGCAAAAAAGAAGATTGAAAAAGGTGTAGCATTTCCCACTTGTATCTCAATCAATAGCATGGTATGCCATTTTTCTCCAAATGTGGGGGAGGAAACCATATTGGAAGAAAAATATTAATTAGAGATTTAACACCATGCTAGAGCAACTTAAAGCTAATCTCTAGACATTATATTTTCATGTATTCTGTTTATTAATTATTTGAACTCTGCTTTTCTATAACTAATATCCATTTCATTTGTGGTACAACTATGCAGGTATTTGCCAGTATATGAAAATGGGAGGGTGTGTTGTACAACTTTCAGAGACTTTATTAAAGTTTCGTTCATGATACAAAGAAAAATTTATGGCTAAGTAGTCGACTTCCAAGAATAATGAAGAAAATTTTCAAGTGTGAAGTTTGAATAAGAGAAACTAGATATGTAGGGTTTTCGCACATTCGCATGTGATTTTAGGGGTTTATAAATAAACCCTTAAAATCACATACGAAAACCCCTAATTTGAAGCTCATAATACATGCTTTAAATTATGGCACACACAAAACAAAAACATCCCACCAAATACTCCAATGAGGGAAAAACCCCAAAAACTTCTAAACCAAATCACATGCAAAAAACTTACTGGTAATATATATTACAACCTTTTCAATATTCACAGAAAATGATTTCCAACAAATACTACAAATAGAAATACATATACCATGAAACCCTAACTTTCACTTGCAACAAATCAAATCATTTCGAGAAAATAGTAAAACACAACATGAAATTAAATGAATTGAATGCACAACCATTAGTTTACTAACCAAATGAAGTGATTGAATGCAAAAAAACCTGAGTTGATCCTTTTTGTAGAGTTGTTATTCGCTCAACTACCCTTTGAGTGCGACCTCTTCGGGTGAACATGCAAAATGAGAATGCTCGAATTTTTTTTTTGCATTTATATTAATCCCCTTTGGTCAGAAGGGATTTATCTGAGAGGTTTCGGCCAAAACCCACTAAGCCAAAACATGAAAGCCACGTGGGTTTAGCTGGAACCTACTTGACCGAATCCCTTCTAGCCGAAATAGGTACGATAAAATCTATATGCTTGGACATAAGGGTGACACATGTTTGTACTTTCACCCAAATGCTTGAGTGAAGCTATTGGTTTATGTTAAATTGAGTGCTAGGATTCTGATATGAAGTGATGGTCGAGATATAATGTTGAAATACTATAATAAAGTATCTTCAAATCTTAATTGATGTCATGTATAAAATTGTTATTAGGTTGTGTAGGTATTTGAATTGACTTTATTCCAAGGATGAGGAACTCATCTAAATGAAGTATTCATGTTACACTTAGCTGGTTAATTCAGTAAAAAATCACTCATTAAATAAAATTATTTAAAGTGGGTTACAATGGTTACTATTATGTGTAGAATTTAATGCTTTATATCTCTCATGTTTAAATTGGACATTTCCATGAAGGTTATCCAAACCTTTAGGGTATTATATCTATTTAACAATTGAAGGAGAATCATTTGTTTACAGTGTTCTGGGTACTTTGGCACACAAGTACCTATAGGCACACTGTCTGGATCATCCTCCTAGGTTTCACAGAGCTTGAAGTGTAGGGGACAAAGGGTTTTAATTCAATCTCTCATTCATCTACCAAATCTCTCCTTGAATCTGACCATTAGGCCTAGAATCCCTTTAGGATTCAAGTGGATTGTAGATTTTAGAACCAACAGATTGGTGACTCTACTAGGGACAACTCTAGTATTATCCATTTGAAAAGAGTCAATTAGTTTGTTGATCTATAGTTTTGGGGTCAGATGATCCATGGAACTACATACTTGAAGGAGATTACTACAACATTTCTAGTATATTCTTGAAGTTTGGTGCTCTACTGGTTGAAAGCACTCAAAAATACCTAGATCTTGGAAGAAGCTTTCTACTGCTTGATGATATTTTCCTCTTTCAAATAGGTGGTAACTCTACATAAAATTCTACATCATTAGAAGAGTTGGTTGCAGCAGTTCTCAAGTATTTTTCTATTACAATATTTCTATATGAGGGTTCTCAACAAAATTTCTAGTTAATAAAGTCCCTTAACTAGTACTTTGAGGTACTAGTAGAAAGGGAAATGAGAAATGAGGATATTATAAAAAGGATGTTGAGAATTGAATAGTTGTAGAGGGAATAAATTCTATTTGCAAATATGTATGTCTGTCCTAGTTCCCCCTCTACAAGTTGTAATGTCATGCCTAAATCACAACCATGTCCTCAAAGAAAGGTGTTCACTAGTGAGAGATATAAACCTCTGGATTTCAATAAAATCCAAGGTTATCCACATTATATCCCAAGAAGAAATAATGAATATTTTCCTAAGTTTAGAGGAGATCTTGAAGAATTAGCATCAAGATATTTACGAAATGTTGTTGATTTAATGGAAGAATCTCAAATTGAAGAAGAAGATGCTATCATGAAGTTTTTTGTAAGAAATTTAGAAGATAATTTTGAATATTGGTCTTTTAGTTTCCCAATGCATTCCATATGTTCATGGAAAGAGCTTAAGATACTATTCATGGATTAGTTTGGTGAAGTGAATGATGAATGTTTATCTAACAAGAGAAATCTGCATATCTAGGAAGAATTTGAAGAGGAATCTAAAAACAAAGTTGAATCCATATCATCTACTAATGCATTGTGTGATATAAAGAGATTTGAGGGTGAATCCTTCTATTCTTTTCATGATAGATTCATGATTTTTTTTTTGCTATACCAATGTTAAATAGATCTAATGAATCAATGTGTATTGATGTTTTATGTGAAGGGCTTGAACCAAGTCTTAGTATGATTCCAACTCACTTTAGGCCCCCTAACCTTAAATGTACATATAAAAATGACTTTCAAATATTGAAGAAACGATAGAGAAATATGGGATTCATTTGTTGACTAGACTATGTGATGGTACTTTTTCCAGACTTCATCAAAAGGGTCTATATGGTATAGTAGAAGACAATGCTAATGCATCATTTAGTGGTGAGAGTTTTATTTCTAAACAACCCATGGAGAAAATGAATGTAGAAGAATATTACATTCATAACAATCATGATGAAATGTGTGAGGTTTCTTCTATTTTCTCTAAGAGTATAGAAATAGAGAGAAAATTGTCTATATATCAAGATGGCTACAATGATGTAGCTGATACCAAAAGTATTTTCTCCTCTATAGACTTTGAATATAAAGTTGAAGATTATGTTGATTTTTAAGTTTCATGTCTTCATGGTGAAAACATTAGTGTTGTAGATGTAAATGTGCAACCAGCGGAAACATATTCTTGTTTTGATGATCAGAGAGGTTACAATTCTATCTGCAACCCTAGTAAATATGATTCCTCTCAAGAGGAAGTGATAGAATTGATTTCCTTAAGTGAGAAGTGTTTCAATAATGATGATGGCAATATTTCTAAAAGCTCACAAATGCATGGTGATTTTATGAAAACCTATGATAGTCTTGAGTGCTCTTTGAATGGTCATCTCAGTTCACATTGTATTGATGGTATAAGATTTTCTGAGCCTTATATGGAAAGGTTAGATGTTGAAAATCAAGGTGACTTGAATATTTTATCTTCAATAAATGAATGTGATGTTGTGAGGGACAATGGAATTCCAATTCCTCTTAGACAAGAGCAAGATAATGGATATGGATTGAACAAAACTTTTGAAGAGGAAATGTGTGATCTGTAGTTCTATGATGCAAATGTCAAAGTGTTCAATGAATTTCAGTTGGAGAGATCATCCACAAGCCACTTCAATGAAGAAACAAATGATGGCTTAGTTTGATAGTGAAGAATGTGACCCTGTTGATCATTGCATCATTATGATCAAAGAAAAGGGTATGCATGTAAGAGATTTATTGAATGAATTAGTACAAGTATTTGATTATGAAAAGCATGTATGTGTTGGTGATGTAAGTGGTGAACATGAAAAGATTTTCTTGTTTTACTCTTCACCTTCTTCCATTCCTTTTTCTGATTTTGAAGTTATCACTGAATGATTGCACGAGGATAGCATAGATGTAGTTGTACATGAAAGTGGAAATGTAGAGACAAATGTTAGTACAACTAATGATAGTTTTTTTGTGATGAGTTTGTACATGAAGAATGTGATTGTGTCAATCACATGGATGCATATGAGGATCTCTTTTTTGGATCTATGTCATATGTTTCCGATAAGCTACATCATGAAAAAGGTCGTATGTCACATGTGAGCCAACTTAAGGCATTTCATCCACATCCCAAGCTTGCTCTTATATGTACATGAAAGGTGATCAACAAGCCAAAAGAGACGACAAGTGACATATGAGGATAAGGCTAACTAACCCCTTTCCCCCACTTAGTGTAGGAAAAGGATGAGCCAAATAGGATGAAAGTAAGTATCAATTAGAGCAATTAGGTGCTTCAACATAAGGAAGAGCACCATGATCATTAAGATGTTGAATTTTGTTACTTAAAGCCTTGTATTCATTAGTAGCATGACCATGAACTCTATGATATGCACAAAATGAAGTCTTGTAGAAAAATTTCTTTCGTGTTTTTGGAGGAAGGGATATCAAGTGATCTTGGAGGAGTCTCGACAAGATATCTTCTTGATCAATAGTAGATGTTCCTTTATTATGCGACAAAGATTTCTCTTGCTTAGTACAAGATGTCATATCTATGCAAGACTCTTTATATTGTGAAATTTTGTTCTCTCCTTTATAGGATGGTGTAAAATCTAAAAAAATCAAATCATTAGTGTTTTGTGAGATGACATTTACATCAATTGAGGACATCTTTGTTTGTTTCATTTTTTGTAAAGGATAAAGACCACTAGTGTCTATCAGTTTAGGATGTACTACTGTTAAAGTCGGCTTAGAAGAATGTTTTGTGATAGTGTTGATATTAAGTGAAGGTTTGTTTAGTTTTATCAAAGGACAATAACCAAGACCATGAGTCATTTCTTGCATGTTAGGATCTATAGGGTTGTAGATACCTTGTTCTCTAGCATCACATCCTTTTCCACTATATCCAAGTTGTTTCATAAGTTCATAACCTTGTCCATAAAGCTTTTTCATTTATTTTGGATCTAGTGGTTGTTCGTGCTTAATTTCATCAAATTTTTGTTGTGTAATTTGTTGGCTTGTGGTCTAAAGTAGTTGAGGTGGATTCTTTCAAAGAGTCTTCCAAATTTTGTTTTGACATTACCACTTTTTCTTTTCCCTTGTCAGAGTCTTTATTTATGATCTTGTACTCACCTATGAATGTATGCTCAAAATCTAAGGAACCCCAATACTCTTTTGATAGCTTCATGACTTGCTCGATATGTTTTTCTTTGTCTTTTTGTTGGATGGGTTCCACTTATGTAGTTGATGTTAATGTTACCAAAATATTTTCCTTGTTTTTCTCAATGTTCATAGAATTGTTTGGGTCAGGGTCAACCTCATGCATGTACACTTTGCTATTGTAGATTTATTTCATTTGATGATGAAGAGTAGAAGGAACCCCATTCATTGCATGAATCCATGGTCTGCCTAAAACAAGATTATATGAAATTTTATGAGGCATAACATGGATCTTTGTTTCCAATGTGGCCTTACCAACTATAATAGGTAAAGTAATCACATCGAGTGGTTTTTTTCAACATTATAAAATCCATTAATAGATAAAGAATCAGGTTGAATGTTTGATTTATCAATGCCAAGCCTATCTAGAAGGCTCACACTACACACATTAAGAGTATAGTTGATATCAACAAGATTTATCTTTATCCCTTTTCTTTTGTATTGAGATATTATTATGAAAGCTTCATTTTGATTTTACACTTCCAAAGGGGAGAGTTCACTTTGGTGGAAAATAATGTCAGCATTTATTCCTTGGATCATGGCTGCTATGTCATTTAGTTGCACATTGGAAGGGATAGGAAATTTTTTTAAGGTTTTTTGAATTATGTTGTGGTAGTGAGGGGATGCTTGAATAAGGTCCCATAATGATATCTTAGTAGGAGTATTCTTTAGTTGTTCAACAAGATCATACTTCTTTCCATGAGTAGGACCCTGTAAGATAGGGTTAGGTAGGATAGGATTAGGAAATGGGAGGGATGTTGAAGGTGGTTGGATTGGTTACAGATTGTTCCTTGTATTATATGTATGAGAAATAATATTATGACTCAACTTCTACAAAAAACTATTCTTAGCTGGATAGAGGATGAATTTATGCTTATTTTGAGTTTGAGGTTTATGTAAAGGGGGGTAAAGGATGAGTTGAGGAGAGTCTAATTTTTCCTCATCATGTCCTTCTACTATGTTATTTCCAATGTTATCTTTTTCTTGCACCATGATATCCTCCCTAGGAGGAGAGTTTTTAGGAGAATGAAAAACCAAATGTTCTTGACATTCAAGGATTGGTTCTTCTAAAATGACTTCATCACAAGTAGAGGGATGATCAATAGTTGGATTTTCTTGATTATCAATAGTGGGGTATGTGCAGGATCATGATGGGCCAATAAGTGGCAATATGATGGGTATGTGGCTGGTGACTTTTTTTTTACCCAAAATTGATGAAATGAAAAAGGGTTTTTAAAGGATATTCTCAACTTTCCACCGATATAAATTATGCTTTACTTTGAATTTAATAAGTAATTATTATTAATTTTCTATTCAAATTACAACTAAATTCCTGATTGATAGACTTATTGAAAAACATCTATAGCTTTCAAATGATGTCACATTTTTTGAATCCAAAACATGCATCACATTCTATGCTTCGCATACTATAGTATTAAAAAAAGGAAAATTGAATTTCATGAAGTTTTTACCAAGTTAAGGTGGTCATACATACAAGTTTTTAATATTTTTTAAAAGTTGAAATAAAAAATTCATAATTAATTGTTTACTTGGAAAAAAATTACAAAAAATATGCATCACATCGGGACGTGAGTCCTCTACTTATATCTAAAATCTTATAAAAAAATAGTATCATTTTATTATGGGCAGGGTGGTCAGACACACCTACTTCTTATTTTTTCCCCGAAATTTAAGTACTATTGCATTGAAATTTCAAATTTTCACCAAATAGATTTTTTTTTTTTAAACAAACCTAGTAGTTTAGAAATTGCATTCAATTTGTGATAGATTCTATTCTTACATGTTTTTGAAATAATATAGATAACTTATTCAAATTTTTAAGTCAAGTTACCTAACTCTATTTTTTCTAATGTTTTTGCCACTTAAGGGCCTATTTTTTCCATGATGATCCTACACATACCCAATGGGAATATTAGGAGAAGGCTACATTTGATTGTCTATTTTCTCTAAGGTATAATTCTCTTGTTTCATATTATCTACCTTAGTAGGAGAGCCTGTAAGATGTTCATCACATTCCATGGTTAGATTTGATAAAGTAGCTCAATCACTAGTAGGGGAGGCATCAAGAGAAGGACAACTATGATTTTCATGTATGCTAATGATTGAATCATCTTGTTCAAATAGACCCTTCCAAATGTTAGGAACATTAGGAAGGAGAGAAATAATGGTATAACTCTCAATCATCAGATCTCTTGAGACCAATATATCCTCCTCACAAATGTGTTTGTCATGATCATTCACGATTGTATCCTTATTAACTAGAGCATTTTCAAAAATAGGGGAGATGTTGGGAGATGAATGGAGAATAAGTAAAATATTGGAAATGAATTCATCTTCTATTGGTCTACTATCTTCCCAAGGGGAATGAGGAGAAGGAAAAACAAGGCTTTCATGATTCTCAACGATTGTACCTTCTTTCTCCAAGATAACTTCATCACTAAAAGGAGAGGTATCGGGAGAAATACAATTATGATCATCGTGCTTATCCATGTTTATATGCTCTTCTATCACATCATCCTCACAAATAGGAGAGATAGGAGGGGATGTAAGTTTAAGGTAAATGTTGAAATTTTCACTCTCTTGCACTAAAAGACTCTCATAACTAGGGAATGCATTGAATGAATGACTAACATGCTTATTGAATAAATTTTTATTAAATTTGGAGAAGATTGAAACTAAATTTTTTGAACAATAATTCATGCACACTTAATGAAATGTAAAGACTTAACATGAAATGATTTTTTTTAGTTTTCAAACAAGGTAATTTACTGGTTACATTATCCAACGATTTGGAAATGAAATGTTGCAGATGCAAATTTGAAATTGAGAAATGCATGAAATGAGCTAATTTGAGATAGATTTAATGAAATGCATGTAACAAAAACTCATCCAACTGATACAGATAGTTAAGGACAACAAATAGAATCTTAAAAACAAGGTTTTTAGTGCTATAAAAGGAGTTTCACGGGTGCACTGAGATTGATTCGCCTAGGGTGGTGAATGAGTCCCAATAGGGACTTTTTTCAAAAAAATTAGAAGGTTTAAATTGATTTTTATGATTTTTATGTTGTATGACCAGAAGACTAAATACAAATGCATATTTTGAATGATTTCCAATGAAATTAAATGCAAAAAATCAAGCTATATGAGCTTTCACTAATGCAAAATTTGAAACCCTAGAATGCAAATTAACCAATGAAAATCCTAATGAAATGTTAATGCAAGCTAAATATAGGATGTAAATGTAGTCCAAATTATAATTATGGTTTTCAAAAGATAGATTCACCAAAATGAAACATAGAAAATAGGGTACTCTCTTTTGGCTTCTAGGGTTTTTGACCTAAAATGAGAGAGGCTATTTTCAATCTTTCACTCAAGAACAAACCCTTGAGATTTAAATTAAAAGGAGATTGAAATATGAAAAAGAGAAGGTTCTAGGAAAATGGTAAAAATAAATAAGGGTTCACCACCAAGTGTAAACTTGGAAAAGAAAAAATGTTTGAAAACATAATGTGATATGCAAAATGGCCTAGAAAATGAATTAGAAATGCAAATAAATCAAAATAGAAAGCTATGAAATAGAAAGTGTGCATCTGGAAATGTATTGGAGACTAGAAATAATTGTAAAATTCTGAAAATGTTGACTTTTAAGGCTGGTGGGACTCATTTAGCATTTTTGGTGAATTAGTCTCGATTCGGGAAAACTGCACCAAAGCTTTTTTTAGCCAAATGGGTATCCAAATCCACAAAAAATCTTTGAAAAAAAGGTACAATCAGACTCATTCACCACTAATGGTGAATGAGTCTACTTTAACTTTTTTGGAAACTCAAAAGTAGAATCTGTAGCTCTAAGTCTGCTCTTTCTATTCCTCTAGGTGTTTGGATCTAAAACCCTAATTTTTAGGGCTATACATGACTTTTTTATGAATATTTTGACCTTTGCAATAGGGATATGACTCCAAAAAGTTTGAAACCTACTCTTCAATCATCTCCAATCCTTCAAATTACCCATATCTACAATCACACAAAGAAAAAGAAGAAAATGTTGATTGTTAGGGAATATGGGTTTGCCTTGCTCAAACCCCATTTAGGTAATTAAATCAAAATGATGAAACAAGATAAAGTAGCATTAATATGAAATAATTTAATTAGAAGCTTTCTGAAATGTATATTTTAGGATCAAATGGACTCTCTAACTCTTATAGGGTTTTTCACCCAAAAGGAGAGAGATTAGATCCTAAAATGCTTATGCGACATTCAAAGTAGGCTGTATGCAATATGATATGATGTAAATGAGCTAAAATAAATGCAAATGACTGATTAAAATGATCTGAAATGAATGCAAAAGTGTAATTTAAGCTATGTTTGAAAACACATTATGATATGCAAATAACTATGAAATATGAAGAAATTGAAAGAAATATGCAGAACATAAAGTACAGGGTCAAATATGAGTGCACCTAGATGATGTGTGAGGTTTCAAGAATGTCTGGAATGCTGATAAAAATTTCTAACTTTTCACAGTGGGACTCATTTGCCAAGGGTGGTGGATTAGTCCTACTATTGAAAAAGCGTTGGGAATTGATTTCCGACAGCCGGGAAGTGATTTATGACAAAATGTAGATTTTTTAGGTTTTAGGTGGGACTCATTCACCAAGGGTGGAAAATCAGTCCTCCCCAAGATCTCTAAAAAATTCAAAGTTCAACATTGCTTCTCCAGATCTGGAAATGACTAAATATCAGGCTGTCGGGGTCAATTCTGTAGAAAATGGGCTGAAAGTCACTCAAATTGCTTGAATAGATGATGAATTAACTTGAAGAGCCTAGTCGTCTTGAATTCCACTTTTCAACACCTTTAAACCTATCAAATATGCAAAATAAAGGCTGCAAAGACACATGCAAAGGGGAAAAATGTTGGGGGGTTAGTGAATAGGGGTTTTCCTTGGTCAAACCCCACTTTAGTAATTAAACCCAATTGAAATGAATGAAATGAAAGGGAAATGGTAAATGAATAGCACGAAAGTATTAAAAACTTACCATATCCAGGTATGTGCAGGATCATGGTATGCCAAAAAGTGGCAATATTTGTAGGGTATGTGGCTGACGACTTTTTTTTCACCCAAAATTAATGAAACGAAAAGGGTTTTTAGAGGAGATTCTCAGCTTTCCAAAAATATAAATTATGATTTAATTTGAATTTAATAAATAATTATTATTCATTTTCTATTAGAATTACTGACTAAAGTCCTGATCGATAGGTTGATTGAAAAACATCTATAACTTTCAAACGGTATCATATTTTTGAATCCAAAAATGCGTCACATTCTATGCTTTACATACTATAGGATTAAAAAGAAAAATTAAATTTCATGAATTTTGACCAAGTTAAGGTGGTCATTGAGAGTTTTATATTTTCTAAAAGTCGAATAAAAATTCATAATTAATTATTTACTTGGAAAAAATTACAAAAAAATATGCATCACATCCAGACATGAGTCCTCTACTTATATATAAAATATTACAAAAAATATTATCATTTTATTATGGTTAGGTGGTCGCAACACCTACTTCTTATTTTTTCCCCTGAAATTTAAGTACTACTACATTGAAATTTCAAATTTTCACCAAATAGATTTTATTTATTTTTAAATAAACCTAGTATTTTAGAAACTACATTCAATTTTCTACAAATTCTATTCTTACATATTTTTGAAATAATATAGATAACTTATTCAAATATTTACGTCAAGTTGCCTAACACTGATTTTTCTGAATTTTTTGCCACATAAGGGCCTGTTTGGCATACCATGATCCTGCACATGCCCATCCTTGAATATGCAAATCTGAACTGATGTTAATGGCTGCTCCAAAGTGCTTGAAAGTGCTTGAATTGAAGATGCAAAATACTTGATTACTTGAGTGAATGTGTGATTGAATGCTTGAATGAATAGGTGATTGTAGGAGATGTAAAATGAGGTTAAAAATTTCTATTTATACAAATCTTGTGCCTTAGTATATGTTCATACCTCATCATAGGCTGACATGAAGTGAATTTTTAGTAAAATCCCAAAAGAATTTTGAAATATTTTGAATTTGGGGCCAAGGGGGACTCATTCGCCACCCTTGGTGAATGAGTCCCACCCAGGACCCACAACCAAGTGCCGAAAATAAATTTTAGAAACCAAGATCTAAAATGCAAACTGGAAAAGCCTTCCATAGAAGAGAAAAATAGAAAAAGCAGAAGCTTTGCAAAAGATGGAAAAATATTATTATTCAGGAATTCATAATTACATGAGATGATTTTCTTTACAAAAGAAAAGTATGCATAACCCTAATCTTATCTTTCCCAACAAGATAGCTCAACAAGATAAGGATGAGAATAATTAATCTAGGAATTAAAATATTACCTAAGTAAAGTTATGCAAGTGTAATTAAATATTAATTACACTAACACTGCCCCCATAAGTGCAACTTAGGGAGACTAAAAAATCATGCACCTAAAACTAAGATGAATGCAAGAAAGCATGAATGGGTCCCGACAACAAGGCCTGATCAAGTACCCAAGTAAAAATGCAATAATGAGGTAGAGAAGGAAAACCCAGTAGGACAAAACCCCCCTACAATGAGATGACTGCTGCAAAGAAGCACTGGAAGAACACTGTGGAGTAACACTGGAACCACAATCTAAAAAGCAAGGAAAGATACTTCTATCTATAAGAAACCAAATCATAATCATAATAATGCGATAGCAGACCTGAAGCCATAGAACACTGGAAAACTCACAAACTGGAACAACCCTGGAATCTATGAAGCAATAGTAGATGAGATAATGACAAAATATAGAAACTGTGTATCTTGATGTTGATGCCAAACTATGACTAAAACTCTTCCATGGGAACAAGTACCATAAAGATTCTGGAACATTAACCATAAAAACATGGCCCTCAAATAGAGAAGGATTTGAACCAATGCGGATCAAGAAACATAAATTCCCAATCTAAATTGTGAACCAATGTGAATCTGATATGTGTCAAGCAAGAGAAAAATGTGGCCAAAAGAAACTAAGAAACCAAATATAACCCATGCGAGTTGTCATCAAAACAAGATGGGATCAAAGTGCATGCAAACTCTAATCAAATTATTATGCAAGAAACCCCCCTGATGGAACTTTATCTCAGTTCATTTATTACAATAACCCAATGATTGTAAAAGGAGAGAATGATAATGTGCATAAACAGAAAATAAGATGATGTGGTACTGAAATGAAGTGAAAATATTCAAGTTTCACCTTTCCAAATGCTAAAATATCCAAGTAATCTCCAAAAAACCCATTGAGACAAATCTGGAATAACGATCAACCTGGGATAGATACAAAACAAATTTCATGGACAATAATGTAGAGCTCCTCAATATCTTTCCAACGCTGCAAAGATGGTGAAAAACGAAGATCGTGGCAAAAATTTATGAGCTCAGAAGCCATAAATGAACATCTGACTTCAAACAGAAATAAATGCAGCTAAACAGAAAAATAATAAAAAATAAACTACACCACAACAAAAGTGCTCGGAACCAACTTTCCGACAATATCTCGTTTTCCCAATTTTGATATTGTATGCCAAAGTTACGCTAAAAAGAAAAAAACTGCTCCTTGAAGGCAAACTGGGGTTAGGAGGGGGCAAAGAGGGCTAGTTGTACACTGACGTCAGCACTTCACGAGCTTAAATTTGATAGCTTGGAGGTGGTTGGGGAAAAAAAGTGCCCTCCCTACCAAAAAAATTTCATGGTGCCAGTATATGCTCTACATCAGCCGAAATATTCTATCACCGGCCAGGTTGGGTTCTGGCCCTTGGTCCCCAATAGGACTGCTACTACACTAGAGAGGGCTAGCCAGGGGCTGGGTGCATAGTGCCTGGTCCCCCATGTGACCAGTGGCTACTGGCTCGTGAGCCCTTAGGGGTTGGTCAGTGGCGGCAGAGCGGTGGAGGTTGTTGTAGGGCAGCATTGCGGTGGCCGCCCAGTGACTATTGATTTTTTCTATTGAATGCGCAAGAATTAAAGCACATTTTTCATTTATTTTTTTGAAAAAGGTGCCTTGAAGTGCATGCTGGGGAGGCCATACGGAGGCCATACGGCCTCCCTGGAAAAAATGTTTTGCCTCAAAATCAACTTTCACCAAAATCGATGAAATGAAAGGCATTCTTAGGGTTTTTGGCCACTGTGAACTTGAAGGTGACCTCCATTTGTGCCCAAAATGCTCCAAAAAGTTGGCTACCTCCAGAGCTTGCAAAAAATCTCACAACTTGAAACCCTCATGGATCTGGCAAACGATGGCCAAAATCAAAAAAATAAAATCCAATCTTGACTTTTTCCAATGCTCTGAATTGAATGGTGAAGCTCGATCTGATCCAAGATGCTACATAGATGAACTCAAGGAATGATACCCTCGAGGAATCCTGAATGAACTTTGCAATAATTTTCTCAAAAATCTGAGAAGGGGCTGCAAATCAAGGCTCTAATACCATGTTAGAAACCAAGATCTGAAATGCAAACCAGAAAAGCCTTCCATAGAAGAGAAAAATAGAAAAACTAGAAGCTTTGCAAAAGATGTGCAAAATATTATTATTCAGGAATTCATAATTACATGAGATGATTTGCTTTATAAAAGAAAAGTATGCATAACCCTAATCTTATCTTGAGCAACAAGATAGCTCAACAAGATAAGAATGAGAATAATTTGTTGAAGTTGTGAAAGCCAACCTCACAAACCCTAAGGTCACCTGCATGCAAATAACCTGTCACAGAAATAAGACATTCCAGACAAAAGGAAAGGGTGCTTTGAAAGCTGAAAAATGTATTAATTAGAGAGTTGTAAAATACAATGATCAATCCTTATAAAAGGAGATTGTGCAACCCTAAAAAAACCCTAATAGGTAGACATTTAATAATTAATATAATTATTAAATGTCACAATATGAAAACTAAAGTGAAATCTTAAGAGAGGAATAAAGGTAACTTAATTAACATAATTAAGTTAAAACCTTTACTCTAACATAATTAACCTAGGAATTAAAATATTACCTAAGTTATGCAAGTGTAATTAAATATTAATTACACTAACAATAAAGTTGTGTTTAATGTTGTTTGTCAGGATAGGACCCAAAAATACACTTACTATAAGCATATGAGGGCATAAAAAGACAAAATAAAGCATGAGAAGGGTGTAAATAGGGAGAATATGCCTAGAAAAGTGTGAAACCTTGTTACAAGACTTTACTTGACACTTAAAAATAAGACTTGTTGATGAGTGAAAAGGTGGTTTTTTAGGTGAATTGCATTAAATAGATTCTATAAGAATGTAGAAATGTCTTACAACACTTCACAACACTTTCACAAGATGTCATTCTTTGAGTTTTAGGACCAAAATAAGCATGTTCAAGCCAAGATAAATCATAAAATTAAAGAAACATAGCTCCAACACTATGAAACAAGGCCTAAAAGTCCATGAAAATGGGAAGGGTCCATTTTTTGATGGTACATTTAGCCCCCACTTTAGTGAGAGAAACTTGCTTCCTCACACTAAAGTAGCCATGAACATCAAAGAGAAGAGGGTTCTAATGCACTTATGTTAGCAAGATGGAATGCAACAAACAAGAGGGATGATAAAGCCCCCAGGATAAAGATCTCATGGAAAACTAAACATAAGGACAAAGGAACACACAAGTGTTGAGAGGAATTTAGTGAAGCTTCTATCATCAATCCAACAAGTTGCGAAAAGAGATCTAGGCCAATTTTTTGAAAAAGAAAATGTGTACTCACTCTGGGGCCACAAAACTAGTTGTATGCGGGGTGAGAAGGCCCAAAAGGTAAGATACATATGCTAGTTGGTATGCACTCACAAAAAAAACACAAAAGTGGCTATGGGGAAAAGTCATGCCACTAGTTGAGCTTCTCGCTCAACCATGCCAAAGCTATACCCATTCGATAACTTTAACAAGGTGCCACAAAGCCAAAGAAAAATGAAAATGTTGGTTTTTATAAAACAAGAAAAATAGGATGGCACTATAGGCATGCAAGTTGTGTTATACAAGGTGGCCAAACAAATAATACAGCTCCACAGGAATGCAAGTTGTGTTATGCAAGATGCTGAATGAGAATGTTATGTGAAAATGTCATGTGTAATATGTTCAAAGGAGTCTTGTTTAGTTTACGCAAGGTCAGTAACTTAGGGAACATTGTGTCTAATGTCTCCAAGAGAGGACCAGTCAAAGAATAGTATATTCACAACTTAGGGGATGCAGTGCGTCACATCAAACCATAAAGAGGAATGCAATATGTTGAGATAGATCACACTTATGAAGGACATTACACCCAATGTCATCCACAAAGTGACAAAAACATCATCTAAATGACAAGTCTTTGCTAAGAATCCAAATGGAATAATGGTAATGTATGCCCCCACTTTAAAGGAATTGCTACAAATCGTTTTGTGAGAAATTACTTGAAAGTAGAGAAGAAAAGAAAATGAAAAAAAAAAGAAAACAAGACATGAGAGCCAACTTAGAAAGCTCTATGCCAAGTCATATGTTTCAAAGTTAAGTTGCATAATGTCAAGATGGAGGAGAAAAGCGAGGAAAGAAGGGAGTTTCCCCCCAGAAAAGAAAGCACACCAAACACATAAGGGATCTATGGATTTTGGGTCAGTATGTTCGTTGTTGCAGTGTTTTGATTTAAAAAGCTTATAATTGTCATCATTCCCCAAATACACATAGAACTAGAAGAATGACACAAAGAGAGCGAAGACAAAGGAAAAATAAATTTTGTTTTGAGTCAATATGGCAGAGACATTGTGGTTTCAATGCTTTACATCATCCCCAAAAGGAAAACACAAGCAGAAGGTCAAAAAAGAAAAATGAAAAAGCTTTTGGGTCAACATGAAGGAGACATTTCAGTCTCAATTCCTTGCATCATCCCCAAAAGGAAAAATACAAGAAAAGACAAAGACAAAAAGGAAAAGAAAAAGAGGGTTTGGGTCAACATGGAAGAGACATAAGGTGTCTCAATGCTTTGCGTCATCCACAAAGGAAAACACAACAAAAAATGAAAAAGACAAGGACTGACAAATAGAAGAATAGAGAGACATATAGAAGTGTACGAAGAGAATGAAACAACAAATGCATGATATGGGGGAACACAATACGTACATGAAAAGGAAAAGGAAAATGAATGTGAAGAAAAGACTAAGTTGGAAAATGCAATTCATCCATCAAGTCATCCGCCTCCCAATCATGTTTAGTGGCATGCGAAGGTGATTGATTGTTTAAAGGAGGAATCGTAGGTGTTGAACTACGAGTTGTACCAGGTTCTTCACTTGGTGGAGAGGATTTATCGTTTAAGCTCATTGTAGATGAAAATAAAGAGTTCAAGTCATTGTTTATTGTTTCATCTATGTTATCAATCGTCACATCTCCATCTTCATCATCAAGATTAATAACAATGGGAGAACGAAGGGTGATTTCTAAGGATGGATGTATCAAGAGTGTGGGTTGGACGGGTTCATTTTGTTACAATTGTTTTGTTGAAATTTCACGTGGTTGGTCAGGATAGGGAAGATGGTCATCTATATCTTTTTTCAAGGGTAAAGATTGATTTTCATGATTGGTTTTTGTATGAGCAAGGAGACGATGATGACACCGATGTTCTTGAGAAGCATGGTTCCATTTAATTTTATTTTGGACTTGTTAAGGTGTAAGAGTGGATTGAGTCAGAATAGTTTCTTTTACTTCTGAAAGAGGAAGAGTAGGAGAAACCGAGGAGGAAGGATCAACCACTTTCTCTTTCGCTTTATATACTTGTTTGGTATGAGGAAGTGAGGCAATAGGTAATTCTTGGTCTCTTGGTCATTTAGATGATGGCTAGGAAGTATCAAGAGGAGTTTGAACAGAGGGTGTGATGGTGTGTTCAATATCAGATTCAGGTATAATCATGGTTTCATCGAGGATAGGATGAGGAGAGGTGGATGAAGGTGTGTGATGAAGGGATAATTCAACATTTTTCTTGGCTGTAAACTTATGATAAGCAATGTAAAAGAAGTCCTTACAAGGAGTGATAGGTTCCATGGGTTCGGGCCAAAAGGCTTCTAATGAAAGGTTACCTTTGGAAGATAAAGGATTAAAGCCACTATGGTGTATAGTGAATAACTCATTGCCATGTGGAAACTTCAAGCACTTGTGAATGACTAATGGGACCGCTTTCATTGAGCGAAGCCAAGGAAGGCCTAGCCACAAATGAAATTGGTTGAATTATGGAATGATAGAAAATGTTACATCCAAAGTCTTAGGTCCTATGTGTAAAGGTAGCATGATCGATCCAATCGTAGGGCATACAAAACCATGGTGTGTTTTAATCCATCCAGTTGGTGGATTATAGTTATCTTGATATAGATCATGTAATACCAGAAATTCTTCAGTGATCACATTCTCACCACAAGTGGGATCTATTAATATCCCATTAGTAGGTTTATCATAGATTCTACCGGCTAGGTAGAGAGGATCATCAGAAAGCTTTGGTAGATGCCTTTAGTAGAAAAATTAATATCAAAAGATTGAGTGGTTTGGCCCTTGCGAAATATAACATCTATCACAGTAATGAGTTCATCCATAGGACTAGCTTGGGAAATAAGAGGAGATATATCAAGTTGTTCAGTGTTTGTGTCAATAGTCATTACATTAGGCTTTGATGATTCAATAGCCTTGATGAATGAGGTAGTGTGTTTAGGCATAAGGTTGGTGAAGATTTGGATATTTTGGTTAGGGGGTGCAATGGATTTATTGCATTGATCATTAACACCCATAATGGTCAATTCAACCAAGTCAATGAGGTCTTGAACTAGATGTTTTAGACACTTGCAATGTTCGGTGTCGTGGCATTTTTGACGATGAAAATGGAAATAAGAATTAGTTTTGAAGCTAGGAGTTAAGGGATGATTAGGACCAAGTGGTGGAACAAGTGGTAAGGTAAGCATGCATTTTTTAATGAGTTGGTTCTTTGTTTGATGGAGGGTGTCAAGTAAAGAAATGAAATGTCTGTTTGGATCACCGTAATGATAAGGCATGGTTGTTTTAGAGGCACCCATTGAATTCTGAACTTGTGAAGTGGTTTGTAGTTGGGGTGAAGGAGATAAACTAAATTTTAAGACGCCTCGGTTAGGTTTGCAGAAATTTTGTGTGTTGTTTTGGTGTTGATTGTTGTTTTCATTTTTTTCAATTCAGCTAGAAATGGATTTTGACTCATGACTTGAAACTGAATTTTGATACTCGCATAAGGTTGTAAAAAAATGCATAAATGAAGGGAATTTCATCATCGTAAGCTTATCTTAAAGGTTGGTGTGCAAATTCTCGATAAACATCTTCTACAGATGTGCATCTAGAATTTGGACATCAACTTGAGCATATAAGGACTGGTAACGAGAGATGAAATCTGTTACTTTTTCATCATTTTTTTGTGTACATTGCATAGGGTTAGCCATTGTCTTTTTAGGTGTCATGTGCACTTGAAAGTGATTAATGAAACCTTCCGCCAACTCATTAAATGAATGTATGGAATGATTAGGAAAATTGGAAAACCATTCTAATGCAATATCCATCAAGGTCGTTGGAAAGAGTTTTTCTTAAAGTTTATCATCAAGGAAAAAATCACAACACAACAAAGTAAAAGCATTGACATGGTTGATAGGGTCTCCTTTTCCTCTATATTTCTCAAATCTTAGAATCTATATTCCTTGTGGCATTGGTGTACATAAGATTTCTAATTATAAGGGGCTGTTATGAATAAGATATGTGGTTGAACTAGTTTGAGCTTGACTAATGGTGGCAAGTTGGTGTTGCATGGATGAGATAGTGTTAAGGATTTGTGTCATAAAGGTATCAGGATAATGGGGTTGAGGTGGAAGGGAAAATGGTGATGGAGTGTATGTGATGTTAGGGGAAGTGGAAGGAATAGTGAGGGGTGTGAAAGTGGTGGAAGGAGGTTGTGATGCCACAAAAGGAGGAGGAATGCTAGTGGAAATTGGGAAAGAAGTACCAACATAATTGGATTGATGTAAAGTTATATGGACTTGTGGATTAGTGTAAGTTGGTATGGAAGCTATGGTTAAAGGAGGAGGAACTTGAGATGTTCCTTGGGTGACAGGAATGTTTGTTGATGAAGTATTGGAAGAGGCATGTTTATTATAAATCTCAGCAATTTGTTTTAAAACATGCAAGCCATCATCACTCTCAATTAAGTGATGAAGGTTCTCAATAGCAGGTATACCAGTGGTGGAAATTTTTTCAAGTGACAAGTCTTGTTGTAAATGTGCAAAGTACTCATGAATATTAATAACCTTTTCTTGCGGGAGAGACTTGTTTTGATTGTCAATATGCTTATGATGGAAAGGGGAAGGCATGGAAGTGGTATTGTTAGGGTCTAATGCACCATTGTCCATACCAGGAGTAGGAGCTCGTGAGATCCCAAGGTCCACAACGAAAGTACTATCGTGGGATGCCATGAGTCTAGAACTTCTTCTCACTAAAGTATTATCAATAGGGTACCAAACACTCATGCAAGTACCACAAAGGAGGGGTGGATGAAAATGCAAGCTATTCTAAGAATGTAAAATGCAAATAATAGAAGATGTGCTAACTGTAATAGAGATATGAATATAGAAAACAAAAATGCAGAAAAATGCTAAAAACAATGCAAAGTTAATGTCTAAAATATGCAAAGGGACTAATTCGCCCGGGGTGGCAAATGAGTCTTAGGATGGAATTTTTTCGTATTTTTTAGAATTTTAAAAGTGATATAAATGATTTTCAAAATGCAAAAATAGGCACAGAATGCAAAGTTTTAGTTTTTCCAATGAAATTGAATGCAAGAATGAAAACGAAATGAGTTTTTCACTAATGCAAAATGAAAGATCATAGGATGCAATAACAAATCAATCTCCTATTTGAATTGCAATGCAAATGAAGACTAGGATGCAATCAGAAGTTTAAATGTTCAAATTCGGGTTCACCAAAATGAAATGTAGATTTTAGGACCCAATGGACTCTCTAACTCTTATAGTTTTTTTCACCCAAAAGGAGAGAGATTAGATCCAAAAATGCTAGTATGTTCATTCAAATTAGGATGTGTGCAATATGATATGATGTAAATGAGCTAAACTAAATGCAAATGATTGATTAAAGTGATTTGAAATGAATGTAAAAGTGTAATTTAAGCTATGTTTGAAAACACATTGTGACATGCAAATAACTATGAAATATGAATAAATTGAAAGAAATATGCAGAACAGAAAGTATAGGGTCAAATATGAGTGCACCTAGATGTTGTGTGAGGTTTCTAGAATGTCTAGAATGCTAATGAAATTTTTTGAATTTTCACAGTGGGACTCATTCACCAAGGGTGGCGAATTAGTCCTCCTACTGTTGAAAAAGTGTCGGGAACTTATATCTGACAACCGGGAAGTGATTTCTCACAAAATTTAGATTTTTTGGTTTTAGGTGGGACTCATTCTCCAAGGGTGGCGAATCAGTCCTCCCCAAGATCTTTGAAAATTCAAAGGTCAACACTGCTTCTCCAGATTTGGAAATGATTGAATAGGAGGTTGTCGGGGTCAATTCTACAAAAATTGGGTTGAAAGTCACTCAAATTGCTTGAATAGATGATGAATTAACTTGAAGAGCCTAGTTGACTTGAATTCCACTTTTCAATACATTTAAACCTATCAAATCTACAAAACAAAGGCTACAACAATACATGCAAAGGGGAAAAATGTTGGGGGGTTAGTGAATAGGGGTTTGCCTTGGTCAAACCCTACTTTAGTAATTAAACCCAATTGAAATGAATGACATGCAAGGGAAATGATAAATGAATAACATGAAAGTATTACAAACTTACCATATCCTTGAATATGCAAATATGAACTGATGTCAATGGATGCTCCAAAGTGCTTGAATTGAAGATGCAAAATGCTTGATTTCTTGAGTGAATGTGTGATTGAATGCTTGAATGAATAGGTGATTGTAGGAGATGTAAAATGAGGTTAAAAATGCCTATTTATACAAATCGTGTGCCTTAGTATCCGTTCATACCTCATCATAGGCCAACATGAAGTGAATTTTTAGTAAAATTTTGAAATATTTTGAATTTGGGGCCAAGGGGGACTCATTCGCCACCGTTGGTGAATGAGTTCCACCTAGGACCCACAGCCAAGTGTTAGAAATAAAGTTGTGTTTAATGTTGTTTGTCAAGATAGGACCCAAAAATACACTTACTATAAGCATATGAGGGCATAAAAAGACAAAATAAAGCATGAGAAGGGTGTAAATAGGGAAAATATGCCTAGAAAAGTGTGAAAACTTGTTACAAGACTTTACAACACTTCAAAAGAGGACTTGTTGATGAGTGAAAATGGTGTTTTTTTGGTGAATTGTATTAAATAGAGTTTATAAGAATGTAGAAATGTCTTACAACACTTCACAAAACTTTCACAAGACATTGTTCTTTGAGTTTTAGCATTGAAATAAGCATGTTCAAGCCAAGATACATCATAAAATTAAAGCAACATAGCTCCAACACTATGAAACAAGGCCTAAAAGCCCATGAAAATGGGAAGGGTCCATTTTTCGATGGTACACTTTCTATGATGATGGATCTTGAATTGCTATGACAATTGATGAAGAATCTACCCTGAGAATTGATATTGAAAGCTATCATGATGACCTTGTGGAGACTTGAAATGCCCAACCCTTTGCTTGCTTGACTTGATAACTAGAATGAAGGATGAATGAATGAAATAATGATTTGAGAGCTCATTTATATAGGCAATCCACTCAAATGGCCATTAATTTTATCCCCAAGGCCGACATTGAAGAAATTTGAATGAAAAACCCATTTTCTCCCGCTCAAAGCCTTAAAAATAGGCCGAATGGGACTCATTCACCATCCTGAGTCCCACTTGGATGGGACTCATTCACCCAAAGTGGTGAATGGGTCCCACAAGAGCTCTTTTGCCAACTAGGATGTTTGAGAGTGCATAAATTGGGTTTATGTGTTGATCTAGTCGGGTTATTGATCAAAATATGCCTCAAGATGCACAATATGGGGTCATAGGGTCTTATTAATGATGATATAAAGGGTGATTAGGGCTAAGGACACAAATTTCAATGTGAAAGTGTGATTAAATACACTCTACAACATTAAAATGAGGTCCACATAGCCTAGAAAGGTACAAGATCCATTGTGAATGTGTAAACACAATACAACACTAGATTAAAATTAGGTTTAATTTATAAGCCTTCTAGATTAATGTGAGAATGCAATTAAATACATCTTACAATATTAAATCAAGGAAAAAAATAGGTCCATTAGACTTAAATACTTAATAAAAGTCTAGAAAAGTGTGAAAGTCATTTACAACACCTTTACAAGACATCGATGAATGCATTTTATTCAATTTGCAAGGACCCAAGACCTAATGTGGATGTGTAAAACACCTCACAACACTAGATCAAGGCAACATTAGGTCCAATTTATCATTAATTATTCCTGAATTAAACAAGGTGCACTTTTTTCTATGCTACACAAGGCAACGTAACCCTAGAACCACATTCCATAAGACTTCATCAAAGAGAAATCTAGACCAACAAAAATTCTCCTAGACCTCAATCAAGACACCAAGAAACATAATTCACAAGCACTGGGTCAACATCCTCAATAGTTGAATACTTGTAACCTTCTTTTAATACAATTTTCTCAATATCCTCAACATATACAATCAACAACAACTAGTAGATAACCAACTGACTAGTTGACATCAATGACAACACTTTCATTCCTCTTCCATTCTTCCATATTTGATTGCAGATACACATGGAGAGGATTCATACTTCTTGCAATCATTAACAGGTGAACTTCTTGAGCTACTAGTAGATGGACAGTTCTTGAAGCCCTATTTCTCTTGAAATAGGTTTTTTTCCATGTACATTATACAATCTTGTAATTATTGTATATAGGTTTGGTGTATTTGCTTCTTGCTTTGTCTGCTTTCCATGTCCTAGCAAGCTCCTTGTTTTTCTGTTTCTCTATTTTGGTCTTCTCCAACCTTGAGATTTGAATTATCACCATACCCGCTAGGGGTATGCATCCCCGAGTTGGAGCCAGTAGTGGAACCTCTAAATTTTGAAAATTTTGTGTCAGTTCCTTTCCTTTTCATCATCCTTTACATCTATGTATTTGGTTAAGGTTTAGGGTTTTGGTTCAAAAACCCTCATTACAAATTTCATAAGTCTTTTCCCTTGGCATTTTATTCTTGCGTTGACTTGTTATACCTAGTTATAGGTCACTTCAGTCATGGCTTAAACCATCAGAAATGTGTTGTCATGGGCCCCTTTGGTCTAGGTTTATCAGTTGTCATATGTTAGACTATTGATTTAATATTTCTTAAGTTGTGCAAAATATTTCCCGTTAAAATCATTTGAGTCTTAAGTCATTACTCCCATGGGTCTTGGTCTCATCGACCTAGTCGAGTCCCATTTTTAATACTAACCTTTTTGGATGTGTAGAATTGTCGATGGTTGGATCTATGGATTTAATCCTAGTTGTTCCCCACTAGCCTCACATGAATAAAATGATAGTTTCCAAAAAGCAGTAGGGTCAGTGGGTTGAGGACATGTGTACCATTGTAGGTGTGTGGCCCGATCTCTAGTTACATACCTAGTGCTATAAGATTTTAAACTGATGGTCAAGATGCATTTTTGAGATTTAATCTCAACTGTTCCCCACTCACCCTGTAGGATTCAAATAAAATTTTATAAAAAGAACCGGGGTTAGTGGGCGAGCACCATATGGATTCTCTCATTGCTTGGACAGAAGGTGGAGCCCACAGAAAGAACAAGTCAACAATCTAGGTGGTAGAATACTATTGGTGTTGGATTGGTAAGTGATAGTGATAGGAATTCAAACTTTGATGACTCAATCTAAGTTGTCCAATATGCCATCTCACAAAGAAATCAATGACTACCATTCAAAATTGAAGAAGTGGCTATGGGATCCATTTTGGTTTGCACGAGCAAGCAGTAATGGAGGAAATGACATTCAGACCTACCCAAATCTAATCTAAAGGCACATAAAAGAAGATTGGAAACAAATTTTAGAGCATCTAAGAGATCGAATTGAGCATTCAAGAGTTCAAGGCAGTTAGAATTAGGGTTTTCTTCAAGTGAAAAAGCCATAAGTAAAAAAAAACACTCCTCTTTATGTTTCCTTTAAATTTCCTTGGATTAGGGTAGAGGTTCATTGTATCTTGCTGTTGAGTTATTCTGCATTTTGTTGAATTGCTTGCTTGTGGTTTGAATTTCTTAAAAATTTTGAAATCTTATCAAACCTGTTGAAATTATACCATCGAGACGTGCCCTAGGCTTTTAAGAAGAGGACTAGGTTTTGAACCTCCCCAGTGTTGAAACCCTAGATTAAGTTTGAACTTGTTTGTTATCGATGGCTCCCAAGGCTCAAGTTTTTGGTTCTAGAACTACATCTAGACCTCTTTCCCAAGACATTATTGACCAATTGAAACCCTCAACTAGCAAAAATGCTGAGGGAAGAGCTCTATTTTATGGCCCTACAATTAAAGAAGGGTTACTAGACAAGAAATGTTTTATCAAGGATGTCAATGTGCCATACACAGGTTGGAAAATGTTTCAAACATGGTTTGGAAACATAAATTATAAAGTTCCTTTCTACAACACCTGGATATTAGACATGGGAAAGTTAGTTGTCCCCAATGTATACTTGGATGTGGATTTTTTGAAAGATATACCTATGAGGTATGACCCTATTTCCAGAGTGGTCAAGGCATATGATGGTGTTGAAATGGTGAAGATAACCATAGAGGAGATTGCAAAAATATTCCATTTTCATTAATGGAATAAGGATATGATTCTCATTGACCTTGAAACCTTTAGAAAAGATTATGAAAACACAAAGGCTCTATTTAGGTTAACAATGTTTCCCATGCATACTACAAGTACTGGGGTTGGGAAATCTAGGAAACAGATAAAAATTGGCCTAGATGAATTGGAGCCTTTCCCCATGAAGTATTTTACCAATTACTTCAAGAAAACAATTTATTCCTTGTACCAAATTATTGGTTTTGATCCATCCTCTACCATGCCAAGAGGTTTCATGTATATGGTAGCACACGTTCAACACCCAACTTATAATGTAGTTTATGATTATGCTACATATTAGGTAGAGAACATTGACCAGGGTTTGGTTACACTCAAGGAAGGAAAATAATGGGTAAAGTTCTGGTGGTATTCTCTCTTGATCCACATGTTCCTATACAAGGGAGAGAAGAATTTTGGTAAAGACATGACGTTGAAGAAGGTAGAAGGGGATATTGAGCTTCCTATACAATGTTGGTCTCAAATTTTGGACAAATATTATATGAAGTTTGACTATGTTTTCTTCCACAATGTATTTTCCTCCAAGTTGAGAAGGTTCTTGGTTCATGATCCACCAAGAATTCCTAAGAAAATACATGATTTTTTGAGGCCCTTGAAAAGGAGGTCTAATTTGAATTTGAATGACCATTGGTGGCATATAATTCCATACCCCATTACAACAATCTTCATAGTTTATGGCACAAATGTGAATCCAAATTAACTACCAAGAGATGTTCCATTGAGGATCGAATTCCTTGAGATTATGAGGCAATTGGGAGTAGCACAAATGGTACACTTACCCGAGCAATTGAAGAAAGGCTCATTCTTTCTTGAGTGGACAACGTTTGCATATTTTTTCATGGAAAAGGGAGGATGGGAAGAATTGGGGAAGGTTCTTGCACCATATGGATTGAAAATTGTGCACCCAAGAAACCATGACCCAGGGGCTTTAATTGCTGCTTTGAAGGAAAAGAATAGAAGTGGCTCTTTTGTTCACAATTTCTATTATCTTGAGGATGTAATTAGGAATTTTTTTGACTTTCAAGTACAAGATGAGAGGAATGAAAAGTATCTCGACTTAAATAAAATGATGGAAAGGGCTATAAAGGAAAATCCCAATTATGACCCTCACCCAATATTAAGGGTGAGTTGAATAGAGTCATGTATGTTCTTGAAAATTTTGAGAACATAGTGGGTGCTTTGAGAGAAGAACGTACAATAAATTGAATCACATTTTCCTTGTATTTTGCATTATTTCTTTTTCATTTTATTTTGTTTGTGATTGCATGTGTATAATGTCATCCCCCACGACGTGAACTGTTTGATGTTCTCTCTCTCTCTCTCTCTTTGTGACATTCCTCTATCTGTACCTTCATTTGTCTCTATGTTGTGCATCTCTTTTTCTTTTATCTTTTGTTTTCCTTTTGGGGATGATGCAAGGTGTTGAGACACACTAGTCTCTTCCATGTTGACCCAAAAGGATTTTTCTTTTCTTTCACCTTTTCATTTATCTTTCTCACTTTTTATCTTGTGTTTTCCTTTTGTGGATGACGTAAGGCGTCGATACACCCTATGTCTCTTCCAGGTTGACCCAAAAGGCTTTCTCTTTTATTTTTCCTTTTTTGTTTATCTTTCTCATTTTTTGTCTTGTGTTTTCCTTTTGGGTATGATGCAAGGTGTTGAGACATTCATGTCTCTTCCATGTTGACCCAAGAGGTATTTTTTTGTTTTCACTCTCTTTTTGCCATTCTTCTAGCTCTATGTGTATTTTGGGGTCAATGATAGTTTCAAGCTCTCTAAAAACATTGTAGCAAAGAAAATACTAACCCCAAATCCATAGATCCCTTATGTGTTTGGTGTTTTCATTTTGAGGGAAACCCCCTCTCTTTTCTCTTTCTCTTGCATGATGCAACTTTACTCGGAAACATATGACTTGGCATAGGGATTTCCAAGTTAGCTCTTATGTCTTCCTTGTTATAATTTTTCATTTGCTACTTTAAAAAAATTGGTATGAATAGCATGGTGTTTAGCAATTTCCTTAAAGTGGGGGCATACATTGGCATTATCTTTTGCATTTTCCTTTTTCTTGGTTCTTAGTGCAACCTTCTTACTTTATATGATGTGTTTGTCACTTTGTGGATGACATTGGGTGTAATTTCCTTTAGGAGCATGATCTCTCTTAGCTATTGCATTCCTCTTAGTGGCTTGATGCAACACACCACATCCCCTAAATTGTGAATCTTCTATTATTTGATTGGTCCTCTCTTGGAGACATTAGGCATAATGTTGCCTAAGTTAAAGACCTTGCATGAACTAAGCAAGACTCCTTTGAATATTTCCTATTTTTCATTTTGCATTTATTGATATATGGATACCTTGTATCACATCTTGCATGCCCATAGTGCCATCCTATTTTTTCATGAGCTCCAAGCATATGAAGTTTTTCTTGTCTCATGAAGCTTGAAAATAATTTTTGTGTGGTGCCTTATTAAAGTTATCAGGAGTTATAACTTTGGTATGATTTGAGCGGGAAGCCCTATCTGAGGTTGGACTTTCCCCATAGCCACTTGTGTGTTTGTAAGTTCATACCAACCATGAGTGTGTGTGTCTCACCCAATAGGACTTCTCACCCGACGAATAGCCAAGAGTTTTGTCACCTCAAAGTGAGTATGTGTTTTCCAAAAAAAATGAACTAGGTTTGATCCACATCATGATAGAAAAATAGACGAAGCTTGATCCGATTCTTTTATTTCTTTTCTCCTTTTCATCTTTGGCAGCGCATGCTTGGCTTTGTTTTTCTTTATATCATTTTCATGAGCATTCCTTTATGTTTATGTTTGTTTTCCATGGGATTTTGATCCTGGGGGCTTGATTACCCCTCTTGATCATTGTTGTCCCATCTTGTTAGCATTGGTTCATTGGAACCCCTCTTGGTGCATTTTTTCTACTTTAGTGTGAGTTTGAAATAGGTTCATCCTCTCACTATAGTGGGGGCTAAATGTAGTGCCAAAAAATGGGTCCCTTGACATTTTCACACTTGTTTGGGTCCTCCTTGTGGATTTTGGCTTAATGTTGCCCTGATTTAGTGTTGTAATGTGGATAACACATTCACATTAGGTCTTGGGCCCTTGTGAACTAATGAAATTTAATGGTACCTTGCTAAAGTGTTGTGAAGTGTTGTAACACACTTTCACACTTTTCTAGGGTTTTATGAATTAACTAAGCATAATAAATATAATTTTAATCATAATCAACATTAATCTTGCCTTATTTGGAGTGTTGTAAAGTGTTTTAACACACTTTCACATTCCTCTAGGATTTTCATTAATAATTGGGCTTTCGTATGCTTTAATTGGCTCTATTTTGCATCCACAAGCCTCATTTGTTGCATCTTTTTGGGGATAATCCTAACACCAATCAATAACCAATCATAATTTAGGTGTTCCTAGAGTGTGTGGCCTAAATTTAATGTCTAGGACTCATTCACCACCTTGGGTAAATCAGTCCCACCTAGGTCTTTTTGGCCCTGATGTAGGTTTTAGACATTTCTAAGAACTTTTCATTTTTGGTCCCATACATCATGTATAATGGGACTCATTCACCACCTTGGGTGAATGAGTGTCATGTGACCAAAATTTAAATTTATTTCAAATTTTTGGTGGGATTTTATTCTCCTATATCTAATGTTAGTTTGTAGTGTTGTAATTTTAGGAATTCTTATAAATACAAGGTTCTTTCACTCATTTTATCCTAACAAGAAATCAAGCGATCCTAGCATTTAAGAGTTCACAAGAGCATTCAAGGTATTTTAAGGGTGGATTATCAAGCATTCAAGAGCATTATTAAAGTGTCAATCATCATGTTAAAGATTGTATTCGTCATATGCATTATTGTGCTAACAATTGTGATGTAGAGTTCATGATCTAATCAAGCATTACATTCAAGATCTATCTACTTCGAGCTAGATTCAAGAACCACATCCATTGTAGCCATTTGAAGCATTATTGTAGTACCTTATTGCAAGGGTTTGGTGAGTTGCAACATTGTATTTTATTCCTTCATCATTCTCCTTTCATATTTGCTTTCATTTCAAGGTTTAATTACTAACAAGGAGTTTGACCAAGGAAAATCCCTATTCACTAGCCCCACAACATTTTTCCCTCTTCTTGTGTGTGATTTGCAAGGCTAGGTTCTAGATTTATCAAGAAGGAAAGTTAGAGAAAATGTGTCAAATCCCCAAAGTTATCATCAAACCTTGGAGAAGCTTAGAGAAGGTTATAAGTGGTAATCTATAGTTTGAAATTTGGAAACCAGTCAAGAAGAGAATAGAAAAATGAGAGGAATAGAATCTAGTTCAAAACTTCCAGAAAAGTAGAAGTGAACTAATTTTCCACCATTGGTGAATGATTCCAATTGCACAAGCCTGGCATATATTTTTACAAATCTAGATAACATTTTGGCTAAAACTTGTTACTACACGTTTTCCCAAAAAACTAGACTAATTTTCCTAGTTTGGAAAATGAGTCCCAACCAACATTAGTAGCAGATTTTTCAGTGATCCAAACCTCTATTTTTCCTTCTTTAATCTTCCAGGTGCACACTTTTAGTTTCATAGCTTTCTATTACATTTTGTTTACTTTTCTAGGTTATTTAGATTTAGTTTGCATTCAATTAGGGTTTTACATTGTGTTTTGCATTTTATTGCCTTTTCCAAGTTTACATTTTGTGGTGAACCCCTCATTAGATATCATTCAACCCTTAGGATATCCCATTGCAATATTTCAATCTCCTTTGCATTTAAATCTCAAGGGTTTGTTCTTGAGTGAATAGTAAAGAAATTTCCTCTCTCCTTTTAGGTCCAAAACCCTAGAAGCAAAAGAAAGAACACAATTTTATTCTTTTCAAGACCTATAAAATAGAATATAGACTTGATTTTCTTATGGGGGATTTTCCTCTGTCAAACCCCTAGTTTTGTAATTAAACCTTGATAGAAATAATGAGATATGCATGTAAATAAGAATGTAAACCCTAACCTTAAGTGTGTCTAAGATTAGGAAATCTAAAATGCAATAGAACCCTATTCTAATGTGCAAGAATAAGATGCATGAATGACATTTGAAGATGAATGACTCACTTTGAGAGATCTCTAATCACCCAAATGATCCCTAATAATTCTTGTACCTTCCTTAGGCTAAATGTAGAGTGATAATGGAGGATGAAATCACTTAGGAAACAAGTCATTAGGGTTGGCTTGATAGCTACTTGCATCTCCCCAACCTAGAATCCATCGTGATTCACCATAGACAGATCAACCCTTGAAAAATGCTAGATCTTGAATGAAAGTGAGCTTGAATACCTACAAAACCACCTTAATGCTGCTCCAAGACTACAAGGTCTGCAACTGCAAGGTTCCAAGCTAGGGCATCCGTCTGAAATTCAATGAGAAATTCATTGGATGGTGAATCAGACTGCAACTGCAAGGTTCCGAGCTAGGGCATCTGAGCCCTACCTCGTGTTGGTTTTCTCTGTCTGTGTGAAGATTGGGGTGGGCGTCTATTTTTCTTTATGGTGGGGTTAATTCTTTTTCTTGCGTGGTCGTTCTTTGGTGTTTCAGCCTGGTTGTGCTAGACCATCTTCTCCTGCGCGTAGGGCTTTGTCTGGCCCTCTTTCTGCCTTCGTGGTAGGGCTCTTGTGCTAGTACGGGGGTTTTTTGTTGTGGACTAAGTGAGTTGTGTTGTGCGAGGGTCCTGCAGTTGGGTGGAGAAGGGGAGGGTCACCCTTGTTTTGCTGCGCCTAGGGTCAGCTCTTTCATGTGCATGCCTATCCCGGGCCATTTGGCGGCTATGTCTCGTGGTGAGACATCTAGGGCTTCGTCGTATTTGGATTTTCATGCTACAGTGGGCTTGAAATCGCCAAGCCAAGGAACAAAGGTTTTTCATAACACCCTTTTCTCTCTGAATATGGGGTTTGTGGAGTCGAACTTCTCTAGTGGATCTCGGATCTTGAAGATTAATGATTGCCTTGAGTGCTGCAAAGAGAGGCCTAAATTGGTGATTCCGATTGAGATGATTGCTGAGGATATTGAATATTATTCAAAGCATTCTCTTTATTGTAATTTTTTGGGAATGAGAGTGTCTCTGCAATTTTTGGAAACTTGGGCTCGGAGGACTTGGGAACCAAAGGGTGAAATGGAGGTCACACTGCTTGCAAATAACTATTTCATGGTCACATTTATCTATATGGCTAATTGTAATAGGGTTTTTGAGGGCAGGGGCTATTTTCAAAATCAAGTTGGGTTGTTCGTCAAGCCATGGCATGCAGGCTTTAACCCATCTGAGGAGCTTCTGAATCGTGTTCCGGCGTGGGTTCAGTTGCCAAAATTTCCAATTGAATGTTGTCGAGAGGATGTTCTGCACATGCTTGCATCGATGCTTGGGAAGCTGGTGGGGTCTTTGACACAAACCCTGGGTAAGAAAGTAATGAATTTTGCTCAAATTTGTGTGGAAATTGATTTGAGTAGGCCTTTGCCAGATGTTGTGGATATGTGTGTGGGTTCCCATTCTTGGGTACAGCAATTGGATTACGAGACCCTTCCTTTCCGATGTCGCCTCTGTCATGAATATGGTCACTTGCAGCATAGATGCCCAAAGGCTAAGCCTATGGTTCCTTAGCCCCCACCTCTTGGTAACACCCCTAGTGCTGATAGGGGGAAGAATCCTACTTTTGTTGTGGAGGAAAATGTTGAGGACTATGTTCTAGTTAAGGCTCGCAACCAAAATAAAGGTCAAAAGATGACTTTGATGGAAAGACAAGATGAGGATACTTTTAACAGGTTTGAGGTCCTGGATGATCTAGGTTAGCAGGAAGTTAATCCAGGGTTAATGAGTGTGGATCCGGGTGTGGTGGGTTTTGGCTTGCAGGGTCATACTTCTAGTACTCCTTCTACCCCATAGGATGATTCTGCTTTGCACATGGTCACTGTTTTGTAGGTTGGGGCTCAGATGTTGCCGGGTATAGTTGGTGAGATGGTGTAGGGGGATGGGGACACTTATGTTCCTACGAGGAATGTTGGCTCGGATATGGGTAAGAGTAGCAAGCCTTCTCCTCACCTGGGCCTTTTGCAAAAGGATGGCAAGAAGGGGGGGTCGGAGAAAATTGCTAAACTTGGTCGAAAGAAAGATTTGTGTAAGAATTGGCTATGAAGGTAGCCACCCAAGATCTAGAGGCCTAATAGAAAGCACAAACAAAAGAGAGATAGAAACAAGATGACAAGAATAAACTATATTCTGTCAATAGAATAGAATGTAATGAGCAATAGTACATAGGAGACCCCTTGGTTATATAGCCAAGGTGAGAACATAGAAGGGCATAAGATTATGACAAGTGTCATAATCTTATGACATGATAAAACTAGGAAAAGTTATCACTCCACCTAAAGTGGAAAGGTGATAATTTGATAATCACCACAAAAGGTGGATCACCCACAAAAGGTGGAGAGATAATCACATGATGTGTCCAAAAAAGGTGGAAGTGACATGTCAAGTCCACCAAAAGTGGAAAATCTCCAACAACCTCCTATGTGGTCCCTAAGTAAACTTAACTAAGGTGTAATCATGACCTAGGACAAGGTACAATACATTTAATTACACCAACACCCCCCCTTAAGTGCAACTTAGGGAGAATGTACAAAAATGCAAACAATGCAACATGGGTCTCGGCTACTAGGCCATGTTACGTACCCATGTACAAATGCAATGCAATCTCTTATAAAGCGGAGAAAGGGAGAAAACCACGTGGGAAACCCCCCCCCCCAAAAGAGAGATGTAACAAAAACTAAACTCAAAAAGAGGAGAAGGCAAAACCTCGAGTGAGGAAAAAGCCACCCCAAAAAGAGAGAATGAAGAAGTCAAGTGACCTCAGAAGAAGAAACATCCTGCACCCCCAAGAGAGCTCACAAATGATGGTAGATACTCTCAGTGAAGGGTTTGGTGAAGATATCTACAACCTGCTCTGTTGTAGGACAATACTGCAAATTGATGACCTGCTCCTGTATTAGCTCCGAATGTAGTGCATATGAATCTTGATGTGTTTGGTCCTCTGATGGTGAACCAAATTCTTTGAGATTTGGATGGCACTCTGATTGTCACAATGAATGACTATAGGACGTGGAATAGGGAAGCCAAACTCAATGAGAATGTTCTGAAGCCAGATAGCCTCAGTAGCGGCATTAATAGCCCCTTGATACTCAGCCTCAGTTGAAGAAAGAGCAATAGCATGTTGCTTCTTACTCTACCAAAAAATGGGGTCTGAACCAAGATGAAAGTTGTAGCCAGAAGTGGACTTACGATCATCAATATCACCAGCCCAATCAGAATCTGTATATCCCACCAAGGTAAGTCCTGTACCTGTTGCATAGTGAATCCCATGATGATGTGTACCTTGGATGTAATGCAAGATGCGTTTGGCTGATTTCCATTGAAGCTCATGTGGTTCCTGCATAAAACATGAAACCATGCCAACCACAAAGGATATATCAGGGTGTGTGTGAGTCAAGTAGATGAGACTCCCAACAAGTGGAGTAGAATGCTTAGCCTCAAGCTTGACTTCTGAAAGAAAGGGAGTCGGGGCAGGCTTACAATCAACCCTGTGAAACCGAGCTAGAAGATCAAGAGCATACTTGGGTTGAGAAAGATAAATCCCAAAAGTTGACTGAGTGATCTCAATCCTAAGAAAATAGTGCAAAAGGCCCAAGTCAGTCATAGAAAATATGTTCTGAAAAGCAGATTTGACACTGCCAATGATGGATGAGGTACTCCCTATAATGATCAAATCATCAACATAGAGCACAAGTAGCAAATGAGAATCATCATGTGACAAAATGTAGACATTTAGATCTGAATGACACCTCATGAACTCTGCTGAGAGAAGAAAGGAATCCATCTTGGCGTACCAAGCCCTAGGGCCTATTTGAGGCCATAAATAGACTTCCTCAATCTACAAACCAAAGAAGAATCCTGTATGAATCCTTGTGGCTGCTCCATGTAAATATCCTCATGAAGATCCCCATGAAGAAATGCACTCTTCACATCCATCTAATGTACAACACAACCATGAACTGTAGCAATAGCGAGTGTCAAGCAAATGGAGTTCATCTTAGTAATGGGTGCAAAGGTCTCAGTATAGTCAACACCTAGCACTTGTGAGAAACCTTTTGCTACAAGCTAAGCTTTGTATTTATCCACACTTCCATCCAATGCATACTTAGTTTGATAGATCCACTTACATTGAACCATCTTTCTCCCCTTAGGAAGAGGAACCAATTCCCATGTGTTGTTCCTCATCAAGGAACTATACTCTTCCTCCATTGCTAAATCCCATTCAGGAATGCCTAAAGCCTCCTTAAAGGATTGTAGATCTGAAGCACTAGCAATATAAGCATGTGGAAAATTTTGATGTTGTGACTGAGTCCTTCGAGTATCTGAAGGATGCCCATAAGAGAACCTGCTGACTCAAGAGTCTGTCGAGCCCAACGAGGTCTAGTAGGAGATGAAGGACAAGGTGCCTCAACTACAAGTGGACCCTACAAAGGTGTGATCCTGCGAGTCAGAGTTGAGGAAGAATCATCATCTAAGTCACTATCATCACTTTCCACTATGGAGGAAGGAAGAGGAGGAGTAGAGGCCAAGCTAGGAGAGCTTTCCTCAAAGTGAACACTCCTCTCAATGAAAAACTCATGTGTCTCTGGACCCAATAGTCTATATGCCTTAACACCTTTAGGATATCCAACAAAGATACAAGGCCTACTCTGAGGTTCCAATGCCTTGCGCTTCTCTGGAGGTATGCATGCCCAAGCTGGATAACCAAAAACTCTAAAGTGTCTCACAACTGGTTTTCTCCCACACCAAGCCTCAAAAGGAGTCATACCCTTCAAAGCTTTATGGGGAACATGATTTTGGATGTGAGTGGCACAACTAATAGCTTCTGCCCAAAATTGAGGACCAAGAGAACGAGCATGAATCATGCAGCTAGCCATCTCCTTAAGGGTTATATTCTTTCTTTCAGCTACACCATTCTACTGTGGAGTGTATGCAATTGAATGCTGAAGATCAATCCCCTCAAGAGTACAAAATTCCTCAAGTCTATTGTTCACATATTCCCTTCCATTGTCTATGCAAAGAATCTTGACTTGCTTCCTTGATTGCTTCTCTACATGAGCCTGGAAGGCTAGAAATTTGTCATACACTTCACTCTTGTGAACAAGAAAGTAGACCCATGTGAAGCGAGAGTAGTCATCAATGAAGGTGAGGACATAGCGGGCCTTTCTAAATGATGGCACTGGAAATGGACCTGCTACATCACTGTGAACCAACTGAAGAACTTCTAAAGCTCTCCAATACTTCCCTTTGTCAAACTTCTCTTTTGGATGCTTACCCATGGAACAACCTGAACAAACACCTTCTGAAAAGCTGATTTGAGGCAGTCCTGTAACCATAGCCTTAGAGCTAAGTTGCTGAAGATAGCGGTAATTGATATGTCCAAACCGCTCATGCCATAGCTTACTTTCTAAATTTGAATGAGTGAGCAAGGCTATAGAAGGAGACTTAGGTACAAAGTGGGAAAAAGAGTAAAGCTAAGTGTTGTGATTGGCTTGTCCCACTACAACAAGGCATCATCCTTAAGTTCTTTGACCATAACTGAATTTGGTAGAAACTCAACTTTCTTGCCATCTCCAAAGTGAGTGATTTGGTAGATTGAGAGAAGATTGACACTCAAGTTAGGAACATAGAGAACATTCTCAAATGTTCCATTATCCATTTCAACCGAACCTTCTCCTTCAACTTCCACTTGATTATCATCTCCTATGAAGATGTGAGGTACCTTAGATGTCTCCAAAGAAGAATGTTGTTCCCTTGAAGAACCCATACGATGAGTGGCACCCGAGTCAAGTATCCATTGCTATGAAGAACCTGAAATAGCCACAAATGCTTGCCCTTTTCCTTTTGATTGTGAGGAAGTGGAAGGAGATGAATCCTTCTTATAGGAAAATGGAAAATTGATGTTGTTCTTCTTGATGATGTTTGTCAACTCATTAATTTGCTTAGTGTGGCAATGATGCTCATCATGACCAACCTTCTTGCAATATGAACAAGTTGGTCTCTCCTTCTTGCTTGAATTTCCCTTCTTGGGAGAAGATGGAGAATTCCCTTGTGATGAAGAATTCCCTTGTTTTGGAGAGGATGATTGTGCTTTATCTTGTTGTTTCTTTGGATTAGATTGCTTTTACTTCTTGTTGGAACCCTTTCCTTGAGTCCCTTGATTCCCTTGATTAGCCACCAAAGCTTTGGACTTTGAAGACTTGAGAATCCCCATGCTTATCAACTTTGCTTGCTCTAACATAAGCATTTCTATAAAAGCATCAAAAGTAGGCATAGTAAAAGAACTACCAACTGTCAAGCGATGGGTTTGGAAGCTAGAAACAAATGTTGCATATTTTGATGGAAGCTTTCCCAACAAATTGTAGACCAACTGTGCATCCTTCTTATCAATGCCACAATCCTTAAGCTGTGCTCTTAGCTCATTTTCCTTAGTGACATAGTCTTGGATTGTATCAAAATTCTTGGGATCTAACATTGTGAGATCATTGTCAAGCTGATAACCTCTAATCTCATCAACTTGGCCATACAATTGACCAAACTTTTCCCAAGCTTCTTTATGTTGGAAATAGGATGCCATTTAATTGCAAATCCTAAACATTAATTATTTCATGTATCTCCTAGATTCTTGGAATGTGTTCAACAACACTAAGATTAGGATGAGATTAATTATTTGGATGAAATAAATCATGAAATTGACATTTGTAGTTATTCCAAATAATAGGAGCATGTGGGTGCACACATGGTAAGGTGAAACTCACCTTGTGTCCAGTTAACTATACGGAGTAATAGTTAACACTTCTGAATGCATGTAAAGATCCTAGGAGTTAGGATTTGATGTTTGCATGCTTGAAGTTTAGTTAAGTTCAGTTCGGATCGTTCAGTTCAGTTCAGTTCAGTTAAGTTCAGTTAAGTTCAGTTCAGTTCAGTTCGTTCAGTTCAGTTATCTTCAGTTGCATGCATGTTGGTTATTTTGAGTTGCATGTAGTTAGCTTCAGTTAACTTGTAATGCATGGCTATTAACATTGAGTTGTATGATAGATAACAGGGACTACCTCCAGTTAACAAGGGATGACCATTCTTTGGGAATGGTGTTGAGTAAATGTTTCAGTTAACTAGAAATCACTTAGAGCCAATATGGCGTACCTTTTCAAGGGCTTGAGCTTATGCATTGTAATTATCACCATTTGGAGATTACAAGGTTGCATATGGTCTATTTATCTCAAGCAAGTTGAATAGAGTTTTAAGATTGGTTATTGCAGGTGTGAAGAAGATTGGTAAAGACAGAAGAAGCATTCTCAAGCAAGAATTGGAGCTATTGTAATTCACAGTTTGAATAATAGAATAATTCTTGGTGGAGTTTTTTCCCGAAAGGGTTTCCACTGGTATATCTTGTGTGATCCTTCTATTATCCTGTCTAGTTCTTCTAAATAATTCTCTCTACATTCTACAACAGTAAAATGGATTAATCAAGATAATCATCCACAAAGAATTTATGTAACAAAGAAAAGACTTACTTAGAACAGCAATATTGAAGTTTTACAGAGCATTAAGATAAGAAAACACCTCATTTTTCAACACTTTAATTGTTTTATACTTATAAATTTGAAAGATTAGATCTTTTGATACATATTTCCTTAATGTTCCAAGAGCCATAGTATTTTTAGTGATCCAATCCATATGAGCAATAGGATCAGCTTTAGGATCAGATGGTGCAACAACAGTTCCTTCAATATAATGAGTTAATCCTTTTTCCATTAACTTACTCCAAGCTTCAATTTTCCAAGAAGCATAGTTATGTGGAGTTAACAAGGGAAAATTAGGAGAACCCATAGTAGAAAAATGAAAGAGAACAAGATAGAGAGAGATGCACAATCACATAAGACACCCCCCCCCAAATTCACTCAATCAAAGAATCTCCCCAAAAAGATGATTTGGCACTTTATAATTAGTGCATGTACAATGGCCACTTGCAAGCCAAGCAAAGTGGGCTTCTGATTTTCAATGTTTTACAATAGCCTTAAGTAGGCTACAATAGACTCAAATGACTGATACAAAAGACCAAACTGAGATCTTATCTTTACAAATGCCAAAATAGGCCAAAAATGACCAAGTGTTGAGAGTACAATTTCTGATCACAATCACTACAAAATGATAGCACCAATGTGAATTTTAGAAAAAATCATGCACTTTAAAAAAAATGGCACCTGAAAAGGAGTTCACATGAGCTTGAACAAAGCCCCAGAAGTTGCAAAAACGGTGACAATTGAGCAACACCTCTGAGAAATGGAATTTTTTGGAAAATTCGTGCACCAAAATCAGAAAATAACTACACCACTACAATGTACATGAAAAATTAGCCCAAATAAAAAAAAATTGCACCAAAAAAGGCCTCAAAACCACCAAGATATGAGCCTTTGAAGATGAACTCCAAAATCAAAAAGCTCAACCATGAGGGGGTCTAAATTTTTGAAAAGATGCTAATGCAATTTATGGGTTTTTGGCCCCTCTGAGCATGATGGTGATATCCTTTTTGGCTAAAAATGCTCTGAAGTGGTAGCTAGGTCCTGGACCTGGCAACCACCTCCAATCTTCAACCCTTTGTAGATTTGGCCTCCAATGTCCAACTGAGATGAAACAAAAGGAAAATATGACTATCTCAGACACTCCAGACACAATGGCGAGATCAAATCTGATGCAACACGCTCCCAAAATGCACCTGCAATATAAGGCCAAAAATGGAACCCTCCAAGAATCTCTCCAAAGGACTAACTAAAGGCACTCCAATAGCTCTAATACCATGTAAGAATTAGCTATGAAGGTAGCCACCCAAGATCTAGAGGCCTAATAGAAAACACAAACAAAAGAGAGATAGAAACAAGATGACAAGAATAAACTATATTCTTTCAATAGAATATAATGTAATGAGCAATAGTACATAGGAGACCCCTTGGTTATATAGCCAAGGTGAGAACATAGAAGGGCATAAGATTATGACAAGTGTCATAATCTTATGACATGAGACAACTAGGAAAATTTATCACTCCACCTAAAGTGGAAAGGTGATAATGTGATAATCACCAGAAAAGGTGGATCACCCACAAAAGGTGGAGATATAATCACATGATGTGTCCACAAGAGGTGGAAGTGACATGTCAAGTCCATCAAAAGTGGAAAATCTCCAACAACCTCCTATGTGGTCCCTAAGTAAACTTAACTAAGGTGTAATCATGACCTAGGACAAGGTACAAGACATTTAATTACACCAACAATTTGGAAAAGATTAAGATGATAGGGGAGACTTTGGTGGAGTCAGGGTTTTTCAAGACTCTAGATTCTCATTTTTTTACTCTTTTGAAATGATTGTTATTTCATGGAATGTAAGGGGCTTGAACAGTGGTCCTAGACAAAAAGTTGTTCGTGAGTTGGTAAAAAGTCATTCCCCTTATGTTCTTTTTCTTTAGGAGACCAAGTTATCCGTTGAATGCATGATGGGTTTAGTGCCTAAGTTGTGGAAGAATAGGGAGTGCCAATGTATTGGGGCTCAGGGATCCTCGGGGGGTGTGGCTTGTTTTTGGAACCCTCAGAAGATTTGGCCTTTGTGGTGGTTATCCTCCACGTCCTCTTTATCCATGGTTGCTTCGTGTCTTGAGTCAGGGGAGTCTACTCTTTTCTCCAATGTTTATGCCCATGTTGAGTTCTAGGGTAAACTTCTTTTATGGACCAATATATGTTTTGTTTGTAGCTTATTTCCCTACTAGCCATGGATCATTGTAGGTGACTTTAATGCTATTACTGAATTAGCTAAGAAACGGGGTGGTATTGCAAGACTAGAGCCTTCTGTGTTGCTGTTTCAGGACAATATTTCAGCTCTTAATCTTGTTGATATCAAGCCTAGTAATGGTCAGTTTACTTGGAACAATAGAAGAGTGGGTGACAGTTGCATTGTTGAACGTCTGGATTGTTTCATGGTCTGCTACTTTTGGGTCAGGGGAATGTGGTCTTCTAGCTTTGAGATATTAGATTGGAGAGGTTCGGATCACCGGCCTATAAAGCTAGTTATTTCTTCAGCTCAGGTGCCTCAGACACCGACCTTCAAATTCCAGCTAATGTGGTTGCATGACCCTGATCTTCATGGCTGTGTTGCTGAGTGGTGGAGGTATGGTAGACCTACTTATGGTACTGCAATGTATTATTTTTCTAAGCTCCTTCAATATTTCAAGTATGAGCTTAAGCGTTGGAACCGATAGTGCTTTGGAAACATCCACCATGCGAAGCTTGCTGCACAAGTTGAGTTGGATGGTATTACTAGGTTGATTAGGGAGGAAGGGGTGTTTGTTGATTTGTTGTAGGAAGAGTCTAAGGCATTGAAAGCTCTGAAGGAGTGGGAACTGAGGGAGGAAGTCTACTGGAAACAAAAATCCTGGATTGAGTGGCTTCAAGAGGGAGACAAGAATATTGCCTTTTCTTTCAATTCAGTGAAGGCCAGATGTCATGGTACTTCTATTTCGACTTTGGTTTCTGACAGGGGAGAGATTCTTTCTTCTACTAAGGATATTTCAAATGAAGCTATGCAGTACTTTGCTTCTTTATTCAGGGAGGACTCGCAAGGGGACTCGGTTGAAGAAGCTTAGGTCAAATGTTCTTGTATTCCTTCTTTGGTCTCTGGGGAGATGAAGGGGCATCTTATGAGTGATATTTCACTGGAGGAGCTGGAGAGGACTGTTTTCCAAATGAAGAAGGGGAAAGCTCCTGGTCCGGATGGTTTTCTGATTGAGTTCTTCTAGGAATTTTGCGAGATTATCAAGCTAGATTTATTGGCAGTCGTTCAAGAGTCTCAGAAGAATAAGAAGATGTTTCAGGCCCTAAATTCTACTTTCCTTGCTCTCATCCCCAAGTGTAATGGGGCATATAGGTTAAGTCAATTTTGTACCATCTCTCTTTGCAATGTTATTTATAAAATTATCTCTAAGTTGATTGCTGATAGTTTAAAAAAGTGGCTTACGCTATTGATTTCTGAGGAACAAAGTGGTTTTGTGGCGGGTCGTAAGATTTTGGATGGTGTGGTAATTGCTACGGAGACTATTCATTCTATGGCCAATTCCAAATATAAGGCTATGTTCATCAAGCTAGACATGGCTAAGGCTTATGATAGAGTCCAATGGTCCTTCCTCCGAAAGGTTCTGGGGACTTTTGGTTTTGAGGGGGAGTGGATTCACTGAGTTATGAGCTATGTGACTTCAGTTTCTCTCTCTATCTTAATTAATGGGGAACACTCTAAACTTTTTGGTGCTTCTCAGGGTTTATGGCAAGGTGACCCCATCTCTCCTTACTTGTTTCTTCTTCTAGTGGAAGGTTTGGGACAATTGATAAAAAGGAATGTGGAGGGGGGTCTCATTCAGGGATGGCATTGGGGAGGTGGCTTACCATTGCAATCTCATTTACAGTTTGTGGATGACACTATTTTGATGGGCATGGAAACTATTAGGGAGGCTTCAAACATACACAAGGTGTTGGATATTTACCTTCCTGCTTCAGGTCAGTTAATTAATGAGGACAAGTCTTCCATCTTTTTCTTTAATACTCTGAACTTCATTCAAAGGAGAATTGCTCATATTCTTAGATTTCAGATTGGGGCTCTCCTGCTGACCTACCTGGGGATTCCTATTTCAGTAGGTAGGCAGTCTAGGGATTCTTGGTAGGCTATTCTAGATAAATTTCATGTCAAAGTCACTCATTGGACCCTCCGTTGGTTGTCTTTTGCGGGCCGGGTTTAGTTGCTCAAATATTTGGTTCAGCCTCTCCCTCTTTATAGGTGTATGATTCAGGTGGCACCGATGGGTTTTTTAGGGAACTGGATTCCTTAGCAAGACAATTCTTATGGGATGGTAGTTTATTGTCTTCCAAATGGAGCCTTGTTAGATGGGATATTGTTTGTAGCCTGAAATAGTTTAGTGGTCTTGGGTTAAGGCAATTGTTGTTGTCTGGTACAGCCTTGGCTGCTAAATTGTATCGGTGATGGTGTGTCGAACAAGACTAGGTGTGGGCCAGGATCTTGACTCAGAAGTACTTCCCAAGGATTCCTTAGTGATATCCCTCGTTACAGCTTGACGGGGAAGGGATTAGTGATTTGGAATACTCTCAAGAAAGGGGTTGCGCTCATTAAGGATGACTTATTCTAGATTTGTAAGAGAGGATCAGAGGCCCATTTTTGGAATGACTCTTGGGATGGTCACCCTCCCATTGTTTATCAGTATCCTCATATATTGACCTTATGCCAAAGGTTCTGTGAAGTTGGATGGTGGAGGGTGAGCGATTTTAAGTCTTTCTTTTCAGGGGAAGTTGGTGGAGGCAAGATGGAAGAATCCAGAGGAATGGCCTGTTGCTGGTATGTAGGAGGAGTGTGCTAAGCTTCGTTACATTCTTTCCTATCAAAACTGTAGCTCCCTTGTGGATGAGGATGTGTTGTCTTGGTTTCCTAACCCCAAGGGTGCTTACACTGTTTCTTCCAGATATCAGGGGTTGCTTTCTCAACAGGTTGAGAGGGTGGAGGTTCATTGGTGGAAGAAAGCTTGGAATAAGTTTTCTTGGCCAAAGTACAATTGATTTATTTAGACTTTGGCCTAGAATAGGTGCTTGACTTGGGAAAATATTCGAAAGAGAGGTTTTTCGGGGCCATCTAGGTGTATTCTTTGTGGGTGTGGGGAAGAGGACTCTTCCCACCTATTCTTCTGTTGCCCCTTTACCTTACAACTTTGGCATTCCTAGTGGGGTGTTTGGAAAAGCCCCTACATTCATTCCTCCTCCTTAGTGGATTTTTGGGATAGGTTGGGGAGGCCCCCCTCCTCAGCCTCCTTGCAGGGTGTTTGGTATGTTGGTCCCATCTTTCTGCTTTGGCAGGTTTGGTTGGAAAGGAATCAAAGAATCTTTCGTGGTGAAAACTTGGGGATTCAACAGGTCTGGTTTAGAATCATGGGCATGATTCAAGAGACGGTTGAAGCTAAAGGGGATATTGTGCTGCCATTGGAGAAAGGAGATGCTGAGATGGTTGATCGGTAGGGTTTTCAGGGGCTGTCTTCAGCCTCTACTTGTGTTAGGAGAGGAAGGCGTGTGAAGTAGGAAGTTCAAAGGGTGGCGGGTTGGTTGCCCCCTCCGGTTGGCATTTTGAAGATTAATATTGATGGCTCTTCTAAGGGAAATCCTAGACTAGCTGGGATTGGTGGGATTGGTAGGGATTCTTCAAGATTGATGGTTTTTCTCGTTTCCGCTAATGAAGGGCTTGAGACTATCAATAGGATGGAAGGCTTGGCTATCCTTTATGCCTTGAAGCGAGCTTATGCTTTGGGGTGGCGCAAGGTTATCTGTGAATCTGATTCTCAAATCTTCATCAATTTGCTTCATGAAAAGAAGATTTTTGATGTTAGCTGGCAATTGGTTGTGATGGTGCAGCAAATATTACAGGTTAGCTCTTTGATGGAGTTGGTGTCCTTCATTCATATTCCAAGGGAATGGAATAGGCAGCTGATTGTCTGGCCAAATGGGCGTTAGAGAATATTGATGGGTGGGAGCAGGTTTCCCGCGAGTTATGTCAGGACTTGGAGAGGATTCTTGCTAAGGATGGGAGTGGTCTTGGGGAAAGTTGATTTTGTTTCTAGCTTTTTTGGTGGTTTATGTTGGCTACTTGGGCTTAGGCCCTTTGTTGTTATGTAGTGTTGTGTTCTGATTTTCAATAAAGTTTTTACCCCTTTTTATTAAAAAAAATATGAAGCATAAAAATAATAATAAAATATTAAAAATATAATAATACAATGATAAAAATAATAATAATATAATAATTATATTAATAAAAACATACACCCCAAAATGATATCTCTCACGTTTTCTACATAAATTTCTCTAAATATAAATAGGCTGATGTATAATTGAATATCAAATCAATTAAAAATAAATTTTATTATCCAAATTTTGCCATGCTTGCTACATTCATGTTGAAAATGTTTACCACCGGACCCCTATAAGATTCTTTTCCGATCCATTGGTAATATTTTTCTTATTTTATATACATTACAATATCTGAGGAAATCGGGTGCGTTGAATAAATTATGATTTTAAAATTTATTATTATTATTATATATTTATTTATAATTGTACAAACCTTTTAATATCTTTATCATTTTTATTTAATTTTAATTTTTTTGTTTGTTTACAGTATGTAATCGCTAACATGGTTGTCATTAATTCTTTGTAAATATTAATCGGCGGACATGATCATCTGATTTTGAAGTTAATTATTCAAAGATTTCCATGTCCATCAACAATCACGCGCAGATCACGTCGTTTGCGTTGTGGTTAGAGTTAACTTACGTAAGGTGGTAAACACTGTCGACGAGATTAAAAGGGGTGGTTTGTGGGTTTCAACTCATTGCAGGTTTGCGAATATCCCTTTTTCTCGAAGCAATAACAGCATGGAATCGCTGACTTGCTCCCTAAAAGAGGCCGTTACTATTGGACTCGGGATTTTCTTCTTCCTCTACTGCTTTCTGTATAAGCTGAGGAGCAATAGCAGCAAACTGCCTCCAGGACCACGTCCATGGCCTGTTATAGCAAGTCTCCATCTCTTGGGGAACCTTCCTCATCAGGCTCTTGCAGCGCTGGCAAAGAAGTATAGTTCCATTTTGTTTCTTCGCTTGGGCTTCGTCCCCACCGTTGTGGTGTCTTCGCCTGCCATGGCGAAAGAGTTCTTCAAAACCCATGATTTGCTTTTTGCGACCAGACCAAACTGTACGGTGGGGAGATATATATGCTATGATCATAAAGACGTGGCATTTAGCCCCTATGGATCGTACTGGAGGGAGAGTAGAAAGCTATTAACGGTGGAGCTGCTCACAGTGAAGAGAATCGATTCTTTCAGTTTTGTGAGAGAGGAAGAAGTGTCTGCCATGATCGGCTCCATCTGGAGGGAAAGCGGGTATGGAGCGCAGTGTGTGAATGTGAGGAAGGGGCTCTCCTTCCTCACACAAAATATTACCTGCAGAATATTTGCCAGCAGGACGTACTCCGACAACTACCTTATTGGAGGGCATACCTTCAAACAAATGGTTGAAGAGATGTTGACTGTGGCCGGTGCATTTTGCGTTGGCGATTTCATTCCTTCTCTCGACTGACTCGATTTGAAAGGATTCCGTCGTCACATGCAGGCAGTTCACAAAATATTCGACGAATTTGCTGAAAAAGTTATTGATGAGCACATTAACCGTAGATTGGATAAGGGAAAACCAAACGAAGATCGTGTTAAAGACATGGTAGATGTGCTGCTCAGCATGGCCGAAACGGAGAGCCAGACAATCTCACGAAACCACATCAAAGCCATGATCTTGGTAAGTCTGAGAATCAAGGCTGTGTTGGCATTCACAAATCTGATTACAGATTGTTTTAAACTATTTTGTCTTTAATTATTGCCGGAGGAAATGTGTACAAACTTCAGGAAATATATTATGTGTGTGCAGGATATGTTAGGCACGGGAATGGAAACATCGGTGACATTGATAGAGTGGGTGATGAGTGAATTGCTGAGGAATCCTGCAACGTTGGCACGAGCGCAGCAAGAGATGGAATCTGCAGTGGGCAGAAGTCGCAGAATAAAGGAGAGTGACGTTATGCAGCTCGACTACTTGCGATGCGTGGTGAAAGAAACTTTTCGACTTCATCCGCCACTTCCTCTGCTGCTTCCCCACGAGTCGATGGAAGGGTGCAGCGTGGGAGAATATTTCATTCCTCCAAAGACGAGGGTATTTGTGAATGTGTGGGCGATGGGAAGGGACGAAAACGTTTGGAAAGATGCTCATCACTTCAAGCCCGAGCGGTTTATGGGCAGCAATAAGGATGTGAGAGGTCAGGACTTCGATTTGCTGCCCTTCGGAATAGGAAGAAGAGGATGCCCTGGGATTTCCATGGGTCTTTCTGTTAGTGAGTTGGCACTCGCTCAGCTGCTTCACTGCTTTGATTGGACTATGGAGGGCGAGGTAGATATGGCGGAAGAGTATGGCTTAACTGTTCCCAGAAAAATTCCGCTGTTTGCCTGCCCTAAATGGAGGCTCGCTACTGAATATCCTAGTTAAGCAAGTATTCTGTGGTAGGTGCCTATGTTAGCTTTATAAGCTAGAGTGTCTGTTTGTAGCTAATAGAGTGTTAGTTTAATGCTTTATTGTTTGGGTTGGATAATTAATATTAAGTTTTTATGGGACAAATGGTTATTGAAGATGTGTAGATATTTACAATATTCATTTATTAAGAAAATCTAAATATAGTATATATAAATTTATGATTTGTACATATAAATTTTCATTATTTTTTAATATCTGTTTTTTATTCTAAAATGGTATCTAAACTAATAAAAATGTATTTGTTTTGAAAGAAAAACTATTTGTAGAAACACAAATTTTATAATACTAACATTTCATTAAAAAAATAGAAGAGTTTATATCATGAAATTCTTAACATTGTTTAAAGTGAAACATCACATTATTACAACAATCAAAACTATTGATTCATTTAAAACCATAAAAAATAAAGTGTCAATTAGTACAATCATTACAATGCTCTTTTAGTGTTCTCTATTTTGTTAGAATATTGCTAAGAATGACATTAATCTCCAACAATCATTCATATTAGTCCAAGTATGCATAGATAAGCAAAAGAGGAAGCCTTTGACTTGCATTATATTAAAATATATTTTCATCTCAAATAACATGGGAGAAATACCACTCAAAAATCTAAGCAAAAACAATAGTTAGAGAGGAAGAAAATGATACCAAGAACTTGAGAATACCATAATAGTCTACAAAAGCCTCTTATATAGAGTAGCTTACATAAAAAATAACATAACATAGTATATCCAGAAAAAGGAGAATGTTTTTTTTTTTTTTTTAGTAATGAATAATACAAACCTATATATGTGTTTCAAACAAATGTCACTACAAATAATAGTTGTCAACAAAATTAAACATCAACGTATTTACAAGGGACAACAAGAATAAAAAATGGAAGAAAATTTTGCATGGTGGTAAAAGCTACTTGTTGTAAAAGAAAAATGGCATGCCACCATTAACATCTCCAAAAAAGAACTTATTGAAATTGAACAACTTTCCTCTCTTGAAAATTTGATGAACCCTAAGGCTAAACCGTAGACCACTAAAAATATCTCTATTGAAGATAACCTTTCCCATTGACCCCCCAAGCATTAAACAAAAAAATCAACGCTTTGAGGAAACCAAAACAGCTAAAAAATTCACTATGTACATTTTGGATGAAGGGCATGATGGGAATGCAAATGACTCAAGAAGTGATAAAGGGGGAGAAGATCTGCTAGATTGGCTAGCCATAACAAAAAAGGAAAAATGTTATCCTTTAAGGAATACAAAGAGGTATACATCCCTGTTTAGGAAGAGCCTTTCAGTTTGAGCAGGAGCGAGCTAGACATGGTTCTAGGGGAGAAGTTGGAAGGGGATATTTCCAACTCTTAAGAGGGGGAAGAGGAAGATAGTAGTGAGCAGGGGGTGGTCAAAGATTCAAAGGAAGAGGAAGAGAATGTAGAAAATATGAAAAAATATGAAGTAAATGTTACTATAATGGGGAGCCCTACGGAGGTAGTGGAGATTCTCAACAAAATACAACAAAAAATGAGTTGATAACATCTCTACACAAAAAAAAAAGGCCAAAAAATGCCTTTAGGAGACTGATTGGAATAACCTACGGATTATGGGCAAAGCAATCTTTGACACCTTCAATGGCCAAGCAAAATTCAAGATAAGAAAATGAAGGATAGCACCATCAAAGGAAGATGATAAGCAAGAGGATGAAGAAACTGGAGATGCAGAAGACCCATGGACCAAGGAGTTGGAAACATTAACAAAAGAATGAGATTCAATTAATAGTAAAAAGGATTAATGTTTTGTGGCTTCTTGTTTTGAGTCTTGCATGCGTAATTGATTATTTGGCACGTGTTCCACCTCATTTTTAGTCTCCATTTTTTTGTTGTTGCTTTAGATTGTTTTTTTCTTTCTTTCTTTCTTGTGTCTAAAATTTTATTTGGTCTATTGGGGTTGGTAGCATGTTATTTTGTGGATATGCTATGGTTGAAATTCTATGATTTTGTCCTATTTTTTATGGTACTATATTTGGGATCAGGGTCCTAACCCCTACTTTTATAATAAAAAACATCTCCAAAAATTGGAAGGTAGGTAAAGAGACCATATATCCTTGAAAGTGGAAAGTAAAGAAGTTTATACCATAAATTTTAAAAATATACATAAAATGTGAGAAGCGTGCCAAATTAAAATGTGGATTTTTTTTAAGATATTATAATAAAAATGTTGGAGGAAAATTAATTCTTGGCTGAATTAAACTTTATAGAGAACAATCCTTCTTTAGAAGTGCAAATTTACACCTTAAAGAAAAAAAGAAATCATTTTTAAAGGAAAAATAAATCTATGAGAACAAAGATTTATATAGATTTTGTTAATATTTTTAAAAGTAATTTTTAATAGTGAAAATGAAGCAAAGCTATTTTTTTTAAAGATAGTTTTATCTCCCTTCCAAATATTTCTTAAAATGATAGGTTTGATAGAGAAGATAACATTTAGTTAAGGAAAAATGGATATAAGATGGGGTTTGTGAGGTCTTATTTTAAAAAAAATTGTGTGAAAAATAAAAAAGGACATTATTATTTATTTCTTTGAAATAATTTATAAGTAACAAAATTAAGGATAAATAAATTATTGCAACCTTTCATGTCATTCAAATTTAAAAGTATCCAAATTAGTTATTATTTTCTCCACATTCAAAATTAATAATAAAAATCATGTGCTATATTTTCTTAATCAAATAGTTCTTGAAATGATCTCTATAAGATAAAGTTTGAGCATAAAGTTGTTAAGTGTACATGACATAATTGGTGAGAGGAAATACTTTGAACTTGGAGTCTAAAATTTCTAAACCCACAAATGTATTTTTTTTAATCATGTCATTTTTATTATACATATCCTTCATGAATACAAGCTTTTAGATCGGCATATGACCTAACAAAAGTACATTCTCACAAGGTACATTTTCACTTGAATGTAACACCTTTAAAATAAAAAAATTGTTACATCACGTCATGACTTGATTGTCAAATATATTAGTGGTTTCAATGATACATTCAAAACCTAAGATCTAGTAGGGGTCAAAATGGAGTAGGATGAGGACCTTTTCCTTCTTGAGATAGTTTTTCACTCAAAGGATAGGTAGAATTCTTGAGAAAAATTTGTTAGGAAATTAAAGTTTACATACAATAAATTAGTTGATAGTTATTTTTTAGTTTTAAGGAGTTATTCTTGTAAGGGAATTTGGATTGGTTATCCATGGGAATGCAATGCTTTATAACCATTTTCAATGAACATTGTAAATGATCTAATGAATCATTAATCAAACTTATTTTATGTTTTATTGATCAATAATGATTTGATGTGGATTTTTGTATTTTCTCTACCATTTTAACATTTGTATCAGGGCAATACAAATTATGTGCCTATGGGTTGAAATTTGCAAAGTAAAAAGGTGTTACATTACAAGGATGTGTAGGAAGAAGAAAAAAACTTGCATGAGTTGGAAGAAAATCGTCAAAAGAACGGGGGTTACTAGTGATGTCATGAATATTTCTATCCAGGCATAAAAGGCATTGAAGATTGTTGAGGACAACATCCTTGTGACATTTGTGAATGGTTTGACTAGTGAAGATAAATCTTGAATCATATTGTAAGGTAGACTAGTGTGGGAGAATAAACGATTATTCAACAAAAATATTTGATCTATTATATTTAGCTAGCAATAAAGCATTGGAAATGTTGAATGGAGATTAGGGTAGAGGAGAAGCAAATAGGCACAAATTCAAGCCAATAATTTTGGTTGCTATTGTGTTTTACAAGGAAGAGCGCAATCCTTTTTTATTTGCATGTTTTGGTTGAGGAATTCAAAAATTTATATAAGGGTTTGTAGGAGGTCAATGATTCAAATATTCAAGCTTTGAAAAGTGCAGTGATTTTAGAAATGGAGTGTGTTTAAAAATAAAATTCATTTATGGTAATAGAAGTAGAAAGACTTTGATGTATTTAGAGATATTAAGACTCTACAAATCTTTTTTCTACATGCTTGTGTGGAGGTTTAGGTAAAGAAAATATTACCTTTCCATTTATTTTGATATGCTATTGAAGTCAAAAGGTTTTGATTGGATCTTGGTAGGAAATTTTATGGAGTAATAAAGGAATGGTTTTGGTAGGAAATTTTAGGATGCTTATGGTTTGAAAGTTTGTAAAAAATATTTTATGCATATATATGGGAGGTATAAGTATTGATTTATTTTTGTCAAAAGGGGTTATAAGGAATTTTTTATATTCTTGCAATATTTTTATTGGAGAAGTAAGGCATTACAAGGATAATCTAGACTATATTATAAAAGGTGCACTTTTGGTTGAGCACAACACCTATTATTTATATGGATACATATTGTACTCTTGACATCTATGCTACACTTAAGCATAACTTTGATGTCATAAATGCTACATTTGGTAGTTAGAGTGTAATAGGTTGAATTGGAGGTTGGAGAAAATAGAGTGTAATCTATCATCTCGAGCTAGCTTCTTGCTCAAAGATGATGCCTTATATGAGAATATTTGGTTTCATCTCTATTCCTTTTAGGAGCAAGATGGGGCATGTAGTGATCCATTGGTTTGTGGATAGTTGAATTCATAAACTTTGTGAGTTGTTATTGGTCTATGGATAGTTTAATCCATAAACTATCGATGGATAATTGAGTTTGTATTAATCCATAGTTTTGTAGATATGTATTTGTGGATAATTGAGTGATTCTTGATCTACAAATGGAGTGTTACTATGGATAATGGAGTCAGTTGTGATTCATAGTTGGCTAGTGATTTTCTTGTGAATAGCAAAGTGTGTCTCATTCATAGGTAAACATTGGATAATCAAAACATTTATCCAAACATGAGGAGTTTTGTTTGATGTTGATGTAGAATTGGATAATTAGAATGTTCATTTAACCAAACATGAGGAGTTTGGCTTGATGCTCAATTTTTTTTCCTAGAACAGGAGTTTGGGTTTTTGTTGAAGCAAGGTTGGCTAGTCAGATCATTTTCCTAGATAGAGAAGTTTAGGTTTATGTTAATAAAATATTTTGGTTTTCTTTTTTGTAATGTAAACCTTAAGGGTGGATGCTAGGAATTTAAGATTCACACTCATAGATTATTCCTTTTTTTCTTTTTCTTTTCTATAATGTAAACCTTAAAGGGGGCATGTTGGGAAATTAAGGTTTACATACAATAAATTAGTTAATAGTTAGTTGTTAGTTTTTGGGAGTTATTCCCATAAGGGAATTTGGAGTGGTTATTCATAGGAATGTAGTGATTTATAAGAATTTACAATGAACATTGTAAATGATTTAAAGAATCATTAATCAAATTTATTTTATGTTTTATTGAGCAATATTGGTTTGATGTGGTCTTTTGTATTTGCTCTAACATTTTAACAACTTATTTATAGGAATAAATGGCCGAATATTTAATTCAATGGTGTATGGCCAAAATTTAAAATATTTTTCATAGTTCATCCCAATAAAAGTGCTTCTAGCATAGCGGTTTCAAGTGAAATTTATTTATTTGAAAATATTTCACCCAAAACCATGTGGTGCGTACATGGACATTATATATTTAGGCAAGAAATTTTTTCTTTAAACTTTTTCATTCAAATGCATTTCACCTAGAATGTGAGGAAATATTTTTTATAAGAAAAGAAAAATCTACCATTTTTCCTTAAAGCAACTTGCAAAGAAGGATTTTTCTTGGCTTCTAGATTCACCCAACAAACCCATTCACTCAAGGCAGTGGGAAATTATTGTTTTATCCACAAAAAATACCTTGATTTATTTGTTTTAGTGTGTTTTTTTCTATTTTAAATGCTAGATAAGCTCACCTATTTTTTTTTTTTAAATATCAATGTTATAAATTTAGAAAACTATGGGAAAATTTTGAATAAACTAGAAACCTCTAAATATTTATTATTATCATTTTAATGAGGATAAATAGTATCCAATATCATACACAATATGATCAATTGATATATATATATATATATATATAATTTAACCCTACCTTATTTTCTTGATTAACATTTATATATAAGTTTTTATCCTTTAGACCAAACATTGATCAACTGTGAAAATGGATTGATTTAAGTTGAAAACTTAAAGGTGATGTGAGTGTTAGTGCCATGTCCAATGGTCTATTTCTCTTTAGTTTTGTAAATCATGAAGATCTAATAACGACTCTAATCAAAGGCTCATGGGATTTGGATACAAACTTCAAGAACTATCTCCCCCTTTGAAAATGGAAGCCTAGCCTTGACCCCTTTGTAGATCTCGCCTTAGATACCCCTACCTAGATCTAACTCCCAAGGCTCCCTCTAGATTTATGGAACCAAAATTTTTCCCATGGAATTTCTAACTCTTTCAAGAGCCTTTCAGTTATGGATAAAATCACTATTCAAAAATCAAGGTTGGTTTTTGCTAGAATATGTGTGAATGTTGTAGTTAAAAAAGTCTTGCCCTCTTCAAAAACCTTGAAGTTAAGGTTTAGAATATGGAATCAAGCTATAGAGTATGAAAATTCTAGTATTTTTTTCATCTTTGAAAGAAGTTTTGTCATCTCTAAACTCCTACAAAAAATAACTAACCTATTGTACATGTTTTGCACACATGCCCCCTAAAGGCAGGGACCCCCTTGTTGCTTTTGTTTTTTCTTCTGTTGGCTTGGTCCCTTCTCTTTTGCTTAAATTTTTCCTATGTTTTTTGACTTCGGGTTCGGTTGGACTTTGGTTTTGGGATGTTTCCATGATGCCTCAATGAATTTCCAAGATTTCATGAAGTCTAGGGAGGTTTACAAAAATTCCAATTCAGGTTTCCCTCATGAGGAGGCCATGCCTCCTTTTTCCATCCACGAAGACTCTATTGCAGGTCACCACATGCAGGTTTTTGTCTCTAGTGCACCATTCTCTACAACATTTGACCTTTGTCTTTTCATGATCCTTTACACCCCAACACCCACACCCCATTTTTCCACACCGTACCTATGTGTGCTTTATAAAATATCCTGCAATAAATTCTCACATTAATGGTGGTCAGGTTTATAAATAGAGGTTGGTGACCTATCATTTTCACCTGATTATTTGAAATTGGAGGAGCTCGTTGCTACTGCATCCATGATGGAGTCCAATGATTGAAATGCCATTATTCTCCACCTTTCATGTTTTGGTAGGTAGGCATCATCCTCTCCATTGTTGTGTGCTTAAATTCCTCAAGAGTAGTGATAGAACCCCTAAATATTATTTTGGTTCAATTTCTCGTCCTACAAAATTTGGGTTAGATCTATTCGTCTGGGCTTAGGGTTTTTTCTACCATCACTGTTTTAGGGTTTTATGTTATCTAGGCCCCTTCTTAAAAACCCTTGAGTTTATATCCTTGCCAAGGTTCTATTTCTTCATTGACTCCTTACTGTTGGTTCCCAGTCTTTTAAGTTACATCTTATGCCATTGAAACCCATGAAAGTACTAGCCCCTTAATTTAGGTTTGTCAGTCATCAAGTCTTTTACCGTCACTTTAATATTTCTTAAGTTAGGTGAAATATTTCCCATTAGAATGACTTAAGTCTTGGAATATTTAATCCCATGGGTCTTGGTCCCATCAACCTAGTCAGGTCCCCTTCTTAAAACTAACGTTTTCGACATGTGCAAATATTAAACTCCTTGATAACCGTTCGATCATCACGAGCAAATCACTGTCATTCCCTGTGCACCCATTCTAGTTCATTGCCTATTATTTTATTCTCATGGGCTAGTGGGCGTAAGCCACATATCTTATGTGTTGGTGGGTCTGGTCTCTTTGTTAAAGATTGTAGGTGATATTAAAAGGAAATCAATGGTGGTCATTGAATGATGTGGCTACATCTTGGCCGCTACCCACCACCCCGTTATTTTCCTTTTCCATTAGAATAATCACATAGGTTGACAGGCAATTTTCACATGTCTTGTCTGATAGTGGGCCCAATATTTCCAGCGGTCAGCAAGCAAAGCTTTGAAGAGAATCAATAGTTGATAGTGTGTGATGTGGGTCATTCCTGACTACTCCCTACTATCCTATGTGGGTCCCACCCCTATTTCCTGGTTCTCAATGGGGAGGTAGGAAATTTCCAAGTGGAATAACCTAGAGGGCATGGAAGACATTGGAGTAATGGAAAATATTAAACAAATATTTCAGCATGGGGCATGGATAATAAGGTTTGTGCTACTAAAGGGATATATATGGACCATGTTTTAATGACATGAGAAATCATCTAATCTGAACCATTGATAATGTCAGAAGAATAAGCTCACAAGAAATTGGTTGAATTTGATTAAGGTATGAGTATATCAAAGCTATGTGATTCAATCTCAACCCTTCCCCATCTCCCCGTTGATGAAAGTTAGACATGGGTTTAGACTCATGGGGGTGAGGTGAAGAGGACACATGGATATTGGTTGTAGCAAAAAAGAAATGGTGGATCCCATAGATCATCAAAAAGTGGCTCCATGTGGCTTATTCTTATTTGATAAATAGTGTGGCTACATACAATCATATTTTTCAAATCAAGCAAACTAAATCTAGATCGCTCATCAACTAACACACTTGCACAATCAATGGTTGGCATTCAAAGTTTAGTTTGAAGGAAAGTGAGCCATTTTAGTTCCCACGAGCAAGCATTAATAGATGAAAGGACATCAAGATACCAAAGCAGGTGGTTGGATAGCTATTAAAACTTGTCTTAAAGGTATAATTGAGCATTCTAAAAGATATTCTACACACTTGGAGAGCTCATGTTACATTTTTTAGGCTTGTCCGATGTTGACACTAGGGTTACCAACCTATGAAAAACCAGTAAGTAAATTAATGCCTCTCCATCAAAATTATTGATAAATTGTGGTGTCCAAGCCTTTCTATCAGTTAGGGTTTTCTTGGTTTTTCATTTTAAGGTTTAACATTTATAAAAAAATAAATTGATCCTGCATTGTTATAATTCATTTCAAACTCTTATTTGAGTTGTAAGCCTTGTTCCAAGAAACCATAAACCCTACTTTGTAATACTTTTGCATCATGGCTCCCAAAGTAAAATCAAAAGCATCTTTGTCTAAAGGGGAAGAATTTTTTCCCATAAGACTTTTGAGTAAAGACCTTATTGACTAGCTACCACCCTCAACTAGTGAAAAATATAAGGGTCAACTGCTTCTTCGAGTTCCACAAGTAGTTGAGGGCTTGATTGAAAAAAATAGTTCTATTAGAGATGCTAGGTTACCTTGCACTAGGTGGGAATTACTCTATGGTTGGTTGAGAAATAGAAACATGGGTATTCTAGTTGGTAACCCCTAGAATTGTGACCTAGGGAAGTTGATTGTACCTAATGTCTACATGGATGTTGATTTTATTAAAGCAATAGCCACCAATTATGATCCAGTTACAAGGACTGTAAGTACATATGATGGGAAGGAAATGGTTAAAATTACCAAGGATGAAATTTCTCGTGTCTTCCAACTCACCAAGTGGAGTGATGAAATGCCTAAAATTAATGAAAATATTCTTAGGGAGGAATATGATAAGAATAAAATTGCATTCAAATTCCAAGTACTACTAAGGTATTTAGCAAAAATTGGGGGCTGAGGGATTACATTGGGGTCATTTGATAAGGAGCCTCTTCCTGTTAGTTATTTTGTTACCTACTTCCAAAGAAATTTTTACTCCATTTTCTAGATAATTGGCTATGATCTTGTCACTTGAATTCCTATGGCCTCAAAGAGGACCTCCACTTCACAGGCTTATAGAAAAGAGTGGCCTCTATGAGGAGAGATATTTGCAATTTCTTTAGCAATTATGCCAAACCTTATATTAACTCCCACATAGAGATTCACACACAAATAAAGGGATTTTATGTATGGAGTGGGGTCTATTTTCAAACTAAATATAATTTATTAAACACTTTTTTCCTAAAAAATATCTCCATCCTCATTGTCTGATACCATATTAGATTTATGAAGATCGAGGAGATGAAATGACAAGAAAAATGAACAATATGCAATATTGTATTTAGTTGACCCAAATGTAATGAGTACAAAACCTTGCTTATATAGGCAAGGATGAGGAAATCCACATATGAGGTGGATTGACAAGTTCCCCATAAGGTCACACAAGATAATAGACAAATGTCCTATAGGCGTTAACCTTAGGAATACTTGATGTGTGCAAAGCAACAACCTCTATGACCAAGTCATCAACGTTGTGTGCCAAGTGTTGAGTAACTTTTGAAGTGAGATGGAAATGCTTCCAACCTCAAAAGGTGTGTGAATGAGGTTAACCAAATAGCTTGGTAACCTCTAGAGATCTCAATGGTTGCACATTTAGTTAGATAATAAGTTGTTTAACCTCATATACCCAAGTACACTTAAGTATAGTGAATAGATTAAATATTCACACTAACACAAGGTATATCATATATTATCTACACTCATGTCCCTCTATAGTATAGTTCTCATACCTGTTGATGTGTTTTTTATGCACTTTTCAACACAGGCAGTGCGTAGGTGCGCTACCTCTCTTGAAAGAAAATCTTCCACAATCAAATTGTAGAACACTATCCCAAGGTCTCTCGGATGTCAGGTCATGACAGTGCTTAGATACCTCAGTAGTTTGATGTGATTTGCTGGAATCACAAGGCGGACTTACGGATGAGTTACAAAGCATGGAAGTTGGGTTTGCAAATGCAATTTCAAAGTGCTGAAAGTGAATGAACAGTGGCTGTCCACTCAAAACAGCAAGCTGAAACTCATCAAGTTCATCTGATTTGGCTTCATGGTGATGCTTTGGGTCCTACTCTAACCAAGGATTAAAAGAAACAACAAAAAGAGAAGGGTTAAGAAAGCTATTCTAATCCTAAGCTACGAATGAATAGTAACAATGGTGGCTACTAAAGTAGACAGACTTCCTAAACTGGGTTTTGCTTGGCCAAGAGAAACCTACAGTTGCACAAAACCAGTGCAATCTTCTAAGGACAGCAGATTTTCAAATTGCACATGCACATCATGCACATGTAATTGAACTAAGTTGCAGCAATGAAGTAATGAGCTTAGACTAGCTTTGCAAAGTGACTCATCATCAATGAACCACAAAAAGCATGAGCTGGAAATCCATCAAATACTAAAACAGCAAACACCATCATCACTCCCATTCAAGAAACTAACACTAAAACTAACATGGAAGGTGAACCATGCATACATAAAGAGCAAACTCAAAAGGAACACCCATAAATTATGCAATGTTGCTTTCTATTGCTGCAGAATGTCTTTACATCAATTCTCCAACTCTTACAAATGAGGGGCAAGCCCCTATTTATAGTTTTCCAAAGCCCAAATGAATAGCTAGGATCAATTTGCATTGAGTGGCTCAGATTCAATTACATTAGGGTTTCACCTACCCCACAATATTCAACAATTAAAAATACATTTTTTGTCTTTTCCCTATTTTGTCATCTAGTGCCAGTCACTATAGCAATTTTGTCATTTAGCTGATTTCCCTTTTCACTGTAGCTGAAATTGCCTGAAAGTTGTCTTTTGCTTGATGTGCTTGCAGTGTTCTTCCTTTGATCCAACGAGTTCGTCGACTATCGGCATCAATGGATTGGCGGCCCCTGATTCGGGCAGAAAGCTCCTTAGAAATCATCATCATCTGGAAAAAGGTAGGACAACTCCCCCAATGGGCCTCTTCGATAGACCTACGGAAGGCTTCTTGACTCCTACAAACACACAAAGTGTCGTAAGTGCATTTATACACGAAGTTAAGGAAAATGTCAATCAAACCTACAAATTCCCTGTTAGATCTATCCATGCATCATCAAAAGATCTTGATATTCATATTTGGAGCTCATTTGGACCATAAACATTAATGCATGTTTCAAGGGTGCGAGTGCCAGAGGGCAAAAAGACGGCGGAGGAAAGCTAGAAGGTAGACAGTGGACGAAAGCCAAAACAGCCGTGAAGAAGGCAGGCTCCCTGATGTTCAAAATAGTTACCGGAAGGAGGCGTGCTCCTGATGTTCAAAAATGCCCGTGAAGGAGGCGTGCCCCGTGATGTTCAAAACAAATGAGATGGAGGTGCCCTGGATGTTCAAACAAACCTGCTGAGGGATCTTAAGCCCTAAACGCCACTCTGGAGTATCTCGTTCATACACCTAAGGAGATGGCCAATCGGAAGTTCCAAACGGCGCCGAGAGTATGAATCCCCGGAACGCCACAAAGGGCCGCAAGGTCTCGAAGGCGTAAGGAAATCACCGGCCGAAAAGTTCCAAAACGGGCGACTTCCAGAGGCGTAACCCCTGGAACGGGCCATGAGGAGCCCTGGCCCCGGGCATGGAAGGGAAGCAAGTGCACGCCTGAAGTTCCAAAATACACAGAGAGGGCGATCCCCTGAACGGCCACGCGAGGGTCGCGGCCCGGAGGTATGGAAGGAAGGCGTACCGCCTGGTTCCAAAATAGCCGCATTCCGAGAGGCGGAATCCCGGAAATCCGCCATGGAGGGGCCGAAAGTCTCGAGGGCTGGAAGGAAGGCGGCAAAACACCTAAGTTCCGGAAATGACGATTTAAGAGGCGACCCCCAAAAAACGGGCACGGAGGGGTTTGCCCGGAGGGCGGAGGCACTGAAGTTCCAAAATCCATGACGGAGAGGCGAATCCTTTCTGGAATGGCCACGGGAGGGACGGCCCCGAGGCCGAGGAGGTAAGGTACCACGGAAACCTGTAAACGGGCGCAATTAAGAGGCTTTAACCCTGGAATGGCCACCTGAGGGGAAAGTCCCAAACTGGGCCACGAGGGGCTCCCCAGAGGCCGGGTCGCCCTGAGCCAATGGATGTTCCAAATAGCAAAAAGGGGACGAAACTCCGAAACCACCGAAATTTAACCAAACTTTGACGAAACCTTGGCAGTTCATTTAAACACATCAAACACATCCCAGATACAAAAAAGGGTGACCCCAAAGCCAAAAATGAGGAAACGGGAGCGACGGGGGTCCACAGATGTTTCCAAACAGCCAAGGAGGAAGGGAATTCCAGAGGGAAAGTTCTGAAACCATCGAAACTCAACCAAACATTGAAGAAACCTTGGCGGTTCATTTAAGCACTTCAAACACATCCTAGATCCAAAAAAGGGTGACCCCAAAGTCAAAAATGAGGAAACAGGAGCAACGGGGGTCCACGGATGTTTCCAAACAGCCAAGGAGGAAGGGAATTCCGGAGGCAAAGTTTCGGAAGCATCGAAACTTAACGGAACGTTGACAAAACCTTAGCAATTCATTTACGCACTTCAAACACATCCTAAATCCAAAAAAGGGTGACCCCAAAGTCAAAAATGAGGAAACGGGAGCGACGGGGGTCCACGAATGTTTCCAAACAGCCAAGGAGGAAGGGAATTCCCGAGGGAAAGTTCCGAAACCATCGAAACTTAACCAAACTTTGACGAAACCTTGGCAGTTCTTTGAAACACCCCAAACACATCCCAAATCCACCAAAAAGTTGACTCCAAAGCCAAAAATGTGGAAACTAGACCGACAGGGGTCCACGGATGTTTCTGAAATACCCAAATCAAGACAAAAGGCAGAAAGGGGATGGGGGACTTTATTTCTCCATGGATTTGAATACCCCAAGCAGGTGAATTTGGGTAGGGGAATTTGATCGTTTGATGGCACATGACCAATTTGGGCTCTGAAATGGGGCACGCAAAACAAGACAGTAGCAAAGCAGCTTGTCGGGAGAGAAAAAAAAGGGGGTCCCTGCCTACGGCGGGGCGTGTGTGCAAAACATGCACAACAAATGGCGGCTCGCTGGGGAAATGCTCTAGAGCATTTTGATGACAAACTGGAATCACGAACCCAGAATCTCTGGTTTCGACCTTCACGCTAGGGCAAACAAACCAGATGCCCAACCAAAGGATCAAAACCATTAGCCAACCCAACCTTCAGTATGCTAAAAATCCAAGTGTGTGCAATTGCATTAATTCCCATTCTTCAGTTGCTACAGGAACCCAAGCTCCGTTCAGTTAAGCTACGTAGTTTATTCTAACTCCAAAAGCATCCAGGCCATTGCCTCACTACCAGTCAGGCGTCCATAGCTCCGACGAGGTTATCGCTGTGATTCTCCCGAGCATTGCTCTACTACCGGCCGGGCGTCCATAGCCCCGGTAAAGTTGCTTGGATACCCCTGAAAAGTTGAATTTTCTCTTTCTTTTAATTTTTAATGTTTTTTTTCTTTCTTTCTTTTCTCTTTTCAGCTTTTTTATTTCAACCCGTAAGCATTGAAGCTCGCACTCAAGGCTGAGAATCATAGTGGCACTGAAGCATAATTTTAGATTTTTCACTTAACTAGACTTCACAAAAGGCCCTATAGTGACCGTCGAATTCATAAGATGTGTAAGAGCTATAAGATTTCAGAATACGTCAAAGTCAGACTAAACCAACAACTTATCCTCTTCGAATTAAACACTTAGATCACTTGACACTAACAGAAGACCTTCACTATCCACTCTGAAGACTTGATTAGAGTTTGACAAAGAAATACGTAGAACAACCCCAGGCGATAAGTATGGTTGTTGTGCGCACAGATGTGCCCAGCTAAAAGCAGAGGGACCCCGAGCAAAGCAGCAGCAAAGCGAAAGCAAACGAAAACAAACAACCAACAAAGCAACCAACCAACATCAAACCAACTAACCTAAGGAAAGCGGGAAAGCGGGGTATTTACAGGAAACCTATACTACTCAAAAATGAGCTATGTACAAAGATATTTACAAAGCACTATGTTCAGGCACGACAAACCAACATTAACATTCACTGGATTTCGTAATGCATGCACGAGCAAACAGGCAATCGTTATTGTTCTTAACCATGCAAATTTATCTTTATATTCTGAAAAAAGAAATTTAACATTGCAGCAATCAAGTTCAACCACGTCATCATGAAAAATCAGCAATTGAGGAGGCTCATTGAACCCATGGTTAATCCATAAACATGTTTGTTTTCCCTTATTCCTATAATCAAAATAATAAGTGCAATTATGAGAAATAATAGGGGCAAGGAAGGATAAAACCTGGATGTCATCACACGGAGGTGGCAGCGTTAAACAGTCGAGAGCAAGCACAACATCCTTGGTCCTTGCATTGGCAGCCTCGGGCGGGCACGGTGGAGGGTGCAACACTTCAGACATTAAGCTGGCATAAGGTTGGGAGGATGGGGCAGCAAATAGCTCTTCCAATCCACTAATGGGACCTACAACCCCGGTTTGCAATTCTTCAAAAAGAAATACTTCTCCACATTGATCATCTACAAACTTGGGATCCACTTGGTTGCTGTCCTCAAGGGGCAGCATGTTGTCTTGTCTCCTTCCCCAAGTATCAACCTCCTTTTCATGATGTTCAATGTCATGGGATGATGACATGCATGAATCTGTCTCATTGCAGCTCTCTGGTTGTGAAGGAAAATCTGCAAGGATTGAGGCGAAAAGACCCTCAGTTGTAGCCTGCGGTTGACCAAGCTCGTTGTATTTGTTGGCAGCCATCGAAACACCTCCACCTTTATCTTCTTCCTTTTGTTGTTCATTTATCTCCTCATGGCGCCCACTTGTTTCCTCTTGGTCACTATCGCTGTAAATGGAGAAGGAGCTCCTCTCCCAATCTGGAAACTCTAGTGCATCATTGTTCAAGGGCTCAAAGAGTATGTATTCATCACTACCGTCTTCTGAGATGTGCTCTTCCTCGGCATGAGCATACCTCTGTAGTGCAGCTCCCAATGGAAAGAAGTCGTCAATCGATGGCACCTCATCAAGGGGACCAAAGTCTACTGCACAATTTCCCTCTGAAGACTCGCCAAAAAGTCCATCGTCCATGGTGCGCAACTACTCTTCAAGAGGAAGAACTTCTTGATGACTAGTGGACAGCATTCCCACTTGATCTACTTCATCGCTCGGAAGTCTGAGACTGTATTGATGTCCTTCTTCTATTGCTGCCCCAACATCCTCTTGAGGACTACCTTCAACTGAGTCATTAGTTGATTTGGGATTTTGGTCTTCTTTCTCAACCCTTGAAGTGGCTGTGGGAGGTGATGTGCTTGGTTGTGCCCCTTGTCCCTTGACTTGCTCAATGGCCTCTTGGCATAACTTACATGTGAGCTCTGAGTGCGATGAATCATGGAGTCGACACCAATTTGGGAGCAACAATATCTCCAAATCTACTTGGTATTTCAACTTAGTCCAATCCCTCGCTAGTCTAGAGACTAGTTGGTCATATCTATCCATGATCAGGTCCTCCTCATCACTTGAAAAAGAAGCATGATGGTAGACAGCCATAGCGAGTGGTTGTTCCCACTCCCCCAAATCTACATTTTCAAATTCTCGATCACTGCCATTTATGAAGGAGAGGTCTTCCGACCTGATTTTGCTCATGCTTTGATCATCTCCTTCTGCTGCCCCAAGGCTTTCAACCTCCTCTTCTTGATTTTCAGCATTTGCGTTGGCTGTCCTAGCATATACTGCTGCAAACTCTATTAATTCATCTTCAATTGTCGTTCATTCCTCTTCTTGAGTGGAGGACTGCTCTTCTTCAATGGAGGGAAAACCTACTAAATTGGTTACAATCAGATTTTCATCAATGCAACTTGCTGTCCCAAGAATTTTAGCTCCTCCCTCTTGGTTTTCATTTTCTATGTCTACTGTCCCAACACCAACTTGTGTCAAATTTCTTGGTTCATCTTTATTTTGCTGTCCTCCAGATGTTAACAACTCTTCTTCCTCATGGGATAACTTCTCTTCATTGAGAGTTGGCTGCTCCAACTTGTTCACATGATCGTTGATTTGGGCAATGACATTTGTGCATGATGAGCAAGTGAATTCAGAGTGGGGTGCATTGTGAAATCTGCACCAACTTGACATCAATATTTCCTCCAATCTTCGTCCATCTTTGCTGCCCAAAAATCTTTGGATCAGCTCCTTGAAAGCGTTAGTTGCCATGGTTTGCAATTCCTCTTCCGGATCTTCAAGAGCCAAGGGTTGGTATATTTCCCAAAAGGGAATTTCTCCTTGCAAGACCTTCTTAATTCTGTCCAAGAATGTTAGACACTCCAATAAACTATGTCTGCAAGTGCAATGGATCCGACATCTATCTGCCAACGCGAATTGCTGCAATGGCTTCTTCAATCTCTTATTCAAATGTGCATGTAAATGAGTGATGTTGATTTTCAAATGCTGCTCCATTTCGACTCAGCTTCTTTTACCTTCAAATTTTTTTGATTTTTGAATTAAAGAGATCTCCTATCTCTGATTTCTTCTTGAATGTTCCTTTCTCAACTTCCAACTTTCAGCTTCACAGCCTCAACATGTCAAGCCCTCCCTCTAGCGCCAGTTCTGTTGATGTGTTTTTTATGCACTTTTCAACACAGGCAGTGCGTAGGTGAGCTACCTCTCTTGAAAGACAATCTTCCACAATCAAATTGTAGAACACTATCGCAAGGTCTCTCGGATGTCAGGTCATGACAGTGCTTAGATACCTCAGTAGTTTGATGTGATTTGCTAGAATCACAAGGCGGACTTACGGATGAGTTACAAAGCATGGAAGTTGGGTTTGCAAATGCAGTTTCAAAGTGTTGAAAGTGAATGAACAGTGGCTGTCCACTCAAAACAGCAAGCTGAAACTCATCAAGTTCATCTGATTTGGCTTCATGGTGATGTTTTGGGTCCTACTCTAACCAAGGATTAAAAGAAACAGCAAAAAGAGAAGGGTTAAGAAAGCTATTCTAATCCTAAGCTACGAATGAACAGTAACAATGGTGGCTGCTAAAGTAGACAGACTTCCTAAACTGGGTTTTGCTTGGCCAAGAGAAACCTACAGTTGCACAAAACTAGTGCAATCTTCTAAGGACAGCAGATTTTCAAATTGCACATGCACATCATGCACATGTAATTGAACTAAGTTGCAGCAATGAAGTAATGAGCTTAGACTAGCTTTGCAAAGTGACTCATCATCAATGAACCACAAAAAGCATGAGCTGGAAATCCATCAAATACTAAAACAGCAAACACCATCATCACTCCCATTCAAGAAACTAACACTAAAACTAACATGGAAGGTGAACCATGCATACATAAAGAGCAAACTCAAAGGAACACCCATAAATCATGCAATGTTGCTTTTATTGCTGCAGAATGTCTTTACATCAATTCTCCAACTCTTACAAATGAGGGGCAAGCCCCTATTTATAGTTTTCCAAAGCCCAAATGAATGGCTAGAATCAATTTGCATGGCTCAGATTTGAATTACATTAGGGTTTCACCTACCCACAATATTCAGCAATTAAAATACATTTTTTTTTTTCCCTGCTTATCATCTAGTGCCACCACTATAGCAATTTTGTCATTTAGCTGATTTCCCTTTTCATCAGAATGAAATCGTCCTGAAAAGTTGTCTTTTGTTTGATGTGCTTGTGCTGTTTTCCTTTGATCAAACGATTTCGGCCGACGATCGGCATCAATGGATTGGTGGCCCTTGATTCGGGCAGAAAGCTCCTTAGAAATCATCATCATCTAGGAAAAAGGTAGGACAACTCCCTCAATGGGCCTCTCCGATAGACCTACGGAAGGCTTCTTGACTCCTACAAACACAAAGTGTCGTAGTGCATTTATACACGAAGTTAAGGAAATGTCAATCAAAACCTACAAATTTTCATTAGATCTATCCATGCATCATCAAAAGACCTTGATATTCATATTTGGAGCTCATTTGGACCATAAACATTAATGTGTGATCAAGGCGCGAGTGCCGAGGGCTAAAAAGATCATGGAAGAAAGCCGATGGCGAGCGCGTAAGTCAAAACAAATGAAGGGAGGCGCCCTGATGTTCAAAAACAAATGTGAAGTTGTGGCAGCCCCTGATGTTCAAAACAGCCGAGGGGCAGTCTTAGATGTTCAAACAACCAAGAGGGACGGTCGGAAACGCTACGGGGCTCGGGTCCGGCGGGCAACGGCGAGATGGCCATCGGAAGTTCAAAAATGGCCAGAGAGGCGAATCCCGGAACGCTACAGGGTCGAAGTCTGGTTGGGAAGGAAATCACTGGCCTGGAAAGTTCCAAAACGGGCGAAGGGCGAACTCCCGAACGCCACGGAGGGGCCGGCCCGGAACAACCGGCCAAGTTCCGGGCTGGTATGAGAGAAAGCTGGCGAAGGCGTACGGCGGAAGTTCGGTACAGCCCTGGAGGAGCGAACTGGCCAGGAAAACGAAGAACGCCCGCCAGAAAGTTCAGCAACGGGAGAAACCCGGAAACGCCACGGAGGGGAAAAGTCCAAACGCCACGGAGGGGCCGGGCCCAGGCCGGGTCGCCCTGAGCCAATGGATGTTCCAAACAGCAAAAGGGGGACGAAACTCCGAAACCACTGAAATTTAACCAAACTTTGACGAAACCTTGGCAGTTCATTTAAACACATCAAACACATCCCAGATACAAAAAAGGGTGACCCCAAAGCCAAAAATGAGGAAACGGGAGCGACGGGGGTCCACAGATGTTTCCAAACAGCCAAGGAGGAAGGGAATCCCGGAGGGAAAGTTCTGAAACCATCGAAACTCAACCAAACATTGAAGAAACCTTGGCGGTTCATTTAAGCACTTCAAACACATCCTAGATCCAAAAAAGGGTGACCCCAAAGTCAAAAATGAGGAAACGGGAGCGACAGGGATCCATGGATGTTTCCAAACAGCCAAGGAGGAAGGGAATTCCGGAGGAAAAGTTTCGGAAGCATCGAAACTTAACGGAACGTTGACGAAACCTTAGCAGTTCATTTATGCACTTCAAACACATCCTAGATCCAAAAAAGGGTGACCCCAAAGTCAAAAATGAGGAAACGGGAGCGACGGGGGTCCACAGATGTTTCCAAACAGCCAAGGAGGAAGGGAATTCCCGAGGGAAAGTTCCAAAACCATCGAAACTTAACCAAACTTTGACGAAACCTTGGCAGTTCTTTGAAACACCCCAAACGCATCCCAAATCCACCAAAAAGTTGACCCCAAAGCCAAAAATGTGGAAACTAGACCGACAGGGGTCCACGGATGTTTCTGAAACAGCCAAAGCAAGACAAAAGGCAGAAAGGGGATGGGGGACTTTATTTCTCCACGGATTTGAATACCCCAAGCAGGTGAATTTGGGTAGGGGAATTTGATCGTTTGATGGCACATGACCAATTTGGGCTTAGAAATGGGGCACGCAAAACAAGATAGTAGCAAAACAGCTTGTCGGGAGAGAAAAAAAAGGGGGTCCCTGCCTACAGCGGGGCGTGTGTGCAAAACATGCACAACAATACCTTCATCCCTCTCTTCTAGCCAGCCTATTTTCTTGTTCCCACCAATCAATATTCCTTCAAATAAATTTTCTTATCTACTCTCTCTCGCTCTCCCTCCCTCCCTCCCTTCATTCCTCCTTTTAACTATGATCATGTCCCTTTAAGAAAATATCTTATACCCTACCCCTATGTGTTACCCTCTAAACCCTTACCCTTCACTTATCTTGCTTGATCCTCTCTTACCATTAGATCACCACTCCCTCTCATATCCTACCATTAACCTCACAAGCCTTGCAAAACACTTATAATAACATGAAAAATTAACATCTCTTACCCTCAATATCCCAACTTATGCCCCTAACTCTATCATTTACCATCTAGTTCAAAAAATATGAATAATGTAATGCTAACTCTCCATTCTCCAATCATCTTATACCTTGGGGTATGAAACCTTAAACCTCCTCCACAAGATAATATATTTTGATTTGATAAACCATCTACAAGAACCATAGTTTGTCATGCTAAATATTGAAATATATGTATAATTGGATAATTTATCCTAAGATACACATTCAATCCCTTATGGATCAATGTGTGTAGATTATTACTTGGATGACCGATTCATATCTAATATTTTTCTGTATTCATTAATGAAAAACATAAAATGGTTCTACTCTTTTTCTACCTATTCTATGTGTTCCTCTATATCACTCATCTTTTCATGGAACACATTAAATTCAAAATAAGATTGTAGGATAGTTTCATCAAATATAATAAATTATAATCAAGGTGCAAATGATAAGGTCATTAATTTTATCTTCTATTATTAATTCCTTCTTTCATGGATCTCTTATCTTCTTCTCGACTATAATATCAAGAGATTATTTATTAAGGATATTTTCCCAAAGCTTAACAATCAAATTATCTTACACAAATATCTAGATTTTATAACCATTTTTACCACCTTGTATGATTATACGTAGGTGATAGATTACCTTAAGGTTATCTCTTTGACCTTGATGCCTCTATTTTTTTTTACCCCATCATCTTCTCAAGAAACTAATAGTTATACAAACAAGAACACCAATAACTTATATTTCTCTCCTTAATCCAACCTTAACAATTTACTAAATTAGCCAAATTTTCCTTACTCCTCTTCATCATTTGAACTTACTCTCTCCATCAAAAATCTAACTCTAATTGAATGAAGATAGAAAAAGTCCTAGTTCCAGGTTTCATGAGTTTCTTCAAATAACCTTATCAAACTTCATCCTATCCAACCATTGAACCCTAACTTCTTCTTATTTTACCAAATTTACCAATTATTTTTAGTATATAGACCTATCCTCTCCTTTTCTCTTTCTAAATTAGCTCTTTGAAATTCCTTATCATCAAATCATGTTCCCTTTTACCTAAATATTATTTTTTCATATTTACTTTCATAATATTCTCCTATGATATGCATCTATCAATCCAACCGTAGTAATTACTTAAGTTCTTTTTCTTTTTCTCTTTTTCTTAAGTTTATACATGGAATATTTTCTTGACTTTTTCCTATTTTTCTACTTTGTATTATTTTCCAATTTCTTATTTTCAATGAGGATTCTCCTATTCTACATTCATTTTCTATATTTGATTTATTTTCTCCTCTACTTTAGTTACCCATTTCTACTTTAGCATTATAGGTTACATTTGGATTGGACAATTATTCACTTTTTAATCAATATTGCCAACACATTATTATAGAACTATTAAATTTGAGACAACTATTAATATCATGTGATTTATCACCACAAAAATAACATGTGGATTTACCTTTTTTTTTTTTCTTTTGCACTCATTATCATAATGTCTTAGTTTACTATAATTACAATATTTTGGCCTTTTGGTCCTTTCTTCAATACATCAATTGTTATCATGGTAGCCTCCCCTACCACCTACTTCTCAATTGTTATCATGGTAAATCATATAGGGTCATATATCTTGAATTTGTGGTGCCATATAGTGTATATTGTTAGGTGGTCTTATCATTTCTCATAATTGAAGATCCCACTAGCCATGTGGAAAATAAACATTGAATACTCTTATATCTGAACCCTATGTTCTATCCATACCATATCCAAAAGACATATTCATCTTCTTCATGAAGTAAAATTTGACACCTATTTGTGTCTTTTTTGTCCCACTTTATACTTTGCAATATATACTTACTATATTTCTAGGGAATTTCCCAAGTTCCCCTCTTAGTATAGTAGCCCACTTCATGAATTTGATTATTAAACATTCATTCATTAGATGTTCTTCCCTACTGTAATTTTTAAACCAAATTTTACTTCTTCTAGGTGGCAACGAAGTATCATCTATCTTAACATTTCTTTATAATTTCTTACTTAAATATTGAATTGTCCAACTCTAATTAAAATTATCAATTTCACCATTTCTAACTAAATCATTCTCCCTTATCTTCGAATAGGACTATATTCTAGTGATCAATTCTACTAAATTCTTATACAAAGAGGAAATATTCTCCTCTACTTTTTCTATAATGTGAGAGCTTAACCCTAAAATAAAATACTCAATTCATTTATTTTATTTCAAAGTTTCTTCAAGGTTTCTATCCATACTTTTAAATAATTATTCATAATATTTTACTAATTCCTCCTTAGTTTTTGCTAGCTTCCATATTTTATTTATGTTTCTTGTTCATATATTAGGTGAATGGAAATGGGTTATGGATCCTTGATGTGGTGTGCCTAATGCTAGAAGAAAAAATAGCAAGGGAAATAATATGGAAGAAATTCAAGGTTTAGAGATTGGTTCTACCACATACCTTATACCTTTTGGTATGATGGTATGAGTAATTATATAAGTATGGGTTCTGAAAGGAGGAAGGGAGATGTGAATTGGGTTGAGGGAATGAGTATATACAATATTAAAATCTCAATATTTTAAGAAAAAGGAAAAATGAATCCTCAAACTAGGAATTAAGGATGGTGAATACTCAATGTTAAAGGAGAGAAAGCATGAAAAAGTACAAGTGGAGAATATTAAGGTTAATGGATTAGTATTATAGATTAAGAAGTACATGACTACATGGAGAATTAAAATCCTAGGGCCAAAGGTAAAGGAAAAGTAGGGAGTTGAAGCATTGGTAAAGCCATGATAAAGTACATAGGTAATGAGAAGTCTAAAAGACAAATAATCAAAGGTATAAAAAAAATGTAAATCTTGGGTTTCAAGGAATGGAGGGAAAGAATACTAGCAAGAGGAAACCTATAAACCCAATAAAGGTTACAAATAGACACAATCACCCCTAAAAATTGGAAATTTCTATAGTTTAAGATATTTAGTCATGTGACAAGTATAACGAAAGAGAAAACACTACAACAAGAATATTTCTTAATAAGGAGGTCTATTATAGGAATTTTTATATTTGTTATAGACGATGACCAAAACATGGTTCTATTAAGAAAGGAAACACTTGACTCAGATAAATTTTCACTTACTAATATAAACCCCAACATCACCTAGAAAGGAGAAAGACAAAGATATCACGTAACAACAATAGGGACAATTTTTTTTATCAAATATTAATGAGGGATTCTATAGGCAATAAAATAAAACTTAAAAAGAATTAGAATCACATTAGAGTCATTTAAGTAAGAATGATATGCAAGGTAAAGTCTCAAAAGGAAAAACATCAACAAAGGCTTCCTTTATTTTTATCTAAAATTAGAGATATTGTTGCAAGGCATAGAGAAGTGGAAACTTTATTAGAGACTATTCATAAAAATTCTAGGATAAGAAAACCAACATAGGAACCCATGTATTAAGGTTTATCATGAGTAAAGCTTTTCTAAATAACTTCAATACAAGAAATTAATATTCATAAATTAACAAGGCCTTGAACTAATCCATGGAAAAATGTGTATGTAATTGAGTTCATTTTGTCCTCATGAAATCAACTAAACTAATAATTAGAAGTAGGAATTACAACAATATTAGACATAAATTCTATTGCAATGTGACAAATAACATAGACTCAAAGGTTCTTAACAAGTCTAATAATTGTTCTAAGGGGCATGTCTAAAACCAAAAGTAAATGACAAATTTTCACTATGGTGGTTGATGGGTCTAGTTATTAGCTTATTTTTTGTTACTTTCATGCACACTTTCAAACACTTTTAGATATACTTTCCAGATGATACTCCTATATTATACTATATTTTCATACTTATTATGCAGACTTGAACCTAAATCATAATGATGGAAATATGGTTATAACATAATAGTAGTACATGGTTTCTATGTGAGTGTGCATGAAATGTGGATGGAATTCTATGTTTTAGTTATGGTAGTTATTCTTGTGTACATGCTTTGTGAATTAACCTGTTTTCATCCAAGGAGGAACTATATCATGTAGCAATTGGAAGTTGAATCCACATCAAAAGGAAGACTGAGATAGCTAAATAGGGGAGTTCTAGATTAAGTTGAATGCAATAACTACTGCTTGAAGACACCTAATGGAAATTGAGTGTGGATCATTATAACAAGTCAATAACCATTGGAAAAGGACTTGTTTACTAATAGGATTTTGACAAATGTTTTTTGTGTTTTACATGCAATCCTATTTTATAGAGTTTTAGTTCTATTAGGATTCTTCTTTCTTTTTAGTTATGTTTTGAACAATTCAGTCTTAGCCATACACTCTGATATCTAGAGTGGAAGTTAAAGATTGTGGTTAGTTTTTTCTTAGAATAAGAATCCCTTGAGCTTGTATATAGTCAATGGTTGAGTCCTTAGATAAGTTAGTTTGTTTTTTAGTCTTTCATTATCAATTACTTTTAGTTTTAAGAAATGATGGATATTGAGAATTATTTTCATTGAATACAATATATGAAGAAGATCGTATGTAATCTTTCATGATATGCAATGAATGAAGTCAATTTCACATGGATGCGTAGAATCTGTTAGTTAGATTTGGTTCCATTTAAGTGAGAACAACCACTTGAGCATGCCACTCAAGGTAACTATTCTTCACTTCATTTTCTAGTTATTTATCTTTGTTTAAATAACTATTTTTTATTTATCATTACTTCATGAACTACATGTAAGTTAAACTAGAATCTCATACTTTCCTTATTGATAGTGAATGTTCATGAATATACATGCAATGGTTAACCAATAGTACTCTAAAGATTAAATTAGATAATTTGTTGGTTTGATCAGTTTTGAGTTGATTCAATGATATAATATTAACAATAGTTTAGTTACAAGTTAAGTTGTAGGCACATGTAGCCATTAGTGTTACTTTGTTTCTTTTCCTGTTTTACAATTCTATGAGTTTTCAACAAGTAGAACATCTTGACTAGGATAAGTTAGGTAGTTTCAAGTCTCTGAAGGAATATACAATGTTGCACCATCACAAGTTTATAAATTCTTGGCTTGACATTTTAATGTATTCTTTGCAATGTTGAGTGGACTGCTCAGTCAAATAAACCTTTGAATTATGTAGGCTCTACCAAGATTATAATACAATAGTTTAGACTCTACATTTTTGGCATCATTGTCGAGGATGTTGCTATCTTCATAGACTTGTTTTCTAAAGCTTTTATAGTTTACATTTTTTTTTCATCATTAGGATTGTTAGAATTTGTAGAGAAGGGGGATTCGCTACTCATGAGTTCTCTTCATTTAGAGAGCCTCACGGGGAAAACTTCCCTAAACTACCTCAAGGAACAGTGCGAGAGTTCTAGAACCAGAAAGAGCAAGTCATGAAGATTCTATGGACAAACTGACAAGCTCTCAGCCAAAGGACGATAGCACAAAATATAGATGACACCGTTGTGCGCTAGTGTCTCAAAAGCGTGCTAAAATCTCAAAAGTGCACTAGTGTCTTTTACAGACCAGAGCAGAATTTCATCACAAAAAATAGTTAAATGACTACTTCTACTCTGATTGTTAAAAACCTTAGAATACAAGAAAGTAGTAGAATATAATAGAACTAAAATAAAGAAGTATAAATGAGAGAGACAAGGAGGAGAAAGGAAAGAAGATTCTCATAACAATCCAAGTAATGAAGCCCCTAACTAGTAAATATCTTCAATACCTACGTCTGTAAGATCTAGAGAAAGTGTTGGGGCTGTATAGGGGTTTGCCTCAGTTAAACCCCTGTTTTGGTGTTCCCACCTCCACGGACAACCAAATAGATAGAGAAAGAGAGAGTGAACCAAAATGGAAAAAAAATGTGGTGAAAGCAACACCCACTCAGGAGTAGAACACGCACTACAAGGTATGAGTGATAAAAGAAAATCTCGCTTGAGGAGGAGAACTCGTTAATCAATCCCTACTCAAGGAGGAGAACTCGTATCACAAAGTAAAAATGAAATAGAGAGGAGATATGGAATCCTAAGATGCTCACAAGCATGAGACAAGGGAGCTGCAAAGAGGGAGAGAAAGATAGCTACAAGAGCCAAGAGTGTTGTAGAGGGTGCTGTAGGATTTTGAGAAAATGTTGTTGTAGCAAGTAATGGAGTTGTGCAAGCAAGAGTAAGATGGGAGAATGCTTGAAAGAGAAGCTAAGAATGAGAGGAAGAACTTAGAATAATAGAGCCAAAGGAAGTTAGAAGATGCAAATGGAGTGAAAAGACTACTTTTAAGGAGAGAAAAGAAGTTTCTTTAGCCGTTACAAGGCATCTAGGGCCATTACCACCAAAAAAAGGTGAGGAAAAGTGGCAAGCATTCTTAGAGACAACTGTTTGAGTGTTGGAACATTGGAAGAAGCTAGCACAACCCATGGACATCTGCACAACATGCTAGTGTTCGGACATGTCACACTACAAAATGACAAGAATAGGAAAATCACACGATTTGAAGCAAGGTTGACACACGAGGGTAGCTATTGAAAAGGGGTTTTCGAGCATCTTGAGAGGGAAAAAGGATGATGTAGGGGCTAAAATGAGCCTACACAAATGTAAGGGAGTGGACACTAAAGCGGATGCCAGAATGTATGTGAAATTGTAAGGGGTGCAATTTTACGACTATACATTTTGCCCCCACTTTAGCGGGCATATTAATATACATTAATATGCACACTAAAGGAAATTTACTAAACATAAATAACATAATATGCCAAAAGGATACTATAGAGGAAGCAGATAACTCCTCAAACCAAGGAAGCATGCCCCTAGGTTGAAGACCTGCAGAAAAAATGCATTAGACAAGAAAAACTTGCACCAGAAAGCAATGTTAGAATATAAAAAGCTAAAGGATTTGAGTCAACAAAGTAAAGAGACCTTGATGTAGAAGGTTGTCTTAGTACTATTCATCATCCCCAAATTAAGAAATAACATATAGAAGAATTATAAAGCTAAGAGAGCAAGGGCATATACTCAAGATGAAGAAGATGCAGATCTTTGATCCAGTATATACAAGTTGAGAAGAAAGATAATTTAGGAATGTAAGTGCCTTAGAGGCCCATATACCTACAAGGAATGTGTCCTCCAAGATCTCTCACATGAATGATACCTAAAAAGCACCTTACATACCTACAAACGTATAGGGAAGGTGTCCTTCAAGATCTATCGCATGAAGGAAACCCAGAAAAGCACCCTACAGACCCGCAAACCTATAGGGGAGGTGTCCTTCAAGATATCTCGCATGAAGGAAACCTAGGAAAGCACCCTATAGACCTACATTCCTATAGGGGAGTGACCCCAAAGATCTCTCGTACGGAGGAAGCTCAAAAGAAGTTCCCTACAGTCCCATAGACCTGCAGGGAGGTATCTCCCAAGATCTCTCACATGGAGAAAACCCAAGGAAGGAAAACTCTACAAAGTCAAAAAGTGGCTTCATAGGCACACTTGTGAAGCGAAAGTAACCACACAAGCAAGTAAGCAGATGATCACATAGACCATTGATAGATTGGAAATTTTTCAAAGGGGTCCCTCGGGAACCCTTCAAAAGAATAGGGGTCCACTTAAGGGATGCACTATTTGAAAAGTGAGGTCTACTCAGGCTTCCCCCAAGCTAGACACAAATAGAATTCATTTGAGAGAAAATATTTGTCAGGAGATCCCTTAGGAACCCTTGAAAAGAAAAGGGTTCCACTCAAGGGATGCTTCAATTGAAAGATAGAGATAAGAGAGGGGGTCCTTAAGAAGGACACACATCTCTAGAATAGGTTATTACTGCCCCCAACATATAGGGGAGGAGAACTATGCAAGATACTTAGAGCATGCAGGATAGAGGTAAACATCAATATCACTTATCATGCAAAGAAAAGGTAGGTGAATCAATCAAATGAGAGTTTGATTGCACCTGAAAGAATGGTATGCACAGAAAGAATGTTTGTATTTATCATGCTTATAAAAATTTTTATGTGTAGGAGAAGGAAGAGTGATTAAGTGGGCTTTTAGAAGCCGCAAAAAAATATGATCTTGCTCAGACAAAGAGTGAGGAGCAGGAACCAACCCTTTCTCTTATGAAGAAAGTCTTGACTACTCATAAGGAGAAGATTTGAGGATAGCAGATAAAGGTGGATCAACATTAAGAATATTACAATTTGCATCCATATTACTCCATAATGTAGAAGAATGATCATCTTTGATAGTGGGTGTGGATGATGTTATTGGAAGGTCTAAGTGGATCGGGTCGACTTTATGTTCTCTAGTGAATGAATTTGTAAAGTCTAAGGAACCCTAATCATCACCAATAAATGCATTCCTTTGAGAAGAAGTAAGAGTAGACTTAAGATTTCTCACTTCACAAGGATCTTCTTTAGGGACATCTACCTCAAGAGTATCCTTTGTAGTGGGTACTACTAGAGTAAACATTGACACATTGGAAGACAATAAAGGAATAAGAGTAGGCACAACCAAAACCTGACCGACAACAACAATCTCACATAAGTGCATAACATCAAGGTTAGCCTTGACTGTGACTACTCGATTATTGCAAATAAACTTAATAGATTTATGCAAGGTAGACGAGACTACACCCATAGCGCGAACCCACCGTCTAACAAGAAGGTGGTTATATGGTAGCTTTTCTGACATAACATATACAAGGGTTGGTATGATACCATGTCTCAACCTCAAAGGCAAGACTATTGTGCCTAGGGTTTGTCGACCAACGTTATCAAACCCACAAATGATAATAGAAGAAGGGTTAAGAGAAGATGAATCAATATTAATCTTAGGCAATAGATCAATGCTACATACATTGAGTGCTAAACTAGTATCAACAAGAGTACAAATAATGCCAGTTTTATTAATATTAACTATAATCATTAGAGGATCCGCTTGCTTTCATACTTTTGAAGGCAGGAATTCCTATGGATAGAATCTAATATTCAGAAAATCCGCAAGAATATAAGCTATCAATGCATTCATCTATCGGCCTAGCGGAAGAAGGCAAGAGGATCTTTTGCAAGGCTTCCTAAAGAATACCTTGATAAATCAGAGCAGACTGAAGCAAGTCCCATGGTGAGATCTTAGTCAAAGTAACTTGGAGTTGCTCGACAAGATCGTAATCACTAGGTGCTTTAGTTGTAGGTTTAGGAGCTTGAGGAAGGCTTTTTTTTTAATTCATTATATCCTCATAAGTATGGGATACCAATTTGTAAGAGGGAGTCATAGAAAGATCAGTAGAGTCTCTATCAAATAAAATACCATTAATAGAACAAACCCTTTTAGGAGAAGGACTAGCTGGAGTTACATGAATGACCAATCTCTTAGGCCTTTTAGGGGTAGCAGAGACATATATAACATTTACAGAATTATCACAACTAGTAGAATAATTATTTGAAGACATTTTATCAACATCAATCCAAACAGGATCAAATGTGGAAGGATACATATTTTTTGCTAATGCATCATCTCTAAAGGAGAGTGCATTGGAACAGATAAAAAATTCATTATTCACAAATGCATCATCTCTAGAAGAGAGTTCATTCGAATGAAGAGTAGATTCATCATTAAAAAATGTGTCATCTCTAGAAGAGAGTGCATTGGGATGAAAAGATTCATCATTCACAGATGCATCATCTCTAGGAGAGAGTGCATTGGAATGAATAGAAGGTAAAGTAACATTAAGAAAGGTATCAATGATTTCTTCTTGCAACAAAATATCTGACCAATCAAGAGAACTTTCATGAGAAGGATCAAAGATATCAAATGACATAGGCAAAGCCAAGTCACCATCACACGCATGAAATGGAATATCATTAACATTTTGAACAAAATTAGATACTGAACTAATAAAAGATCTTAAATTCATTATGATTTTTTCGGTATTTTCTATGTTCTAGTAATTCGTGTTTTTGGAGGTCTTCATAGTGAAATTTGAGGTCGTAACTTGCATTAGTCCCTAAAATTTGATTATCAAAGGCACTAGTATTTTAGGGATTGAACTATTTCTCTATGAGACCTTTCCAACAGTGTAAATAGTTTTGAATTCCGAGCACCAAGTAAAAAGTTGTGACCCCACCAAGTAGGGGTAAATAAATTTCTAGTTTTTTTAAAAATACACTCTTCACGTCAAGTTAACCAAAATGTAGAGAAGGGGCATTCACTACTCATGAGTTATCTTCATTTAGAGAGCCTCATGGGGTGAACTTCCCTAAACTACCTCAAGGAACAACACGAGAGTTCTAGAACCAGAAAGAGCAAGTCACAACGATTCTTTGGACAAATTGACAAGCTCTTGGCCAAAGGACAATAGTGCTGAATACAGACGACAACATAGTACTTTGGCATCTCAAAAGTGCACTAGCGTCTCTTACAGACCAAAAAGAAAGTTCGTCACAAAAAATAGCTAAATGACTACTACTCTGATTGTTAAAAACCTTAGAATACAAGAAAGTAGCAGAATATAATAGAATTGAAATAAATAAATATAAATGAGAGAAACAAGGAGGAGAAAGGAAAGAAGATGCTCACAAAAATCCAAGTAATGAAGCCTCTGGCTAGTAGATATCTTCAATACCTACGTTTGCAAGATCTAGAGAAAGTGTTGGGGCTATATAGGGGTTTGCATCAATCAAACCCTCATTTTAGTGTTCCCACCTCCACGGATAGCCAAATAGATAGAGAAAGAGAGAGTGAACCAAAATGGAAAAAGAATGTGGTGAAAGCGAAACCCACTCAAGAGTAGAACCCACACCACCAAGTATGAGTGATAAAAGAAAATTTTGTTCGAGGAGGAGAACCTGTATCACAAAAGAGGTGACAAAAGCAACCCCTGCTTAAGGAGGAGAACCCGTATCACAAAGTAAAAATGTAATAGAGATTAGATATGGACTCCCAAGATGCTCACAAGCATGAGACAAGAGAGATAGATGCAAGAGCCAAAGGAGCTGGAAAGAGGGAGAGCAAGATAGCTACAAGAGCCAAGAGTGTTGTAGACAGTGTTGTAGGAGCTTGAGAAAATGTTGTTGTAGCAAGTAATGGAGCTATGCAAGCAAGAGTAAGATGGGAGAATGATTTAAAGAGAAGCTAAGAGGGAGAGGAAGAAGTTAGAACTTAGACGAATGGAGTCAGAGGAAGTCAGAAGATGCAAATGGAGTGAAAAGACTACTTTTAAGGAGAGAAAAGAAGCTTATTTAGTTGTTACAAAGCATCTTGGGCCGTTACTGTTGGACTTGCCATTGCACCAAAAGATCAACCTGTCAATGCCCAATACAAGCTTCGGTTAAGAACTACAGGAGGCAGTTAGACCATGTCACAAACCCAAGTTCTTAGTGCTACAAGGAAGACCAAGGGTCACACTTTGCAACAATCCCCCCCAGCACAAGCGTGGGGTTTGAACCTATGACCAAATCTGATACCAATTGTTGGACATGTTGTTGCACCAAAATATTGACCTGTCAATGCCTGATACAAGCTTTAGTTAAGAACCATAGGAGGCGGTTAGACCATGTCACAAACCCAAGTGCTTAGTGTTGCAAGGAAGACCAAGGGTCACACCTTGCAACAGTTACCACCAAAAAAAGGTGAGGACAAGTGGAAAGCATGCTTGAAGACAACTATTTGAGTGTTGAAACATTGCATGATGCTAGTGCGGCATGTGCAGATCCTCGTGGTGTGCTAGTGTCTGGACATGTCATTCTACAAAATGATTAGAATAGGAAATGCACATGGTTTGAAGCAAGGCTGACACACAAGGACCGTAGCTGCTAAAAAGGGGTGTTGGAGCATCTTGAGAGGGAAAAAGGCTGATGTAAGGGCTAAAATGAGCCTACACAAATGCTAAGGGAGTGGACACTAAAGCAACTGCAAGAATGTATGTGAAATTGAAAGGGGTGCAATTTTATGACTATACATACTTAATCTTTTCCAACACTAGAAGATACACTAACATTGTGTAGGACCACTGCTATATAAAGCCATATTTCATGTATGTGGAGGCAGAGAGATTTTTTTGGTAGATTCCTTCCCTTTTCATGCCAAGAATCCATAGTAGAAATTGGTGAACCCAGTACTCAGAGCAAGGGTAATATTGAAGAAGAAATTTCCCTATCACCAACATCCACTACACTTACAAAGGGAACATACCACACCAAGGGTGATGGAGTGGATGATGATCCTGAAAATGCAACATTTGAGTTCCCAATCACTAACCAAGAAAGGGCTATAGTGCAAAAGAACATCCCTTCTTTAGACTTACCAACATTTTATGGGTTAATGACTGAGGACCTAGATATATTTCAGTTTGAATTTGATGTCCTGCACAAAATTTATGACTATACTTATGATGCTCATAGGCTCAAAATTTTCCTTTCCACTCTAAAAGATGCAACCCTAAGATGGTTCATGGGATTAGGCGGGGATGTTGTTCTAGATTGGGACACCATGAAGACATTGTTCTTAGAAAAGTACCAAGACTATTGTAGGGGACCTAATAGGAGGAAATATGACATTTTTAAAATGTCACAGAAGGAGGATGAACCACTAGAAGACTATGTGGAGATATTTTAGTTTTCCTTGAAGAAAAACCCATGGAACAAGTTGTCTGAAGAGTCCCTGAAGTTAGTATTTTTCAGGGGATTCAATGATGATTGTATGGATGCCCTAAACCTAATTGGACAAGGAGATATCTCTCAGATACCATTTCAAGACATTTATAAGGTCTATAAGAATTATTCCAAGACCTTCACTAAAACACCAAGAGGAGATAGCACATCCACTATGGGAAAATCATCTATATGGATTTCAAAGATAGAATTGAGCAACTTATTGTCTAACATGAAGGAGGACATTATAAAAAACTTAGCCACTCATTTGTATACTCTCCACATCAAGAAGAAGTAGGAGGAAGCTGAGGCCATGCTCATTGAATACTATCCAAGCTGTAGGAAAAGAAAAGAAAAATGTAAATACAAAAGGGTTCCTAGTATCCAACAAGATAAAGTTCAAAAACCTAATTTCCAACCACTTGAAAGAGAGGATGGAAATCTCTTTTATATAGCTGAGAGAAGGCCATAGCAAAAAATACAAGGTATGCCACAAGACCCTCTTAGATTTAATTCATCCTTTCCCATTGTAAATCAAAAAAATTATACTAAGAATTCTCAGACCTAGCTAGCAAACCAAAATCCATGGAAAAATCCTCAATAATGGCCATAGCCCCAAAAAAATTGGAACCAATAGCATCCAAATCCTTGGCCACAACAAAATTTCCAAGGTTCCAATTATAATACCCAATGTCCAACACAGTAGAATCAGTGGAAGCCTCAATGGCAAAAAGATCAATAGTGGCAACAACAAAACATGAACTATCAACAGCTTATTCTTCCACCTCAATAGTAATAGCAAGATATTATGCCTCTATCAAATCCTACATTCTAGCCACTCAAGCCACCACAAATACATTACCAACTTGCACCTAACCCTAACAACAAGTCTGTTCAACAAACTTATATTAATGAAGCTATGCAATACCCCACATAAACAGTAGAGGTGATTGATGTCCACCTCAAATCAGGAAAACAACTTGTTAGACCATCATCCCCTCAAATTACTAAGATGGAAGATTATGGACCCATAGTTGAAGCTTAAAAAAAACACCTTCGAAACCTCAGTCAAATTAGGTACACCAAACTCCTCAAGTCCAAAGCCTTTTTTTCCTGAATGCTCAGCTTTTCAAAATCATCACACACAAGATGAGATAGACCTCTTAGGTCAATTAAAAGATGTGAGAATTAAGCTTCCACTCATCCAAGCTATCAATGACATCCCTATTTATACTAAAACTATCAAGGACCTCTGTCTTAAGAAACTAGGAAGGAAAAAGAAGGATCCTCAAATAGTCCATGTCCTTGGAAACCTTACAAACATCTTGTTAGGGAACATAACCATCCCTAAGTACACAAACCCTAGTAAACTAGTAGTGGAAATCAAGATTAATGAGACCCTTATTAAGAATACTTTGATAGATTTTGGGGCAACAATCAATGTTATGACTAAAGAAACAATGGAGTTACTTTAGTTAACCAAACTTAGACCTACAAAAACTATTTTACAATTGGATGATATGTCAATAATCAAGCCTAAAGGAATCATTGAAGATTTAGTTATTGCATTAGATTCTTGGGAGAATCCTATTGACTTCATAGTTTTATAGCTAAAGGTTAATCTTGTAGGATACCCACTCATCCTAAGCAAACCATGGTTAGCTACAACTGATGTATTCATAGGTTGTAGATTTGGCAATATGATAATATCTAATGGAATAGTGACCAATAATTTGGTCATCTATCCTCTAGCTCAACCTTATGTTGATCTTGAGAAAAGTGTTTGCCCCACTCTAGTTGAGGAAGATAATTATTTTCTACATACATTAATGACCATAGAATGCAACCCTTTATTGGATGATCAGGATGAAGATGATTTCATTGCTCACATAATCTAGAATGACTATAGGAGGAGCCCGTAGCAACAGGACTATCTCGCATGCCTACAGGACCCCTTGCAAAGTAGTATACCTATCAATTTCTCAAAAGAGAATGAGCAAGAAAGAGTTGATGTAAATGAGCTTTTAGCATTATCATTTGATGAACTTATTTCTCTCATTGAGCAAGAAGAAGGGAGTATAAAAATTTCAACCTCATTACAAGTTTTGGGGCAGATAGAAGATGAGCATGAGCATGATAAGATGTTGGTTAATGAAGAGACGCATGAAAGCAACTTTATTTTATAAAATGTAGAAGAAGTTGATACACATAAGGTTACTAATCAAACTAAGTAAGAAGTCCAAATTAGTCCTTCTATACAAAAAATCAAGGAAGAGGTTGAAGATGACTTATTTTGGGATGACTTGGAGGTGTTTTGTTCCAACTTGGCTGTTAAATTAGCACCTCTACAAGAAGAAAATCATGAGAAATAGGGATATGATGCATAAATATTCATACCTTCTCCAATTCAACCAAAAAAAATGAAGCAATCAAATCATCATAATGATAAGACAGTAGGCAACAAGCAAGAAACTAGCAAGGAGAGTTCAAAGTTTTTATTTTCAAGAGCATGTCCAATCAAACATTTTGCACGGATGGAGGCTAAATAATCATCAAGAGTCATACTTGCACCCAAGAATGAAGTTGCAGTTGAAGGAGAATGCATTCAACCCACTCTACCTCAAAATTGTAGTATTTTTGGTCAACATGAAGAGGTAAGTGGATTTGTTTTTATTTTCCAAGTATTGCAGCAAGTATTTGAGCATTTGACATTTCTTCACTTCCTCATGGATACACATAAAAATGTGAAATATTACAAACTAGTGAGAAAAGGAAGTTCCTTCATTAAACCAATCAATGGTTTCATTTGAGAAAGTTTTGTTGGTGGTTAGAGTAGGTTAGGATAGGTTTCCTTTCATGTCAATAATTGTTGATGCACACTGTTAGTTTTTCATTCCTCCAAGTGCTTAAGCACACTTAATATAGTTGTTTAGTTAGTTAGTTGTAAGGGTGTTATCAACTGGTTGTCAAGTATGATTTTTAGTTTGTCTTAAATTTTTTGACTCCTATGCCCAATGGAATCAAGGCTACTAGTCTATAAGTTTTAGTAGGAAAAACAACTAAAAATATCGCCAAAAGTGTTAACTTATTTATTCTAGGTGGTCTAAGTTACACAAAGAAGCCAAGGTAAAAATGTTTCCAAATTTAAAATTCAAAGAAGGGGAAAATTAATAAGTTGTCTTGTACCCATTTTATGGAATTGGTAAGAGTTTTCCACTTTTAGGAGGAGTCTTATGTGTTAAGGTATTAACAACCCTTGGAAAATTCAAGAAACATTACATAATTTGGAGGAAAATCCTTTTCATTAAAAAATTCAAGTCTTCTTCCTTGACTAAGTTGAGCCTTTCTAGGGTATTGGTTATGTTTCATAACTATCCTCAAGCTACTATGGTGGCTAGGGAATTTATAGAGCAGTATGGTTCCTTGTTGCTTTCAATCCTATTTCAACGTGTTCTAGTTCTTAATTATTTTCAATCAATGACTTTCAAAACTACCTACAAGTTTCAAGGAAATAGTACAACAAACAACACTATCGTTGGAATTATGATCTTGCCTTTTTTTATCGAGGAAGTTTCTCTCATGTTTGTGAAGTAATAAAGGATCTGTTTGAAGACGTATGAGAAAACTATGCCTGATTCAAATATTTGGAATGATTTCTTTTGATATGTATGAATGCAATGTATAATAATGCATTAATCACTATATATTATAAATAGACTCGACGCAGCTAGAAGTATTCATTTTTATTAGGAATCTTGTAGAGTATTGTGAGGAAATTTTTCAAGGGCTTTAAAGAAATAGTATAAAGCAATAAAAACAAGCATAGTTTGGTGATTATTAAGCTCTATCTAAACTTTTAACACCACTCAAGGGTCTATCCATGCAAAAGAGCAACTTGTTAATCAAATATTTTACTCACAACCTGAACATGTGCCTAGCATAGGCCATCACAATACATGGAAATTAGTGATGATAGGGCATTGGCTGCATCTTTTGGATTATGGTATCATTTGCATTCTGAGTTGATGAAGAGTTTCAGACAGTGGATGTCTCTCCCAAGGCTATGATTTAGAGATATGAGGGAAACAATGGAGGTAGAGAAAGCACTTAGTAGGATTTTTGTATAGAAGCAATATTTACGACATGAATAATAAGGGAGATTTGGTGGTTCTCTTTGATCTTGAGAAATTTTATTTGTCATCAGTATAAGTACAAAGCATAGGTGAAATAATTTATTTAAAAATCATGATCATGGAAAGGTAGATGGAACTATGGAACTATGATATTTGTAGTTTACTTGTTATCAAATGTTTACCAAAAATTCCATGGAGAAAATGAAAATCAGAGGATTATGATGCTCAAATAAAATGGAGGCCATAAAGATTTTAAGGAAAAATAATATAATTTCCCTTTTTGAAATGGTAAATTTTTAAAAGTCACACAGATGGAGGTATAGTATTTGAACCTTATGGCGATATAGGGAGTCATTTCAATCACACAAATGCCATAGATAATGCTAAAGGGATCCATAAGTCAAATTAGGGTAGCCTGTAGATATGGATAGTACTCTTACTCCACATTTTAGAAAATAACCTTGAGTTTTTTTTTTCTTGATATAACTGTGCTTGCTAAAGCATGAGGAGAGAATGGGTATGTGCAGGATCATGATGGGCCAAAAAGTGGCAATATGATGGGTATTTGTAGGGTATGTGGCTAACGACTTTTTTTTAACCCAAAATTGATGAAACGAAAAGGGTTTTTAAAGGAGATTCTCAACGTTCCACCTATATAAATTATATTTTAATACTTTGAATTTAATAAATAATTATTATTTATTTTCTATTTGAATTACAACTAAAGTCCTAATTGATAGGCTGATTGAAAAACATCTATAGCTTTCAAATGGTATTACACTTTTTGAATCTGAAACATGTGTCGCATTCTATGCTTTGCATACTATAGGATTTAAAAAAAAAAAAAATTCATGAAGTTTTGACCAAGTTAAGGTGGTCAAAAATATGAGTTTTTATATTTTTTAAAATTTGTAATAAAAAATTCATAATTAATTAATTACTTGGAAAAAAATTACAAAAAAATATGCATCACATCAAGACATGAGTCCTCTACTTATATCTAAAATATTATAAAAAATATTATCATTTTACTATGGTTAGGGTGGTCTGGACACCTACTTCTTATTTTTTCCACGAAATTTAAGTACTATTAAAATTTCAAATTTTCACCAAATAGATTTTTTTTAAATAAACCTAGTAGTTTAGAAACTACATTCAATTTTCTACAAATTCTATTCTTACATATTTTTGAAATAATATAGAAAACTTATTTAAATTTTTACATCAAGTTACCTAACTCTGAATTTTTTGAATTTTTTGCCACTTAAGGGCCTATTTTTTTCATGATGATCCTGCACATACCTGAATCTTAATCATGTTGAGCATGATGCCTTTCATGTTGCCCAATATATTATCAATGTAACAAGTTTGTAAAGAGGGTGTACATACGTGTCATCTTGTTTGAAACCTCCACTAATATATATCCAAATGCATACATGGTAAAGCTTGTTTGACATAGTGAGCAACAAATATAGATGATGGAATTTAATAAAAGGCTCCAATAGAGATGATATGATAGACCACTGTACAAGAAAATCAATGGGAAGACAATGGTGAACATGACCATGATAAACATGGTTAGCAACTATGAGTTAAGTGGTGCAACAAGGGAAAAACCATCACAAGACCCTATAGGTTAGGAGTAAGGGGCAAGAATCTATATTGTATAGGAAAATCAATGGGAAGACAATGGTGAACATGACCATGATAAGCATGGGTAGCAACTATGAGTTAAGTGGTGTAACAAGGGAAAAACCATCACAAGAACCTATCGGTTAGGAGTAAGGGGCAAGAATCTATAAGTTTCCATGCCAATAGTGGACTGTAATATCAATGAATAGTGAGGATTTTAGGACAAATGAACCGTAGATTTTTGGGATAGGGGGACTCTCTTACACTTCTAGGGTTTTGCACCTAAAAGGAGAGAGGAATCCCAAAAACCTAGATGGATCACTCAAGACTAATGCAAATATGATTAAAATCTATCAAGGGGGGATGTATTAGATACAATTGATTGATAAAAGTAATTCAATACTAATGTAAAACTAAGAAAATGCACTTTTTTTGAAAACACATTGTGATAAGGTGATCCCACAATACTGGTTTACATTTTTTGGCCAAACTGGACACTGAACTGATTTTTTCTAACTAAATCTTCACTTTCAAGCACCTATAGTAGCTAAACCATGAGAAATTTGAAGATGATGCGAACTAGTGATTTGTGACATTTTATCTGTAGATTCTAAATATATTTTTTTCAAAAAATTTGGAATCAGATTGCACTTCTTTTTCCATCTCCTTTGAAAACTAGTTTTTTCAGTAAACGCCATTTTTAAGGAGTGACGCTCACCGTATAACACATAAATTTTTTTTCCATGAAGGATAAAATTCCAATTTTTTCAAATTTATATTTGTAACTATGATATATAGTGCTTCCAATTGGTTTCATAGTGCTTTATTGAACATTTTTCCTTAATCAAGTTTTGAAGTCAAACCAATTACAATTCGGACATAGGCGGATCGTTAACACAATTTTTTTGTATTTATCAAAATTCAAATTTCTTTTTGTTGGATCAAGGACTTCAATCTCTAGTGCAATCATATTTTCCAAATTTTTGATAATCTTCTATTTTCCATATGTGTAGAACAAAGAGCTTGATTTTTGGTGAAAAACCTACATTCACAAGAAATAAAAAATAAATATATAATAAAATTAAATTTATTTGAAACTATACTTTTTGGGAAGCTTATAATAAGGACTACATACTTACAAAAAATAATTTTTAAATGAATTCATTTGAAACCCCAAAAGGCAAATCAAAAGTGGTTTTTTATCAGCATTTTGATAGGTGTAAAGGAGACTCTGTTATAGGTATAGTTTAAAACTAGCGGGGTTCTATCCAAGGGGGTTTGATCTAAGGTAGTTTGATCAACCCTCTTCAATTGGAATTCTTTAAATGGAACTATTTAAGTCTTAAATCATTATATTTTCTAAAATATATGATTTTAGCAAAAATCAGAATCTCCTAGAAATTGTAAACCAACTTTGTGGGATCACCCAAATTTATGCAAAATGAACTAAAAATGCAAGTAAACTATAACAAAAATTAATGAAATTGAAGAGGTGCACCTGGAAACTTGAAAGTGATGTAGAGGAGCTATGGAATCCTACATAAATCACTATTGAAGCATATTAGGACATTTACACTAAGCTGGGTGACTTAGTCCTATTTTGGGAAAATTTTGTAGGAACAGGTTTCAGCCAAAAGGGTATCCAAAACTATAGAAACCACTTTTTAGGCCTGGAAGTGGAACTAATTCACCATTGATGGGAACTTAGTCCATCTCCAGATTTTGGGAAATTCAAAGGAGGAAATAGAAGCTCTCGGTCTACACTTTCTGTTCCTCCAAGTATCTGGATCCGAAAATGCAGAATCTAACTTATAGGTGTTCTCCAAGCTTCTTTTAGGGATTTGTTGACTTTGAATTCCTTTGATGAATTGTTGAAAAAAATTTACACCTTGATCTTTGAATAATCTATATGCAAGACCTACAAAACACATGCAAAGAGGGGAAAAAATGTTAAGGGTTAGTGAATAAGGGTTTTCCTTGGTCAAACCCCAGCTTGGTAATTAAACCCTTGAAAATAAAATGAAATGAAAAGAGAATGATGAGTGAACAAAATGCAATGCTACAACTCACCAAACCCTTGAAGTGGAAAATTGAAGATATGCTAGTAGAAGCTCCAATGGATGTAGACTTGAAAATGCATAAAATGCTTAAGTGAATGCTTAATAATTACTTGAATGATTGAGTGAATGAATGGGGGTGAAATGAGAGGAAAAACCATATATTTATACACATGCTTCTACAAAAAAATTTGAAAATACCACATCATAGGCCGACCTCAAGGTTTAGAAAATAATATCTTGCCAGAATTTTAACATAATTTTGATTTTTGAGCCAAGTGGGACTAAGTCGCCCCTAGTGGCGACTTGGTTCCACTTAAACATTTTATGTGGGTTTCGGGAATTAAAGTGTATTAAATGATTTTTAACAAGATTATTCTCAAAACTACACTTAAGTAGGGCCTATAAGTGTATAAAGGGGCCATTTAAACATAAGAAAGGGTCACTTTACAAAACTTTGAAATAAGGCTTGGTAAGTGATAAAAAGAGGTTATTTAGGTGAATTATATTAATAAGGTCCTAGAAAAGTGTGAAAATGTGTTGCAACACTTTACAATGTTGTTCACTTTTGTAAGACATCATGTGGTTCGTATTAATTCACAAGGCTCCAAGACCTAATGTGAATGTGTTGACCACATTACAACATTAAATCTATGAAAAACTAGGCCAACATCCATAAGAAAGATCCAAATTAGCATGAAAATGTGTAAAGATATATTTGTATACACTACATTTAGCCCCCAATTTAGTGAGAGGATGAACTTGCTTCAAACTCACACTAAAGTAGCTAAACATGTACATCAAGAGGGGTCGAAATGCACTCATGCTGGAAAGATGAGACAACAACAATCAAGAGGGGTGATCAAGCCCTCAGGATTAAGATCCCATGACAAAGCAAACATTGGCACAAAGGAACACACATGAAAATGATGTAAAAGAATGAAAGGGAGAGAAGGAGAAAGAAAAAGAGAATTGAATCAAGCTTCGATCATTTGTCCAACATGATGTGGATCAGATCTAGGGTATTTTTCTGGAAAATGCATACTCACTCTGAGGCGATGGAACTCATGACTATTCATCAGGTGAGAAGGCCCAAAAAGGTGAGAAACATATGCTTATGGTTGGTATGCACTGATACACATGCATGTGGCTATGGGGAAAGTCATGCCTTGGAATGGGCTTCTCACTCAACCATACCAAAGTTATACCTCATGATAAATTTAATAAGGTGCCACAAAAGAAAATGACTTTTTGAGCTTCATGAGATAAGAAAGACTTCGTATGCTTGGATCTCATGAACAAATGTGATGGTACCACAGGCATGCAAGCTATATTATGCAAGGTGGCCATATAAAAAATGTAAAATGAAACATGCAAAGAATGTTCAAAGGAGTCTTGCTTAATTCATGCAAGGTCTTTAACTTAGGGAACATTGTATCTAATGTCTCCAAGACAGGACCGATCAAAGAATAGAAATTTTTTAACATAGGGGAAGCAATGTGTCACATCAAGCCACTAAGGGGAATGTAATATTCTAAGATAGATCATGCTCATGAAGGACACTATACCCAATGTCATTCTTAAAGTGACAAATGCATCATATGAAGTAAGAAGGTTACACTAAGAACCAAGAAAAATGAAAAATTCAAAAGAATAATTCGAATGTATGCCCCCACTTTAAAGGAATTGCTACACACTGTATTGTGAGCAATTACTTTAAAGTAGAAAATGAAAAATGCAAACAAGAAATAGGACATGAGAGCCAACTTGGAAAGCCCTTATTCCAAGTCATATGTTTCTGAGTAAGGCTGTGTAATGTGAAAAAGGAAAGGAAGAGGGGTTGTCCCCTAAAATGAAAACACCAAACACATAAGGGATCTATGGATTTGGGGTCAGTATGTTCATTGTTGCAATGTTGTTAGACAGCTCAGAACTTTCATCATTCCCTAAATACATGGAACTGGAAGAATGGCACAAAGAGAGAGAAAACAAAGAAAAAGAAAGAACCTTTTGTGTCAACATGGAAGATACATAGGGTTTCTTGATGCTTTGTGTCATCCCCAAAAGGAAAACACAATCCAAATGAAAAAGGAACTTAGGTGAAAGAAAAAGTAAAAGGTTTTGGGTCGCATGAAGGAGACATGAATGTCTCCATGCCTTGCATCATCGCCAAAAGGAAAACATAAGAAATGACCAAAGAAACGGAAAAGAAAAAGAAAAATCCTTTTGGGTCAACATGAAAGAGACATGAATATCTCAATGCCTTGCGTCATCCCTAAAAGGAAAACACAAGACAAAGTAAAAAGGAAAAAGGTGAAAGCGATGTATGGAGGAATTACACAAAGAGCGAGAGAACATCAAATAGAACATCACGAGGGATCACATTACGCACATGCAAACACAAAAAAGAAAAAAGAAAAAAGAAAAAGACTAGTATGAAAAATGTGAGTCAACTATCTGTTAGAAAACCAAGATCACCTGCATGCAAATGAATAACTGTCACATGCAAAAGACATGAAGAACAAAAAACGATGTTCTGTAAACCTCTCATAAAAATGCATTAAGAGAATCAATGATTACAAAAGTGATCAATCCTTATGAAGGAGATCAAGAAACCCTAAATGAAACCCTAGTGTGCACACTTAATAATTAATAATTAATTAATTATTAATGTGCCTAAGTTTAGCTTAAGTAATAAAGAGGAATAAGTGACTTAATTAATTAATCAATGTGATGTAATTAATTAAGCATAATAACTTATTACTCTAACACTTAAGATGAACTTAGGAAGAAGCTAAAACACTAGAATAAGATGCATGAAAGCAAAGATGGGTCCCGGCAACTAGGCCTGATCAGGTACCCATTTACAAATGCAAGAATGAGTAAGAGAAGGAAAAACCCAGTGGGACAAAACCCCCCTTACAATGAGATAACATGTTGCAAAGAAGCACTGGAAGAACTCTGTAGAGTAACACTAGAACTTGATATAGGCAAGCAAGGAAATATTCTTCTGTATACTACTGAAACCGGATGAGAGTCACTGATTGACTCAAGGAATCATGATAAAGCAACAGAAAACCCGATGCCACGGAACACTCAAAAACTCCAAATGGGAACAACTCTGGAATCTATGAAGCAGCAAGCAATTATTGAATGATGTATTACTGAAAACGAAGTGCAAAGATGCAAGATGCACTCTCCCAACTGCCAAAACATCCAAGTAATCGCCAAACAACCCATCGGGCCAAATCTGGACTAATTGATAAACTTGGGATAGATACAGAAAAAGTGCATGGACAAAAACCTAGAGCTCCTCAATACCTTTCCGATGCTTCAAATGAGGCGAAAAACGAAGATCGTGGCAAAAAGTTATGAGCTCGGAAGCATAAAAATTACATCTGACTTCAAACAGCAATAAATGTAGGAAAATAGTAAAATACTGAAAAATAAATAGCACTACTGGAAAGTACTCGGAACCAGCTTTCCGGCGATATCTTGTTTGCCCGATTTCGATACCGTATGCCCAAGTTATGGCCAAAAGAAAAAAACTGCTCTTTTAGGAAAAACTAGGGTTAGGAAGGCAAAGAGGGGGCCACCGTACGGCTGACGTCAGCAAAACCCGAGCATAAAATTGACGGCCGTCTGGCCGTTGCCGCAAAAAATCGGCTCCCCACGGAAAAAATTTCTCGGCACCGGAATATGCTTGATTCGGCCGGAATATTCTTCGGAGCTGGAAAGCTGCCGGAGCTAGGCGCGGGCCTGTGGTCTTCCATAGGACCCTGGCGTGGGGCTCGGACCGCCGAGAGGAGCCCCAGTCGTCCATATGGCGGGCGAAACCCGGGGGCTATCTGTAGCGAGTGGTAGCGGGGTTGGCCCATTTTGTGCCGGTGGAGTGGCCCGGTGGCCATCGTTGGCCCCGGCCGGATGCCTTTAGCTAGGCGCGGCGGCGCATAAAATTGATTTTTAAAATTTGAAATTTTGCCTCGGTTGCGCGCGTCTTCAGGGAGGCCGTCTGACCTCGGACAAAATTTTGCCTCGAGAATCAAAGCTGCACCAAAATGGAGCGATTTGATAGGCGTTTCTAGGGTTTTGGGCCTGCTGAACGCGATGGCGACGTCGTTTGAGCCCATAGTGTCCCAAAAAAATGGCTACCCGAGATCTTGAAAAAGATGCATGGAAACCCTTGCGAGAAACTCACAAAGAGGCCATATCTTCAGATCACGAACAAGTAGGCTGCGGTCGGAGCTCTAAACCACGCAAAAGGAAAAATGTGCCCTTGGTTGTGCATGTATGGTCTGGTCTGTGGGTCGGTCGGTGGTGGCGAACTAGTCCTTATAAGGCCGTTGGTGAGGAGCAGCGGTATTTGTTGGAGCCCGGTTCTCCATCGTCCGGTATGGTGGCGCTGGCGGATCTAACCCCTCCGGTACCATGCTTGGGGGAGCGATAGGCAGGGGGGCGCGCTGGCCGATTAAGCGGAGATGAACGGCTTTTCTTGGCGGATAGGTAGCGGCCCGGTTTTCAAACTGCAGGGCAGCTAAAATCCTGAAAAACCCTTTTTTTTTGAATTTTTTCATTTTTTGAGCCTCGATCTGCGTGCTGGGGAGGCCGTACGGCCCCCCAGACAAATTTTTTTTTCCTTCTCGACCAACTTGCACCAAAATAGACAAATTTTATATGAAAATGGGGGTTTTTGGGCGCTGCGGACTCAATGGTGAGGTCTGTTTTGTCCCAAAATGCCCAGAAATTTAGGCTACCCCCAGATCTTGCAGAAAAATGCCTGTGGAAACCCTTGCACTTGAATCTCACTGAAAGGCCATATCTTCAGATCACGAACAAGCAGCTGCAGGTCTGGAGCTCTGATACCATATTAGAATCCAAGATCACCTGCATGCAAATGAATACCTGTCACATGCAAAAGACATGCAGAACCAAAAACAATGTTCTATAAACCTCTCAGTAAAAATGCATTAAGAGAATCAATCCTTATGAAGGAGATCAAGAAACCCTAAAAGGGAAACCCTAAATGAAACCCTAGTGTGCACACTTAATAATTAATAATTAATTATTAATGTGCCTAAGTTTAGCTTAAGTAATAAAGAGGAATAAGTGACTTAATTAATTAATCAATGTGATGTAATTAATTAAGCATAATAACTTATTACTCTAACTTATTACTCTAACACTATCAAGCAAGCCATCTGTCTCCTAGTCATGTTCATGATATGCCGAGGGTGGGAAACTCACCAAAGGGACAAGAGAAAATGTTGAACTAGGAGAAGCACCAAGTTCAACACTCTTTATAGGATATTTTTTGTTTAAGCTCATGGAAGAGAAAAACAATGTGTTCAAATCATTATGCACCTCTTCATTGATTTTAGCGGTCTCGTCATCATCATCTAGATTATTCACAATAGGAGGATGAATGATAATGTACATTGAAGAGCATAACTCTTGTTGTGATTGTTGTATGGGGTCATTTTTTTGTGATTGGGGAGGAGGGTTATCATGCATTGCTTCTGTCAAGTGTGGATTTTGATTTTCTTTGTTTTCTTCTTTATGTAACTTGCAAGAAAGGGCACAATGTCTACGCCTATGCTCCCTAGCTCCTCTATTTATTTTGGCTTTATTGTCGAGTTATGTTTGTGAAGGAGTGGGTTGATCAACCATAGGTTTCTTTTCTTCCCTAAGTGGAGGAACAAAAGGAACCATGGAAGGTTGTTCATTCACTTTCTCCTTTGCTTTGTAAACTTGTTTTATTCGAGGAGGCATGACGAAGTTGTTTTCATTGTCTCTTGGTCTCTTGGATGATGTAGGGGAAGTTTCTAGTGTTGGTTGATCTGGGTTGTTTGGTTCTTGTTCAGGTTGAAGCATTGTTTCATCTAGGATAGGAGTGTCAGAAGTGGATGGGGACATGTTGCAGAGAGACAATTCTTCTATTTTCTTTTCTTTGAATTTTTGATAAGCTATGAAAAATAAGTCTTTTTGAGGCATTATAGGATCCATGGGCATTTGGCCAAAAGGCTTCTAACAAAAAATTTCCTTTGGAAGACAAGGGGTTAAAGCTGCTATGGTGGCCAATGAATATTTCATTGTCAAATGGAAACTTTAAGCATTTATGTATAACTGAAGGGACAACTTTCATTGAGCGAAGCCACGAATGGCCTAGACTCAAAGGAAATTGGTCCAACTGTGACATGATAGAGAACATGACATTCAATGTTTGTGGTCCTATTTGTAATGGAAGGACGATCGATCCTATCATAGGGCAAGCAAAACTATTGTGTGTCTTGATCCATGCTTTCGGTTTATCATAGTCATCTTGATAAAGGTCATGTAATACCAAAAATTCCTCGATGATCATGTTTTCTCCACATGCAGGATCTATTAGTATCCCATTAGTGGGCTTGTCATAGATACAACCAGCTGTGTAGAGAGGACCATCGAGTAGAATTTTTCCATGATGATCCGGCACATACCCTGACATAACATAGTTGGGGATTTCTTAAAGGATTGCTTTAGTTAATGTGAACTTTCCTGTCATATTTAGCCATCTTCCTTTCCTTGATTCAATTCTATTTTGTATTTGGGATAAAATTTTCTTCCAAAATTTAGGTTTGTTAGGACCTAAAAAGAGTGGGATTCCTAAATATTGGCTCAGAAATTCATCTTTTTTGAAATTAAGAATATATAACATATGTGTGGACATTGTTGGAGAGGTGTTTTAAAAGAATATGATTGAATTTTTTCATTGATTTTATTCCTTGATACCCTTGCCATGAGCCTTGAGTTCGAGCTCCTGATATCACCCAACAAAAGAATAATTATGTCATTAGGATGAAAAGGAACGATAATAGTGGATCACCCTATTTGACATCTTGTGAGGAATGAAAGAAACTTGTTGGGCTGCCATTTATCAAGACAAAATTTAGCACTCCTATGATATTAAAGAATTAACCTAGTGACACCATTTGCAGGAAAACACTAGTTTTAGAAGAAATTTTTGAAGGAATTCCTACTTCAGCCTATCATAATCCTTCAACTTGTCAATTTTAATAATCATTGTTGGGATATTTTTACCTAGATATAATGTAAAGTTTTATGGGCTATTAGGGGCCCTTTCGTAGTATCCTTACTTGGAACAAAACCTCCTTGGTCATGTGAAATTATTCTGGGATGATCTTGGTTAGTCTGGAGCTGATAGCATTGTTGAAAATTTTGTATACGGTATTGCACAATGATATGGGTCTGAAGTCAACAAAGGTAGAGGGGTTCCTTTTTTTGAGGATTAGCATTATAAAGGTATTATTCAATTCCTTTAAGATCTTACCATTTCTCCTTGATTCCTCTAATGATACTAAGATATAGATTTTCCCATGAACTCCCAGCCTTTTTGGAAGGAAATGGCAATAAACCCATTCAAACCAGGAGCTTTGTCTGGTGGCATGGAGAAGACCATCTCTTTCACTTCTTCTAGTGTGAATGGTTTTAGAAAGAGTGTATTTTCTTCCTCAAAGATCAGTGATGAAATTTTTTAAATAAAATCATATGTATCATGATTTGTACTTGGTTCATTTGTTGATCTAATACACTTAGTAGATTTGAGAAGAAGTGGATTGGTTCTTGGCTAATAAGTTTAAATATAATGTTCATTTGTTTTATTTTTTATGATATATGAAATAATTTGGTGTTCTTGTCCCCTTTGAGCCAGGATTCTCTAGTTTTTTGCCTCTAATATATCTCTTCTCTTGTCAAAATCTCTTTTGGTTCTAGTTGTAGTTTTTTTGCAAGATGAAGGAGGTATGTTTCATTTCATAACATGTATGATTTGATCTTTGATCTCATCAAGTTGAGATTGAAGATATATTTTTTATGAAAAGATTTGTTTGAAATGTTGCTCATTTCAATCTTTGATTTGTTGTTTTATATATATTAACTTTTTTTCTTGCTAGAACATTTTGGTATTGGCAATAAAAGGTGCATTTTACCACTAGCACTTGAGTTGTGATAGGAAATGTTGATCTCTAAACCACAATTCCTATAAATTGGAGGATGATATTGGATGGGGTATTTGTGAAGCTAGGGCCAATTGTATGGGGAAGTGGTCTGATCCAAAAAATGGAAGGATATACAACTCCATAGGAGCTATTTTTGTAGCTCGATCTATAGAGATTAAAAATATATCTAGTCATTATGTAATTAAGAAAAAATATTTACACCTATTTTTCCATGCAAATGTTCCATTTTGGGGAGGATGATCTAATAAGGAATTTTCTTATATGAATTCTTTGAAATCTTCCACAACCCTTGGGGGATATTATGCCCCCCTTTTTGTTGTGATGCAAGATGGCATTAACCACATGATAGATTATTCATGAAGGTGAAAGGTATTTCATATCAAGGAGCAAGTATTGCATAGTATGTGGGGCATTAACAATATATTAGGTTCATTTTTTTCATTTGAACAATTTCACTTGATTGTTGATGTTTACCGTATGTTAGCATGGCATAGTTTGGAAATTATTTTAAAAGCATCATTCAGTGATGGTCCTAAAATTCTTCCTATCACCTCATGTACACATGTGAAAGTGGTAAATAGTTGTCCAAATTTAAAAGGAAAAAAAACCATTTGACAATTGAATTATGTGAAATATTTAAGTATAATTTTTTCATGCTATAGTCCCTTGAGTTTTGACATTTTTTCAAGTTAATATCTATTGATCCATCCAATGGTTAAAAATAAGGATAATTATTAAAAAAAATAAAAAATTCAAAGAGTTGGGACTTGTGGAGGTCAATTACTTTAGGATAGACTTGACCTTTATCTATCTTTTAGGTTGGTTTATTAGCATTTATTATTTTAATAAATTCATGGTTTCTCATTTTTGTTAAGAATATCTCCTTTTTAACTATTCGAGATTTCCATTCATTTTATTATGGATAGTAAAATCATCATTCTAAATATTATATGCATCATGAAATTACCTAAAATTTCATTTTATGCCCCCTTTCCTCTTAATGCAATAGATACAATAGAAAAATCCTCATTTTTTAAAGATGTCTTATTTTTTAGCCAATTTCTTTAGGTACAGATTATAAGTTTTACATGTTAATAAACTAGATATAGGAAATGGAATCAATGATGGAATGCAATAAATGTTGTATGGGATTTATATTACAAGGGATACTATTACCAAGACTATGTTTAAGCATTTTGTGTTTTTATTAATAATTTTTATACCATAACTAATAACATAATAAAATTAAGGATTTCTTTTCTTAATGAATTGGAATGAAAGGAATACTAATTCAACCAAAATTATTCAAGTCGAATAAAGAGGATATAAAATGGAGATACAATGACTATTTGTGCAATTTTATCCATACAATATGCAACTAGGTTCCACATTTTGTTTTCTGCACAATAATCATACTTGAGTGATTACAACTCTACAAATTTAAGACACGTTATTCATGATGGGGATTTTTGGTTGGATACAAATATGCACAACCATTTTTTTATTACCAATTAATTTTCTTAGTGTATTTCAGATTTTGTTTCCTATATTATAAGGGGTTTTTCCACTAAAGAATCTAGATATACAAGAAAATTTATATATAATATCCAAGGTACTTATTTTTCCATAAATTTAAAATATTACAATTTTATAGTTCAAATTCTAATGCATACTCAATTATTGCTTATTATTTACTTTGTTGAAAAATACCTTTTATACACTATAGATACATAAAATAAAACCCTAATTATAAAAATAAGTGAGTAGAATCCACAAATTAAGAGCCACACTCCAAAATAAATATAATTATTTATTGAAAATAAATAATAAACTAAATTCTAAGGGCAAGACAGAAAGGCATAAAATCTATAAATTAAAATTTGTAAGTTTTATATTTGGTAGAGGTAGAGGTAAATTATCTAGTTTCATTACTCAACTATCACTGCTAGAAAGGAAATATTGGAAATATTATGTATGGTCTCTCAAACCATATATATTTCAATATTCTTTTCAATTCAAATTGCCTCATATGTATAATTTGGTTAAATGCAAAGAGTTGGATGATATATTTTTTCCTAATGAAAAGGTGTATGTCTATTGGTATTATAAGGGTGTGATAGACATTGAAAAACTAAAAAACAACTAAATTAATTCTTTAATTGATTTCTAAACCCTTAGTATCTAAATCCATGACCATGAGTGAAATATCCATGGTAGATAATTTAGAGGTAGCTCATTCATAACTACTAATATCTAATGTTCTTAAGCCTTCAATACATCATAAAGGTTTTTATTCTAAATTATCTTGAAATTTAGAGTTATTTAAAATATTTTCAATACAACTAAGGATGTTTGGATGTGAGCTAATAGACCTAGAGATCATGCACTATTCACAAGTTAGATCATTTGAGTCCTACATGATAACGAACCCTATAAAATATCACATAGGATTTAGAATTTTTGAAGAAATTCTTATCCAGTGAAATATTAATTTAATGGCTTAAGCTGAAAGATGCAAATTTGTGGCCTCTATATCAACCAAGATTATGAATGCTTCCCATTTTTATGTAAGGCCTATAAGTATTCAATCCCTGGATAACTAGGCTAGATTCCATTCCAATGTCATTATTCAAATTCATCCCCTTTAGTGGTATCTAATAATTAATTATCAATCTTTATTTTTTATAAAGATTTCATTTAGGAAAAAAAAGTATGTGACTTATTTAGACATTGATTTAAGTCATTTTCCAATGTTTCAAAAGTTCAGTTGGACATGAAAGCCAAAATATTCTCAAAAGAGGTGACTTTAGCTCATTAGTGAGATTAATATAAATGTTCCAAAAGGTATCTCTATAAGACAAAATTTCAAGCTCTTTAATCGTAAAATAATATTTGATGTTTCACACACCATTCCAATCTTTTTCAATTCAAAAATATCATTTTCATATATCAAGATATTTTATGGAACCCTAGAAACTCATATACTTATATCATAACCCTAGAAATTCATATGCTCATATCAATTATTTTTAATATAAATTTTAAAAATCAAAGTCCTTTTTCAAAATACCTAATTTTATTAGAATTAGGAAGATCTAGGAGATAAGAGATAAGAACAATGAACAATATGCAACTATTGTATTTAGTCGACAAAAAATACATTGAGTACAAAACCTTGCATATATAGGCAAGGAAGATGCAATCCACCTATGAGGTGGATTCACAAGTGCCCCATGATGCGCTGGCACAAAAGAGTAGACAAGTGTCCTATAGGTGTCAATCTGAGGAAAATTAGAGTGTGCAAACCAACAACCTCTATGTCCAAGTCATCAACCTCAAAAGGTGTGTGCATGAGGTTAACTGAATATCTTAGTAACCTTTAGAGGTTTAATTATTGCACATTCAGTTAGACAAGATGTTTTCTAACCTCATCAACCTAAGTACACTTAAATATAGTGAATAGATTAATTATTCACACTAACACCCCACATAAGTGATACTTGGGGAGATCATAAAAGTACAAATACATAGAAATGGGTCCTGACTAGAGGCCATGTTAGGTACCCATGTACAATGCGTTCTCTCATAAAGTGGAGTAAAGGAGAAAACCAAATGGGAACAAAAATCCTCTTGAAAAAAGAGAATTATAAGGATTTAACTTTTTTAAAATATGTCCTTTGATGTTAGGAACATGATGATGAACTCTTGAAGCATGTCAAAGTTGTAAACTCTACCAATGATGAACTAGTGGGTACTAGAATCAATCAATCTCCAATAAATGTAGATCAAGATGTGAGATACAAAATATTGCATGAGTGAACATATGAACACTACTCAACCAATGTACACAAAGTTGATCAAACTCTGTGAAGTCAATAACACAGATAGTATTGTGATTAGGACTACTATAATCTCAAGCTTTGATCCACTAAATTAAAATCCCATTTGAGAGATCAAGATAGAAGGTTCATGAGGCCTTCTAGAAAAGAAGATTCATCATTTTCTTCATTGAAAGAAGCATTAGCATAACACATCATAGTCCCCCCTTAATGGTAAGAGAATATAATCAGAATAGTTGAGATCGAGAGTGTGTAAGGAATGTAGAGATGTAGAAGGTGTGCTCCAAGACACACTCACATGAGGTGAGAATCACAAGGATCCATGTTATGATGGCATAGCCCCCCATTACACTTTATAATTCAATCCATGTACAAAATTTACCAAATTCCCTCCCTATGGAACACACATTCAATTTGTGGCACTATATATGAGTGTATTTACAACCTTGTTATTGTTACATGTTCTTCAAAGTTTATTGTCATGAGATGAAAATATATTAGTTTATGTCTTGCAAACCTCAATAAAAGACAAAATACATGAAATTAAAACCCCCATTATGATGACCCTCCCCTCCCCTCACCCTGCTCCTCCCTTTTTCCAAATTCATTGCAAAAAGAATTAAACTTGTCTTTTGCAAATTTTTTACTATGGCAAAAAAAATCAACTCCCCCTTTTGCCAATTATGACAAAAAAGAATGACCTCTCATTTGCAAATTTTGATGTGAATTTGACAATTGACAGTAGCATAAAATTTGTCCCTAATAGTTAGAGGTTTGAAAGATTAACTAACCTCTATCTTGTACATCTAATGCTAATGGTTACAGTAGTTGTTGCATATAATGTTATATAAAAAAAACTAGCAAATTTACTATTGAAATTGCTAAGACATAACAAATGTAATAAACATCATTCAACATGAAGCATTGATTTATGAATAATAGCCCGAGTCAAGCCCGAGTCACAGGGGCGTGGGGTAGGAAATTAAAGAGATTTAGGGGCAGATATGTTACGATCCGATCGAAAAAAGCGTGCATCCTATTGAAGGCGATTGGAAAGTGGAAGCCCGCAGAAATTTCGTCTGCCTCCTTCATGCCTTCATGAAGGAAAAGGTCGTTGAGATTGGCGTTGGTGACATTGTAGGTGGTGACGAGTATGCTACCATTGGAGTGCTTAAAGGCGATTAGGGATCGAGTCTCGGCCATGGCAAGAGCCATAAGATTAAACCCACATGCCTACACGCTCCCACATGCGGACCTCCAAATTTGAAACGCTGCCTCCAAATATGCAGGGCGCAGCCTGCAAAATGCATGCGGGTCTGAGTCCAAGTGTGGGCTGCGGGTTTGAGGGAGCTTTGTCTGGTCGTGCAGTCTGTTGTTGGTGATTCTTGCAGTAGAAACGCAGAGTCAATTCTAAAAATGCAATGCAAAAAACTCACCCTATAGTTGAACGCGGCCTGCAAACAAAAAAACACCAGCAAATTTAAATGTGTGGGTCATTGTTCACAGCGCCTGGTATAGACGCCTCTGTAGAAGACAAATTGTGCCAAGGCCCACACAAAATCGTGGTCTGTTTGACCAGCGCATGTCTCTGCAATTTTTTTTGTGGGGATAGTCACCGCCTTTGCTGAAGAATTCACCCTTCTGCACCCAATTGGAGTTTTCGCGCACCACAGGGATCTTCCCTCCCACGTGCAGGGATTTGAGGGGCCTACCACAAATACTTCCTGTGTAGTATATGTGCACGCACAGAGACAAGAACTTCATGCGCGGGTATGCTGCGCACGGCCTGCACAAAGTTACGGCCACCAAATAAACCCCGAACCGCTCCAAAAGCTCACACACAGCCTCGAAAATTATGAATCGGGGCTTCAAGACAATCAAATGGCCTGTGAAACGAAACATGGCCTATGCGACTGGACGCTCCCCCTTAAGCGAGCCTTCCATAGAAAGGCAGAAACTGCAATTTAAATTGCAGGGGTTACAAATTTCAATGCCTAAGATTGCAGATTCAAAGGCCAAAAATGCTAGACCAGAGATTATGCCACAAACTGAAACAGAGGTGGGGTCGAAACAACTTAAAAACAATAAAATTGTTCACCTAATGGCTTGAAAAGTCTCCAATCCACGTGTTGACACCATATTAGAATTACAAAGTTCTAGGAGATAGGAGATAAAGCATAATGAACAATATGCAACTATTGTATTTAGGCGACCCTAATTACATTGTGTACAAAGTCATTCATATATAGGCAAGGAAGATGCAATCCACCTATGAGATGGATTGACAAGTTCTCCATGATGTGGTTCAAAAAAAGTAGACAAGTGTTGTATAGGTGTCAACCTTAGGAACACTTGGAGTGTGCAAACCAATAACCTCTATGACCAAGTCATCAACCTTGTGTGTCAAATGTTGAGTGACATTTGAGCTGAGATGGAAAGTCTTCCAACTTCAAAATGTTGTGCATAAGGTTAACCAAATATCTTGGTAACCTATAGACGTTTAAATTTTGCACATTTGGTTAGACAAGATGTTGTTTAACCTCATCAACCTAAGTACACTTAAGTATAATGAATAGATTAATTATTCACACTAACAATTTTCCCAAAATGCTTACATTCATGTGTTTAATATTGGAAATGATATAAACATTAATTATATTACTTATTTAATGAGGACCCTTCCTTGCTTTTTTAATAAAAAACAAGCATCTAAATTTAACTATACAAAAATATAGATAATTAATTTAGGAACTTGTTAAATAACTCTATGGAATATGAAAAATTTATGTTCATTGTAAAATTATATTCATTTTGTTGCTTTCTGTATAGTAAATAAATCTATAATGGTCAATATGTTAATGTAAAAAGAACCAAAAATAACCTTATCAATAAATTTCAATGATTAATAGGTTTATAATGAATTGTTATTAGTTGTAATATTAAATTAGAATATTAATGTTGATTTCATTTTAGACTTGTGTGCACCTTTGAGAATGTCCTTAACACATTTATATAGTGACAAGTGGCACACTCTTTTGCTTAGTTTGGTGCATGACCTAACCATTTCCTATCCATTTATCATTTGCTTCTCATTATTACTCTCCTATTACACTAATCTTAAATTATGGACTCTCTATTTAATGATTCACTATTTCACTACCCAAATTTATATACACCATTTGGAATGAACTCTATAACATTTAAAAATAAACCTCAAATTTAAATTTCAACTTTATTACCCTTAATATAAAATTGTGTAACATATTACTATATCTTATATTTAAAAATATTCTATGTACAATATGAAGAATACATCCTTAGAGCTTATTAAAACATATTTTTATTTCAATTAAAGACAAAAAAAAATTAGAATTAAAACGGAGTATAAAGACGTGAGTATGATAGTTATAAGATTGAAGTAGAGAATACCTTATTTTGAAAGCATCCCTTCTTCCCATATCTTGTATTTTCAAAGGCTCCCACTCTCGACACTTCATTTAAGGAAATTTTAATGGACAATGTAGTGATTGAAAGTGAAGGACTATAGAAAATAAATATAGCAGTTGTTGTTTATGGAGTTCTTACTATACAAAAGTTTATCGTATTAAACAATACTCTTCTCCTTTATATGTAAAATTTTGTACCATACTTACATTGAAAATGTCTACCTGTTAACCCCTTAAAGATTCATTTTCGATAATGTTGAAAGTATTTTTGTTATTATTTTATATAAATAAATGACAAAACCTGACGAGATCAGGTTCGGTAAGGAAATCCTGAATCTAAAATTAATGACTATTACAGTATAGGGGAGAGGGGCCCATAGTGGAGCACCCTAATTTCGTGTTTCTCAAAATCCTACATGGAATTTCAAATCAGTCCCAATTTTGTACAACAGTTTATTTGGCAACTCACCTACCTAAAAATTTAATTTTAGGATCACATCATCAAATATGATGCCACATCAGCATGCTTTTTATTAAGGTATTAAAAAAGGCTAAAAAAAAAAGTGAGACCGATAGTGGTGCACTAAGTCATGTTTTATTGGTGCGTCGATGTGGCATCACATGATTTGTTAGTTTGTGTAGTTTATGGATAAAAAGTGTTTTGCAATTGGATATTAAGATGCTCTACTATGAGGACCACTAAGGACTACTTCTATCACCACTATTGGAGCCCACTCCCCTATGGGCCCCTTTCCCTTCCCCTAGTATTTGTAATTATAGGAAACCATTCCTTTCAACATCATATCTTTATTGTTCAATTTTATTTGTTGTTTGGGATACGTAATCGCTAACATACTTGTCATTGGTTTTCTTTGAAATACTACATCGTGGGCATAAGATGGATCGTTTGTGGTCGTTTTGATTATGAGCTAGTGCTCGCTCCAAAGATGGATCGTTTGTGGTCGTGGATGATTATCAGCTTATCAGCTAGGAAATAATTTCTATTCAGGCTCTCGACCGACAATTCTGAACTCCATACCCAATCATGGTAATCCAACCCGGACTAACCAATGCGGTACGGATCTTAACTCCCACCACTGCTCGAGAGTGTAGCAGTAACCGACATGGCTATGGCAAAGTTAGATTAGAGTAGAATTCCGGGAGACTAGACTTTCTCTCGGGTGAGTTTCACCGTTTCTCTGGGCTCTATTTCACTGGCAATGAGAAGAATCCGATTCCCCGATGTCTCCATCTTAATGGTATCTATACGAAATCCAATTAATCAGCAGACATGGTACGTAGGGAATTTGAGAGATTTTACCACAACGTCTGATTCTTAAGTTAATTTTTCAACGGTTTATATGCCTATGAAACTAACAGTGCACAGAAGTCTATCAATAATCGGATATAATTAGGGTTAACTTACGTGCAGATCGTTATCTACGTTGTGGCTAGAATTCAGAACCTACAGTGATGAAATGCACCCGTGACGCAACTGTTACTTTTATTTAAAGATTTTATTATTGACTGGCGATTGGGTCGTGGTGGGGGCGTAAACCTTACCGACGGTATTAAAATGGTTTGTTTGTGGGTTTCAATTGATTGTAGGCTTGCGGGTTTCCCTCTTCTCGCAGCATGGAATCGCTCAGTTGCTTCCTGAATGAGCCCGTCACCATAGGATTTGGGATCTTCTTTCTCCTCTTCTGCTTTCTGTGCAAGCTGAAGAGCAATGGCAGCAAATTGAAATTGCCCCCCGGACCACGTCCATGGCCTGTCATAGGAAGTCTCCATCTCTTGGGAAGCCTTCCTCATCAGGCTCTAGCGGCGCTGGCAAAGAAGTACGGATCGATTGTGTTTCTTCGCTTGGGCTCCGTCCCCACCGTTGTGGTGTCTTCCCTTGCCATGGCGAAAGAGTTCTTCAAAACCCATGATTTTGTCTTTGCAACCAGACCAAACTGTGCAGTGGGGAAATTTATATGCTATGATTATAAAGACGTGGCGTTTAGCCCCTATGGAGCGTACTGGAGGCACATGAGAAAGCTGTTGACGGTGGAGATGCTCACAGTGAAGAGAATCGATTCCTTCAGTTTTGTGAGAGAGGAAGAAGTATCTGCCATGATTGACTCCATCTGGTCGGAAAGCGGGGACGGAGCGCAGTGTGTGGATGCGAAGAAGAGACTCTCTACCCTCGCACAAAATATTACTTGCAGAATGTTTGCCAGCAGGACGTACTCCGACAACGACTTGAACGGAGGTCATGGCTTCAAACAAATGGTTGAAGAGATGTTTGCTGTGGCCGGCGCATTTTGCATTGGCGATTTCATTCATTCTCTCGACTGCCTCGACTTGCAAGGATTCCGTCATCGCATGCAAACTGTTCACAAAATATTCGACGGATTTGCTGAAAAAGTAATCGACGAGCACATCAATCGGAGATCAGATAAAGGAAAACCGAACGAAGATCGTGTTAAAGACATGGTAGACGTGCTTCTCAGCATGGCGGAAACGGAGACCCAGACAGTCTCACGAACCACAATCAAAGCCGTGATTTTGGTACGTCTGAGAATCAAGGCTGTCTTGGCTTGAACAAATCCGATCACATATTGTTTTAAACTATTTTGTTTTCTGCTATCCCCAGAGGAAATGTGTATACTCTTCAGGAAATATATTATATGTGTGCAGGATATGTTAAACGCGGGAATGGAAACATCGGCGACATTGCTATAGTGGGCGATGAGTGAATTTCTGAGGAATCCTGCAACGTTGGCACGAGCGCAGCAAGAGATGGAATCTGCAGTGGGCAGAAGTCACAGAATAAAGGAGAGTGACGTTATGGAGATCGACTACTTGCGATGCGTGGTGAAAGAAACTTTTCGACTTCATCCGCCGCTTCCTCTGCTGCTTCCCCACGAGTCGATGGAAGGCTCGAGCGTGGGAGAATATTTCATTCCGCCAAAGACGAGGGTATTTGTGAATGTGTGGGCGATGGGAAGGGATGAAAACGTTTGAATGGATGCTCATCAGTTCAAGCCCGAGCGGTTTATGGGCAATAATAAGGATGTGAGAGGTCAGGACTTCGATTTGCTGCCCTTCGGAACAGGAAGAAGAGGATGCCCTGGGATCTCCATGGATCTTTCTATTAGTGAGTTGGCACTCGCTCAGCTACTTCACTGCTTTGATTGGACTGTGGAGGGCGAGGTAGATATGGCGGAAGATTATGGATTAACTGTTCTCAGAAAAAATCCGCTGTTTGCCTGCCCTAAATGGAGGCTCGCTACTGAATATCCTAGTTAAGCAAGTATTCTGTGATAGGTGTCTTTGTTAGGTTTATAAGCTAGAGTGTGTGTAGTTAATAGAGTGTTTGTTTAATGCTTTCCTTGTTTGTGTTGATAATTAACAGTGAGTTTTTTATGGGACAAATTGTTATTGAAGATGTGTAGATATTTGTAATAGTCATTTAGTATTGTAATTAAAATAGAAAATCTAAATATAGTATAGTTGGTGTGTTCTTTTATTATTTGTATCTGTAAATTTTTATTAATTTTCTTATATCTAATTTATTATTCTATAATGGTATCTAAACTAATAAAAATATATTTGTTTTGAAAGAAAAATTAGTTGCACAAACACAAATTTTATAATGTTAACATTTCCTAAAAAAATAGAAGAGTTTATACCATGTAATTGTTGACATTGTTTAAATTAAAACATCACATTATTACAACAGTCAAAACTATTGATTCATTAACAACGATAAAAAATAAAGTGTCAATTAGTACAATCATTACAATGCTCTCATAGTGTTTTCTATTTTGGTAGAATATTGTTAAGAATGACATTAATTTTCAACAAGCATACATATTAGTCAAAGTATGCATAGATAAACAAAAGAGGAAGCCTTAGAATTACATTATATTAAAATATATTTTCATCTTAAATAACATGGGAAAAATACCACTCAAAAATCTAAGCAAAAACAATAGTTAGAGAGGAAGAAAATGATACCAGCAATTTGAGAATACCACACTAGTCTACAAGAGCCTCTTGTATAGAGTAGCTTGCACAAAAAATAACATAACATAGTATATCCAAAAAGGAGAATGTTTTTTTTTTATAATTGAATAATATAAACTTATATATGTGTTTCTAACAAATGCCACTACAAATAATAGTTGTCAACAAAATTAAACATCAACGAATTTAAAAGGGACAAGAAGAATCACAAATGGAAGAAAATTTTAGGTGGTGGTAAAAGCTTCCTTTATAATAGAAAAATGGCATGTCACCATTAAAATCTTGAAAAAAGAACAACCTGTTGAACAAGTTGTTGAAAAAGAACAACTTTTGAATAGCTTGTTGAAACAAAACAACTTTTCCCTCCTAAAAAACTGATGAACCCTAAGGATAAACCCTCGGCCACTAAAAATATCTATGTTGAAGATAGCCTTTCCTATTGACCCACCCAATCTATGAAGGCTCTAATCAAAATCTCCTGCATGAAATAAAAAAATCAACCCTCTGAGGAAACCATGACAGCTAAAAAAGTCACTATTGGCATTCTGGATGAAGGGGATGATGGGAATGTAGATGACTCAAGCAACGGTAAAGGGGAGAGAAGATTTGCTAGATTGGCTAGCCATAACACAAAAGGAAAAATATCATCCTTTGAGGAGGAGGAAGATGATCCATCATATGAGGTATACATCCCTATTCAAGAAGAGCCTTTAGACCTAAGCAAGAGCGAGCTAGAGGTGGTTCTAGGGGAAAAGCTAGAAGAGGATATTTCCAACTCGGAAGAGGAGGAAGAGGAAGATGGTAGTGAGTAGGGGGTGTTCAAAGATTCAGAGAAAGAGGAAGAGAATGCTAAAAATAAGAAAAAAAAGATGAAGAATAAGTAAATTTTACCGTAATTGGGAGTCCTACGAAGGAAGTGGAGATTGTTAATAAAAAACAACAAGAAAATGAGTTGATAACATCTCTACACAATAAAATAAATAGGTTGGACAATACCTTTAGGAGACTGATTGGAATAGCCTACATTATTATGGGCAAAGCAATCTTTGGCACCCTCAATGGCCAAGCAAAATTCAAGAAAATAAAATGAAGGATGGCACCATTAGAGGAAGAGGATAAGTAGGAGGATGAATATGTTAGAGATGTAGAGGACCCATAGAACAAGGAGCTAGAACATTAACAAAAGAATGGGATTTGATTAATAGTAAAAAGGATTAATGATTTCTGGTTTCTTGTGTTGGGGCCTACATGCCTAATTAGTTATTTGGCATGTGTTCCATCTCATTTTTAGTCTCCTTTTGTTTATGTTGAACATGTTTTAGACTATCATTTTATTTTTTCTTGTTGTGTTTGAACTTTTAGTTGGTCTATTAGGACTGGTGGCTTGATGTTTTGTGGATGTGTTGTGGTTGAACTTTTGAGCTTTTTGTCCTATTTTTATGGTACTATGTTTGGGATCAAGGCCCTAACCCTTGATTTTATAATAAAAAACATCTCAAAAAAATGGAAGGTAGGTGAAGAGACTATATATCCTTGAAAGTGGAAGAGTAAAAAATTTGTACCACAAATTTTAAAAATATGCATAAACTGTGAGAGGTGTGCCAAATTAAAGTATGTTTTTTTATATGTTATAATTAAAATTTTGGAGGAAAATCAATTCTTGGCTGAATTAAATTTTATAGAGAACAATCCTTCTTTGGAAGTGCAAATTTACACCTAAAAGAAAAAAAGAAATCTATGAGAAGAGTGTTTTATATAGATTTTTTTAATATTTTTAATAGTAATTTTTAATAGGGAAAATGGAGCAAAACTATTTTTTGTTTAAATATAGTTTTATCTCCCTTCCAAATATCCCTTAAAATTCAAATTTTGATAGAGAAGATAACATCTAGTTAAGCAAAAATGATATAAGGTGGGTTTTGTGAGGTCTTATTTTAGAAATTTTGTGTGGAAAATAAAAAAGGACATTATTATTTATTTCTTTGAGATAATTTATAAGTACTAAAAGAAGTAAGGATAAATAAATTTATGCAACTTTTCATGTCTTTCAAATTTAAAAGGATCCACATTAGATATTATTTTTTTCCACATTCAAAATTAATAATAAAAATCATGTGCTATATTTTCTTAATCAAAATTTCTTGAAATGATCTCTTAACGATAAATTTTGAGCATAAAGCGATTAAGTACATGACATAATTGGTCAAAGGAAATACTTTAAAACTGGAGTCTAAAATTTCTAAACCCACAAATTTATTCTTTTAATCATGAAATTTTGATTACACATATCCTTCATGAATACAAGCTTGTAGATAGGCATATGACCTAACAAAAATACATTGTGACAAGGTGCATTTTCACTTGAATGCAACACCTTGAAAATTAAAAAAAAAATTGTTACATCACCTTATGGATAGGTATTCACTGAAAGGATAGGTAAAATGCTTGAGAAGCATTTGTTAGGAAATTAAGGTTTACACAAAATAAATTAGTTAATAGTTAGGTGTTAGTTTTAAGGAGTTATTCCCATAAGGGAATTTGGAGTGGTTGTTCACGGGAATGCAATGCTTTATAACCATTTATAATGAACATTGTATTTAAATGATCTGATGAATCATTAATCAAATTAATTTTATGTTTTATTGAGAAATAATGGTTTGATGTGGTTTTATGTATTTTTTCTACCATTTAACATTATTATTAGATAAATACAAATCATATGCCTATGGGTTGAAATTTACAAATGTAAAAAGGTGTTACATTGCAAGGATGTGCAAGAAGAAGAAAAAAACCTATGTGAGTTGGAAGAAAATCATTGAAAGAATGGGGGTTACTAGTGATGACGTGAAGATTTCTATCTAGGTGTAAAATGCATTAAAGATTGCAAATGAAAACATCCCTACCACATTTGTGAATGGTTTGACCAACAAAGATAAATCTTCAATCTTATTTTGAGGTAGACTGGTGTGGGAGAATCAATGCTTATTCAACAAAATACATTGATCAATTACATTTAGATGCAATAAAGCATTGAAATTTTGCATAGAGATTAGGGAAAATGATAAGAAAATTGTCACAAAGTTGAGCCAATAATTCTTGTTGTTGTGTTTTACAAGGTAGAGCAGTCCATTTTTTTTACATATTTTTATTGAGACATTCAAATATTGATATAAGGGTTTGTAGGAGGTGAAAGATTCAAATATTTAAGCTTTGAAAAGTGTAGTGCTTTTAGAAATGGAGTTTGTTTAAAAATAAAATTTGTTTATGGTAATTGAAGTAGAAAGTGAAACGAAATAAAAAATATAGGTTTGGGGGTTAATGAAACCTATCTTCCTTTATTTCATTAGGAAATGAGATCCGCAAAATGAATTTATTATCAACCCTTAGGTGATTCAATTCAAAGTGGGAATCTTTAGATTTCCTTATTACTGGAGGATGGGGGTCAAGGTCAAACAACATTTTGGGGAGAAAAACTAAAAATAGCAAATCAACACCAAAATGTAATCTAACACTTGAAACAACAATATTAAACTCAATATTCACAGAATCAAAAATCAAATTGTAGATTAGAGAAGGGGAGAAACATGTGTACCAATCACCAAAAGTTCCTTTTCAAAAGAAAATATGGGACTCATTCGCCCATGGGCTAATGGATCCAAGTGCGGGATTTTTTTGTAGCTTTAAGGATCATTTGATGCAGATATGAATCTTCTAATTTTTCCAGGTTTCATAGTCAGAATGTCATAAATGACTTTAGGATCTTAGTTTCTATGAGAAGACAACAATTTTGACAACTTTGACAACTTTGTAAATCTTGCTCTTCAAAAGGGTCTTCAAGCCTTCTTCAACCTAAATTTGTAATCACACATACAAGAGAGAAATTTTTTTGTTTGTGTGTCATAGCAAAATGGCCCTTTGTCATTTCCATGGCCTCTTAGGTCTCATTTCTTGGTGTTTGATCTATTTTTCTTTGATTTTATGATGTGACATGGCTTGAACATGCATATTTAGGTACTAAAATTCAAGTAACGACATCTTGTGAAGGTGTTGTGAAGTGTTGTAAAACATTTTTACACTCTTCTAGACTCTATTCATTACAATTCACCTAAAAATCACCTTTTTACTCATCATCAAGTCCTATTTTGAAGTGTTGTAAAGTCTTGTAACAATATTTCAAACTTTTCTAGGAATAATTTCACTATTTACACCTTTCTTATACTTTATTTTACCCCTTTATGCCCTTATAAGGCTTAATTAAGTGCATTTTTTAATGTAAACCTGACAAACAACATTAAATGTGACTTAAATCCCGACACCCACTTTCAAGCCTAAGGTGGGACCCATTCACCATGGGTGGCAAATGGGTCCCTCTTGGCTCAAAGTTCAAAATATTTTAAATTTCCTTTTGAGTTTTTATTCAAAAATACTTGATGTTGGCTTGTGATGAGGTATGAATGGGTTACTAAGGCCCAATATTGTATAAATAAGTGATTTTCACCTCATTTTATATCTCCTCATTCATTCAAGAAATCTCACACAATTATACAATCATTCAAGCACTTTACAACATCTTATCAAGCATCAATCAAGAATTCAAAAGGAAACCATTGACATATCTTCAAATTTTCATTATCAAGGGTTTGGTAAGTTGATAGCATTTGCATGTTATTAGTTTATCTTTCTCTTTCATTTCATTTCATCATTAAGGGTTTGATTACCAAAGTGGGGTTTGACTAAGGAAAACCCCTATTTGCTAACCCTCAACCATTTTTTCCCTTTGTGCATGTGTTTTGTATGCAGATTTATCAAGCATTTAGGTGTTGAAAAGTGGAAGAATAAGTCAACTAGGTGCTTCAAGTCAAATCAACTCTATTTCAAGCTTGGGAAGGTTTTTTGTATGTTTCCCGCAAAATTGACTTCAGCAACCCGACAAGCAAATATTTCTAGATCTATGTTGTAGAGTTGTCTTTTGATTTCTCAAAATTCTGGGAGAGGACTAATTCACCATTAGTGGCGAATGAGTCCCACCTTAGGACTGAAAATCTAGATTTTATCAAATTTCGGATCCCGACAGTCAGAAACTTGTTCCCAATAGATTTCATCAAAAGTGGGACTAATTCGCCACCCAAGGTGAATGAGTCCCACTATGAAATTTCAGTAACTTTGGAAAACATTCACAACATTCCATATTTCTCAATTCTTTCCTAGGTGCACTCTATTTCATCCCATTTCTTTTTGTTCTGCATTATTTCATCTTTTAGTTCATTGTTTGCATATCATAGTGTGTTTTCAAACATAGCTTAAATCTTTGTTTTGCATTCATTATCACTCATTTAAATTAGTCAAGTGCATTTAGTTTACTTCATCTAGCTTAGATAAAATCATACATAACATAATTTGAATTAACCCTTAGCATTTTTGGGCCCTATCTCACTCCTTTTAGGTGAAAAGCCCTAGAAGAGCTAGAGAAGTCCATAGGAACAAAAAAATATATGGTTAAGTTTGAGTGAATAGGGGTTTTCCTTGGTCATACCCCATTTTGGTAATCAAACCTTGAATTGAAATAAAGCATGAAAGATGGAATGAAGAATGAACAATGCTATGTTACCACTCAACAAACCCTTTATTGAAACCTTGATAATGGAGATCTTAGGAAGTCTGGAAATTTCATGAGATTGCTTCAATGGATGTGGATCTTAACACTTGAATCTTGCTTGAAATGATGCTTTGAATGCTTGATTTCATCATGAAACCTACATCACATTGTTAGCTCTAAAGACATCCATGATGCAAGAAGACTTTGACATGATAGATGGATCTTGAATGTTGTAATAAATCTCTAATATTTCTACTCTTGATTTCCTTTAATCATAATATTTTCTTTAGGAATTCTTGCATAAAAACTCTAGGTGAAACATAGAAAATAGCCCTGTATTTATAGGTATGTATTCTTAATTTCCTAAAATTCAAATATTACAAGCCAACATTGAATTATAGATTTGAAATCATTAAAATATCACCAAAAACATAATTTATATTTAGGTTAGGTAAAGTTTAGGGAGGACCCATTCACCCATGGGCGAATGGGTCCCAGGTTCATAAACCTTGGACACACATTTGTCAATGTAAAGTGTTATGTTTAGGCATTAGGAAATGTTGGGTTTCTCCTTCAAAAAATGTAATTAAATAGGCTTGGAAAATGAATTAAAGGGCCAACTAAGGCATAATTAAAATGGTGAAAAATGGGGGCGGTGCTTTCTTTGGCTTCTAGGGTTTTGGACCTAAAAGGAGAAAGATCAAAGACTAATTTTCAACCTTTCACTCAAGAAGAAACTCTTGAGATTTCAAAGGAGATTGAAATCTGACAAAGGGAAGGTTTTAGGGATTGAATAATGTCTAATGAGGGGTTCACCGCCAAGTATAAACTTGGAAAAGGAAATGTTGGAAAACATAATGTGATATGCTAACGAATGCTAAATGACCTAGAAAGATGAAAAAACTATAATGAAAAGCGCCATGAAACTGAAAGTGTGCACTTGGAGAACTGAAGAAGGAAAAATGGAGGTATGGATCCCAAGAAAATATGTTGTTGAAGTTAGATGGGACTCATACGCTAGGTTGGGTGAATCAGTCAAGTTTTTTGGAAAATGATCTAGAGCAAGTTTCGGCCAAAAGGGTATCTAGATATGCAAAACTCCTGTTTAGGCCTGTACAGTGGGACTCATTTGCCAATAGTGCTAAATCAGTCCATTTCTGCTTTTCTAGAAATTTTGAAGTGTATTGTGTGCCTCTCGGTCTACTTTGTTCTTCCTAACTAGTTTCCGGATCCAAAACTAAAAATTGACACTTGTAGTTCTTCTCCAAGCTTCTCCAAGGCTTGATGACAATTTTAAGGATTTGATAACCTTCCTCCAAATTTTCTCCTTGGAAAATCTACAACCTAGCTTTGCAAATCACACACAAGAAGAGGGGAAAATTTTGTGGGGGTTAGTGAATAGGGGTTTTCCTTGGTCAAACCCCTTGTTGGTAATTAAACCTTGAAATAATGAAATGTGGAAAGAGAATGATGAATGAAAAAATAAAAATGTTGCAACTCACCAAACCCTTGCAATAAAAGGATACAAACATGTAAGTAATGGCTCCAATGGATGTAGACTTGGACTCTAGCTTGATGTTGATTGATCTTGAATGCAATGCTTGCTTGAATCATAAATCCTACATCACAATTGTTAGCTCTAGAAAATAACATGATGCAAGCAATCTTTGAAATGATGATTAACAATTGAAGAATTCTCTTGAATGCTTGATATTATGCCCTTGAAATGCCTTGAATTCTCTTGTGAACTCTCTTGAATGCTAGGTATGAATATTTGAATGCTTGGGATAAAAATGAGAGAAAGAACCTTGTATTTATACTCAATTATGCAAGAATTCAAGAAACTACAACACTACAAGTCGACATCAGATCTAGGAGAATAAAATGCCACCAAAAATTTGATTTAAATTTGAATTTTGGTCACACGGGACTCATTTTCCCAAGGTGGAAAATGAGTCCCATCACACATAATGTATGAGACCAAAAATCAAAAGTGTTTAGAAATGTGTGAAACCTGCAATGGGGCCAAAAAGACCTAGGTGGGACTCATTCACCCAAGGTGGTGAATGAGTCCCAGACACTAAATCTTGGCCACACAAGCCAATAACTTCTGAAAATTTGTGATTGGTTACTGGTTGTCAGGATTATCCTCAAAAAGATGCAATAAAAGAGGCTTGTGGATGCAAAATAGGGGCAATTAAAGCATAAGAAATCCAAATTGTTAATGAGAAGCCTAGATGAATGTGAAATTTTGTTACAACACTTTAAAATACTACAAATAAGGAAAGATTTATGTTAATTCTGATTAAAATTATGTTTATAATGTTTAGTTAATTGATAAAACCCCATGGTAGGGGTGGGGGCCCTAGTAGGAGGTTGGTCATGAGGTCTAGTCTCCCTCACCCCCATGGTACCAGAGGGCGTGTCGAGCTAGCACCGCCAGTCACGTTAAAAAATTTACCAGGTGCACTGCAGTTTATAGGGGGTTGTGCTACCCGATTCCTGCAATCTAAAAAAAAAATTGATAAAACCCCCAAAAAGTGTGAAAGTGTGTTACAACACTTCAAAACACTTTTGCAAGGCACCATTAAAATCTATTAGTTCACAAGGGCCCAAGACCTAATGTGAATGTGTTATCCACATTACAACACTAAATCAAGGTAGCATTAAGCCAAAATCCACAAGGAGGACCCAAATGAGTGCAAAAAGGATCCTTTTTATGACACTACATTTAGCCCCCACTTTAGTGAGAGGATGAACCTACTTCAAACTCACACTAAAGAAGACAAAAATGCACCAAGAGGGGTTCCAATGAAGCAATGCTAGCAAGATGAGACAACATCAATCAAGAGGGGTGATCAAGCTCCTAGGATCAAGATCCAATGGCAAACCAAACATAACCACAAAGGTACGCACTTGAAAATGATATAAAGAGCAGTAACAAGGCTAATCATACACTGCCAAAGATGAAAAAGAAAGAGAAAAGAAAATAAAGAATAGAATCGGATCAAGCTTCAACCATTTTTCCATCCCAATGTGGATAAGATCTAGGCTGTTTGTCAAGAAAAATGTATACTCACTCTGAGGCGACATAACTCCTAGTTGTTCGTCAGGTGAGAAGTCATAAAAGGTGAGAAACATACACCCATGGGTAGTATGCACTCACACACACACACAAGTGGCTATGGGGAAATTCATGCCTTGGATTGGGCTTCCCACTCAACCATACCAAAGTTATACCTCCTGATAAATTTAATAAAGTGCCACACAAAAATGTTTTTTTGAGCTTCATGTGATAAGAAAAAATTTGTATGCTTGGAGCTCATGAACAAACATGATGGCTCCACAGGCATGCATGTTGTGTTATGCATGGTGGCCATATATAAACAAATGCAAAATGAAAAAATAGGAAATGTTCAAAAGAGTCTTGCTTAGTTCATGCGAGGTCTTTAACTTAGGGAAAATTGTGCCTAATGTCTCCAAGAGAGGACCAATCAAAGAATAGAAAATTCACAACTTAGGGGACATAGTGTGTCGCATCAAGCCACTAAGAGGAATGTAATATGCTAAGAGATATCACACTCCTAAAGGACATCATACCCAATGTCATCCACAAAGCGACAAATGCATCCTATGAAGTAAGAAGGATGCACTAAGAACTAAAAAAAAGGAAAAATAAAAACTAATTATGCCAATGTATGCCCCCACTTTAAAGGAATTGCTAAACACCATGTTATGAGCAATTAATTTAAAGTAGAAAATGAAAAATGAAAACAAGAAAGAAGACATGAGAGCAACTTCGAAAGCCCTATGCCAAGTCATATCTTTCCAAATAAAGTTGCATCATGCAAGAAAACAAGAAAAGAGAGGGGTTTCCCCCAAAATGAAAACACCAAACACATAAGGGATCTATGGATTTGGGGTCAGTATGTTCTTTTCTGCAATGTTGTTTTCTAAGAGATCGAAACTATCATCATCCCCCAAATACACATAGAAATAGAAGAATGACACAAAGAGAGTGAAAACAAAGAAAATCCTTTTGGGTCAACATGGAAGAGACATAGCATGTCTCAATGCCTTACATCATCCCCAAAAGGAAAACACAAAAAAAGAGAAAGATGATATGAAAAGGAAAAGATAAAGAAAGCCTTTTGGGTCAACATGAAGGAGACATGAATGTCTCGATGCCTTGTGTCATCCTCAAAAGGAAAACATAAGAAAAAGATAAAGATGAAATGAAAAGTAAAAGAGAAAAAAAGTTTTTGGGTGAACATGAAGGAGACATGAATGCCTCAATTCCTTGTGTCATCCCCAAAAGAAAAACACAAGAAAAATATAAAGAAGAGATGAAAAGGAAAAGAGAAAGAAAGCCCTTTGGGTCAACATGAAGGAGACATGAATTTCTTGATGCCTTGTGTCATCCCCAAAAGGAAAACACAAGAAAAATATAAAGATGAAAAGAGAAAGTGATGCACGACATAGAGAGGAATGGAGGGATAGATAGAGGAATGTCACAAAGAGAGAGAACATCAAATGAAACATCACGGGGATCACATTACACACATGCAATGAAAAAAAGGAAAAAGAAAAAGAAAATGCAAAAGACTAGTAAGGAAAATGCAAGTCAACCTATGAGCAAGTCATCTGCCTCCCAATCATGTTCTATGTATGTCGAGGGCAGGAAACTAGCCAAAGGGACAAGGGAAAGTGTCGAACTAGGAGAAGCACCAGGTTCAACACTCTTTATAGGAGGTTTTTCATTTAAGCTCATGGAAGAGGAAAACAATGTGTTCAATTCATTATGCACCTCTTCATCGATTTTAGCGGTCTCGTAATTATTATCCAGGTTAAGCACAGCAGGAGGTCAAATGATAATGTCCATTGAAGAGTTCAACTCTTGTTGTGGTTTTTATATTGGGTCATTTTGTTTCGGTAGGGGAGGGAGGTCATCATGCATTGCTTCATTCAAGTTTGGATTTTAATTTTCTTTGTTTAATTCTCCGTGTAACTTGTGAGAAAGGGCCAAACGTCTACGCCTACACTCTCTAGCACCTCTATTTCTTTTTGTTTTTTTTTCAAGTTATGTTTGTGTAGGAGCGGGTTGATCAACCATAGGTTTCTTTTCTTCCTTAAGGGGATGAACAGAAGGAAACACAAGGGGTTTTTCAGCCACTTTCTCTTTTTCTTTGCAAATTTTTTTTATTCTAGGAGGAGTGACAGGATTGTTTTCATTGTCTCTTGGTCTTTTGGATGATGTAGGTGAGGTTTTTGTTTTTGGTTGGTCTTGGTTGTCTGGTTCTTGTTTAGGTTGAAGCATGGTTTCGTCTAGGATGGGAGGTTTGGATGGGGACATTTTTCAGAGAGATAATTTTGCTATCTTCATTGCCTTGAACTTTTGATAGGACAAGAAAAAGAAGTATTCCCTTGGCTTGATAGGTTCCATGGGCTCGGGCCAAAAAGAATCTAGGGAAAAGTTTCCTTTAGATGACAAGGGGTTAAACCCGCTATGGTGAACAATGAATATCTCATTATCAAAGGGAAAATTTAAGCATTTATGGACAATCGAAGGGACAACTTTCATGGCACGAAGCCATGGGTGGCCTAGCTTCACATGAAATTGGTTCAGCTTTGGGATGATGGAGAATGTGGCATCTAATGTTTTTTGGTCCTATTTGCAATGGTAGGGTGATTGATCCTATCTTAGGGAATGCAAAGCCATTATGTGTCTTGATCCATGCTTTCGGTCTATCATATTCATATTGATAGAGTTCATGCAAAAGTAGAAATTCCTCAGTGATCACATTCTCTCCATAGGCGAGATCTATTAGTATCTCATTAGTGGGATTTTCATAGATTCGACCGGCTATGTAGAGAGGACCATCGGGAAAATGTTTAAGTATGTCTTTAGAGGAGAAAGAAATGTCAAAAGGATTCTTAGGTTGGCCCTTACAAGGGATGGCATCTATCGCCCCTATCATTTCTTCCACAATTTTGATATTGATAGCATTATTTAAAACAAAAGTATTGTTTTCATCATCTATATCAACATTCATCACATCATTCTTTGTAGTTCCACTGGCTTTGACAAATGAAATATTGTGTTTTGGAATTGGGTTGGTAAAAATTTGCAAATTTTGGTTTAGAGGGGCAACAGACCGATTGCCTTGATAGCTAACACCTCCAATGGATAGACGGCTAGAATCAATGAGGTCTTGCACAAGATGTTTAAGACACTTGCAATTTTCCATTTCATGTCCATTTTGTCAGTGATAGTGGCAATAAGCATTGGATTTAAAGATCGGGGGTAAAGGCTTATTAGGTTGAGTTTTTTGATGGGTGGCAAGGTAATCATTTGTTCTTCTAGAAGTTGGTACATTGTGTTATGAAGGGTATCGGGTAAGGGAGTGAATTGTCTTTTTGGATCACCATAACTAAAGGGAACCATGGTTTTGACAGTAGCTACTTGGTTGTTGAGTTTTGAGTTGGTTATTTAGGGGGGTTGAATTGAAGGAACCCTTTATTTTGTTTTTGAAAAGGTTGGGAATTGTTTTGGTTTGTGGGTTCGGATTTCTCAATTCAGCTAGAAGTGGACCTTGTATCTTGACTACTAACCAAATTTTTATAATCATTGAGGGTACTGAATAGGTGCATGAAGGATGGGAATTTCATCATGGTCAAATTATCTTGAATCTTACTTTGTAAGTTTTCTATGAACATCTTTAGAAGCTATGTGTTGGGAACCTTGACATCAATTTGGGAATAAAGCGATTGATAGCGTGAGATAAAGTCAGTTATCTTTTCGTCCTCTTTTTGCTTACATCTCATCAAATCGGCCAAGGTCATATTTTGAGTCATATGCACTTGGAAATGCTTTACAAAAGCCTCAAAAAATTCATTGAAAGAAAAAAATTGAGTTGTTTGGTAAGTAAGAGAACCATTCCAAGGTAGTATCTTTCAAGGATCTAGGAAAAAGCTTTTCCAAGAGTTTATTTTCAGGGAGAAAGTCACTACATAACTCAGTGTAGGCATTAACATGGTTAGAAGGATCTCCCTTCCCTCCATACTTCTCAAATCTAGGTAGCTCTACACCTTGTGGCATTGGTGTTCGCAATATCTCCAAGGAAAATGGGTTGCTTTTGACATAATATGTAGGTGGGCCATTTTAGTTTTGGTTGATGATAGAAATTTTCTTTTGAAGGGATGGAATAATTTAGAATAATTGTGTTATGAAAGGGTCATTCCTTGTGTTATTGGAAGGAAGTGAAAGTGGTGATGGAGTGTATGTGTTTTTAGGACAAGTGAATGGAATACTTATAGGTGGTAAGGTAGGAGATATAACTTGTGATTCCACATAGGAACTAGGGATGCTAGGATAAATACCTAGAGAAGGAATCACATTACTAACTTGTTGCATTGTTGTTGTGACTTGAGGATTGGTATAGGTAGGTATTGAGGCTATGGTTGTGGGAGGAGGAATTTGAGTTCCTCCTTGGCTTGTAACATTGCTTGTAGGTAAAGGACAACTAGTGGTTGTAGGAAGATGCTTTTCAAAGATTTGTACTATGTTTTTCACAAGGTCAAGGTCATCTTCACTTTCAAGCATGCGATGAATGTTTTCTATTGTAGGAATTGTTGTTGTTGAAATGTTTTCAAGACCTTTTTGATGTTGTAGGTTTACTAGGTCCTCATGAATGTGAATTATGTTTTTGTGTGGGATGTTATCATTCCTTGGTTCAAATTGCATGTTATATGAAGGAAAAGAGTTGCTAGGGGTGTTATCCATGCCTAGTGTACTAGTGTCAATACTAGGAGTGGAAGCTCTAGATAACCCAAGATCGACAACGATTGTGCTATCGCGGGATGATATGAGTCTCAAACTTCTTCTCACTAAGGTATTAGAAATAGGACACCAAACACTGATGCAAAGGCTACTAAATGCAGGGTAAATGGAAATCTAATGTAAGCTAACAAGAATGAAATGCTTATAAATAAAATTATGAAAATTTAAACTAAAATACAAAAAAAAAATGGAAACTCATAAACTAAACTATAAATGCCAGAAAATGCAGTGAAAAATATGCAATGGGAATGATTCGCCCAAGGTGGCGAACGTGTCCAGGTACTATTTTTTTTAAAAAAAATTAGAATTTTTGAATGGAATTTTATGCTTTTTATGTTTTTTGATGCAAATGCAGAATTTTACTATTTTTCAATGAAAATAAGTGCAATAATGCAAGCTAAATGAGCTTTTCACTAATGCAAATTTTCAAAACCTAGAATGCAAATTGAACAATTGAAAACCTAACGCAATATTAATGCAAGCTAATTCTAGGATGTAAATGCACTCCAAATCAAAAATATGATGCTCTATATGCAGGTTAACCAAAATGAAATGGTGAAAAATGGGGGTGGTTCTTTCTTTGGCTTCTAGGGTTTTGGACCTAAAAGGAGAAAGACCAAAGACCAATTTTCAACCTTTCACTCAAGAACAAACCCTTGAGATTTCAATGCAAAGGAGATTGAAATATGGAAAAGGGAAGGTTCTAGCAAATGAATAATGTCTAATGAGGGGCTCACCACCAACTGTAAACTTGGAAAAGGAAATTTTGGAAAACACAATGTGATATACAAACAAATGCTAAATGACCTAGAAAGATGAACAAACTGTAATGAAAATCTATGAAACTGAAAGTGTGCACCTGGAGAAATGAAGTAAGCAGAATGGAGGTCTGGATCAAGAAAATATATTATTGAAGTTGAATGGGACTCATATGCCAAGCTGAGCAAATCAGTCCAGTTTTCTAGAAAATGCACTGGAGCAAGTTTCAGCGAAAAGGGTATCCAGATCTACAAAAATATTATTCATGCATGTATAGTGGGACTCATTTTCCAATAGTGGTGAATTAGTCCACATTTTCTTTTCTAGAAATTTTGAAGTGGATTATGTGCCTTTCAGTCTGCTTTGTTCTTCCTGACTGGTTTCCAGATCCAAAACTGCAAATTGCCACCTATAGGCCTTCTCCAAGCTGCTCCAAGGCTTGATGACAACTTTAGGGATTTGATAACCTTTCTCCAAATTTTCTCCTTGGAAAATTTGCAACCTAGCTTTGCATATCACACACAAGAAGAGGGAAAAATGTTGTGGGGGTTAATGAATAGGGGTTTTCCTTGGTCAAACCCTTTGTTGGTAATTAAACCTTAAAATAATGAAATATGGAAGAGAATGATAAATGAAAAAATAACAATGTTGCAACTCACCAAACCCTTGCAATAAAAGGTTGCAATCATGTACGTAATGGCTCCAGTGGATGTGGAATTGGAATCTAGTTTGATGTTGATTGATCTTGATTGCAATGTTTGCTTGAATCATAAATCCTACATCACAATTGTTAGCTCTAAAACAACATGATGAAATAAATCTTTGACATGATGATTAACAATTGAAGAATGCTCTTGAATGCTTGATAATTTTCCCTTGAAATGCCTTCAATGCTCTTTTGAATGCTCAAATGCTAGGTATGAATACTTGAATGCTTGGGATGAAAATGAGAGAAAGAACCTTGTATTTATACCCAATTATGCAAGAATTCCCAAAATTACAACACTACAAACCGACATGAGATCTAGGAGAATAAAGTCTTGCCAAAATTTTGATTTAAATTTAAATTTTGGTCACACGAGACTCATTCACCCAAGGTGGCGAGTGAGTCCCATCACACATAAGGGTATGTGTAGGATCATGATGGGAAAAAAAGTGGCGATATTATGGGTATGTGTAGGGTATGTGGCTGATGATTTTTTTTACCCCAAATTGATGAAACGAAAAGGTATTTTAAAGGAGATTCTCAACTTTCCAGCAATATAAATTATGGTTTACTATGAATTTAATAAATTATTATTATTCATTTTTCATTTGAATTACGACTAAAGTCCTAATCTATAGTCTGATTGAAAAACGTCTATAGCTTTCAAACGGTATCACATTCTATGCTTCACATACTATAGGATTAAAAGAAGAAAAATAAATTTCATGAAGTTTTCACCATGTTAAGGTGGTCAGACATACAAGTTTTTATATTTTTTAAAAATTGTAATAAAAAATCATAATTAATTATTTACTTGGAAAAAAATTACAAAAAAATATGCATCACATCTGAACATGAGTCCTCTACTTATATCTAAAATCTTATTAAAAAATATTATCATCTTATTGTGGTTAGGGTGGTCAGACAGACACCTACTTCTTATTTTTTCCTTGAAATTTAAGTACTACTGCATTGGAATTTCAAATTTTCACCAAATTGATTTTTTTTTTAAATAAACCTATTAGTTTATAAACTACATTCAATTTGCTACAGATTCTATTATTACATTTTTTTTAAATTATATAGATAACTTATTCAATTTTTTATGTCAAGTTTCCTAACTCTGATTTTTCTAAATTTTTTGCCACTTGAGCGCCTATTTTTTCCATGATGATCCTGCACATACCCATAATGTATGGGACCAAAAATCAAAAGTGTCTAGAAATGTGTGAAACTTGCATTGGGGCTAGAAAGACCTAGGTGGGACTCATTCTCCCAAGGTGGCGAATGAGTCCCAAACACTAAATCTAGGCCACATAAGCTAGGAACACCTAAATTATGATTTGTTACTGGTTGGTGTCAGGATTATCCTCAAAAAGATGCAATAAATGAGGCTTGTGGATGCAAAATAGGGACAATTAAAGCATAAGAAAGACAAATTGTTAATGATAAGCCTAGAGGAATGTGAAAGTGTGTTACAACACTTTACAACACTACAAATAAAGAAATATTAATGGTAATTATGATTAGAATTATGTTTATAATGTTTAGTTAATTGATAAAAAGCTAGAAAAGTGTGAAAGTGTGTTACAACACTTCACAACACTTTTTCAAGGCATCAGTAAAATCTATTAGTTCACAAGGGCCCAAGACCTAATGTGAATGTGTTATCCACATTACAACACTAAATCAAGGCAACATTAATCCAAAATCCACAAGGAGGACCCAAAAGAGTGCAAAAAGGATCCTTTTTTCGACACTACAATAATTAAGCTCAATTAATAAGAGGGCCCAAATAATTATGTAAATGTAATAAGGTACATTTAACAACACTAAATTAAGGCAATATTAAGTCCAATTTGAGGGCCCAAATAACTGAGAAAATGTAAGGGGTTACACTTTTTTTACAATACATTTAGCCCCCACTTTAGTGAGAGGATGATCCTTCGTCAAATTCACACTAAAGTAGACAATCAAGAGAGGTCTAATTGTATAATTGTTGGAAGGATAAGATGACAAGATCAATGAAGGTGATTGAGCCTCCAAAATCTATGATCTCATGGAAAAACCAAAAAAGGCACAAGGAGACACATGTCTATGTTAAATATATATATGTATGCAAGAATGACAAGATACTCAATCATACAATGTCAAAGAATCAAAGAAACAAGAAAAAGAAAAAGGAAAAGAAAAAGAGTGGATCAAACCTCTATTGTCCAATATAATGTGGAACACGCCTCATCTATTTGTCCAAGAAACATTTACAAGTGGAAGCTTGTTGTCCACTATGTAAACATGCTCACATGAGCTAGTGAAACTCTGACTATCCACTAGGTGAGCCCCCAAGGGTGGCAAATAAGAGAATCTTATTAGGCTCTCATAACATACCAAAGTTATACCTCTGATAACTTTAATAAGGCACCATACAATATGAACTTTGAACTTCATAAGGCTTAACAAGCTATGCTATGCTAAACACTTATGAACAAACAAGGCACCACAGGCAAGCAAAGTGTGTTATGCTTGGTGGCCATGAAAAAGGGTTGAAACTTTGAGATTCATAAGGTTTGCAAGTTGCATTATGCGAAACACTTATGAAAAAAAATCCAAATAGGATAAGACATGTTGAAAGGGGTTTTTCTTAGTTCATGTAAGGTTTCCTCTTGGGGAACATCATGCCTAAGAAAAGTCTATAGATCTCCAAAAATGATAATATGCCCCCACTTTAAAAAAATCGCCAACACCATGCTATGAGCAATTACTTTCAAGTAGAAAATGATAAATGCTAACAATAAATAAGAAATGAAAGCTTATTTGTAAATCCCTATGCTAGGTCATATATTTCAAAATGAAGCTGTCATGAAAATGGGGTGGGAATGTGCAAGATCATCATGGGCCGAAAAGTGGCGATATGATGGGTATGTGTAGGGTATGTGGTTGACGACTTTTTTTACCCAAAATTGATGAAACGAAAAGGGTTTTTAAAGGAGATTCTCAACTTTCCACCAATATAAATTATGTTTTACTTTGAATTTAATAAATAATTATTATTCATTTTCTATTTGAATTATGACTAAAGTTTTAACTGATAGGTTGATTGAAAAATATCTATAGCTTTCAAATAGTATCACATTTTTTGAATCTGAAACATGTGTCACATTCTATATGCTTTGCATACTATAGGATTAAAAAAAAATTGAATTTCATGAAGTTTTGACCAAGTTAAGGTGGTCATACATATGAGTTGTTATATTTTTTTAAAGTTGTAATAAAAAATTCAGAATTAATTATTTACTTGGAAAAAAATTACAAAAAAATATGCATCACATCGAGACATGAGTCCTCTACTTATATATAAAATCTTATAAAAAAACATTATCATTTTATTGTGGTTAGGGTGGTCAAACATAAACCTACTTATTTTTTCCCTAAAATTTTAGTGCTACTGCATTGAAATTTCAAATTTTCACCAAATAGATTTTTAAAAAAAATAAACCTAGTAGTTTAGAAATTACATTCAATTTCCTATAGATTCTATTCTTACATATTTTTGAAATAATATATATAACTTATTCAAAATTTTATGTCAAGTTGCCTAGCTTTGATTTTTTTGAATTTTCATCACCACTTAAGTGCCTATTTTTTCCATGATGATCCTGCACATACCCTAGTTGTCCCCAAAATCAAATCCCAAAATCACGTAAGGGATCCATAGATTTGGGGTCAGCGTATTTCTTTTCTAGAATGATATTATAGAGCTTGTAAATGACATCATTCCCCAAATAACTCATGGAATAGGAAGAATGATACATAGAGAGCAAAAACAAAGAAATTCCTTTAAGTCAACATGGAAGAGACCTAAATGTCTTGAACCTTGCATCATCCCCAAAAGGAAAACACAAGATAAAAGAAAATATATAGGTTTACAAAATATAAAAAAATGTAGATACAAATAGAGGAATGAACATAAAGATACATCAAACAAAACTATATGGGGGATCACATTGCGCATATGCAATCACAAAAGGAACATGAAAAAGAAAAATAAAGACAAGAATAGTAAGGAACATGTGATTCAACCTATAGCAGGTCATCTGGATCCCAATCTTATTCATTGTATGCAGAAGGCAGACAACTAGCCAAAGGGACAACATCAAGTGCCAAACTAGGACAATCACCAAGCTTAGCATGCAATGGAACACTCTTTGTAGGAGGATCATCACGATTGTTATCATTTAAGCTCATGGAAGAGGAAAGCAATAAATTTAAATATTTATGCACTTCCTCATCTTTTTTTACAGTTTCATTATCATCATCCAAGTTAATCTCAATAGCAGGTCTAATGATAATATCCATTGAAGGTTATTGTTCTTGTTTTGTTCGAGGTTTAAGATTTTATTGTTTTAGGGAAGGACAAGAATCATCATGCATTGCTTGAGGTAATTTTGGATTTTGATTTTGTATGTTGTTCTTTTCTTCCTTTTCTTGTAATAAATGAGCAATAGCACGAAGCATACACCTATGCTCTCTGGCATTTCAATTCCTTTTTGTTCAATTTTCAAGTTGTGATTTTGTAAGGGTAGGTTTATCAACCATAGGTTTCTTTAAGGGAGGAATGAAAAGAACCATGGAAGGATGTTCAACCACTTTCTCTTTAGCTTTGTAAACTTGTTTAATTTTAGGAGGCACAATGGGACTTATTTGGTTATCTCATGGTCTCTTCTAGGAAATGGCTGGAGAATTTGATTTGTTTTGGTCTTGGTTACTTGGAAGGGCTTTTGGTTCAATCATAGTCTCATCAAGGGTCAGAGGCTCAATCATGGGTTGAGACATGTTTGTAAGGGATAACTCTGCTATGCATTTTTCCTTAAACTTTTGATAATATTTGAAAAATAAGTCTTCACAAGGCCTAATAGGTTCCATAGGTTCATTCTAAAATAAATCCAATGAGAAATTCCCACGAGAAGACATAGGATTAAAGCCACTATGATACGTGCAATAAGGATCTCATAGCCAAATGGAAACTTTAAGCATTTATGCACAACTGATAGAACAATATTCATGGAGCGAAGCAATGGGTAGCCTAACTTCACACGAAATTGGTCTGATAATGGGATGGTGGAAAATGAAACACGTAATGTTTTTGGTCCAAATTTCAATGGAATATTTATCAAACCTATCATAGGGAAAGCAAAACCATTATGCTTTTTGATCCATGCTTTCAGTTTTTCATAAGTATCTTGATAAATCTCATGCACACATAGGAATTCTTCAATGATAACATTCTCTACACAGATAGGATCAATTAGTATCCCATTACTAGGCTTGTCGTTGATTCTTCTAGCTATGTAAAGAGGACCATTAGGTGTATGTTTGATTATGTCATGTTGTGAGAACAAATATCGAGCGACATCTTAGTTAGGTTCTTACAAGGTTGAACTTCAATGAAGTTGATGGAATGATTTATTGTGTTCTTAAATTGTTGATTTCTTATGTGATTTTGTAGGAAGTGATGAAGACCAAGCACCATTTCTAGTCCTTGTTTAGTTTTAAGTAAATATCTTATGTTTTGTATCATAGGAACTGCATCAGTGGCGATGGATTCAAAACTTATAAAGTTTTGTAGTTTCTCTAACTCTTCATCCATTCTTCTATGTTTTCATGAGGGAAATTAGCAATCATTGTATTAACATCATTCACATTAGGTGTAGGTAGGGAAGTCATGGGAAGTTTTTTTGCTAAGGTTATGATCCATAGTGGGTTGTGTAAGGAGGAAAAAATTTCAAGTTAGCTGCAAGTAGCATAAACTAAATCCCAATCAACAATAGAGCACAATGGAAAGCAAGGAACATAAAAATATTGAAACAATATTACCTAGTTTTCAAGCCTCCATTGAATGACCTTCATTGGCCTTCTCCATCTTGCTGCAAATTGTATGATTACCTTCATATTGGAGTGCAACTATAACCTATGCCTAAGACAAGAAAAATATTGAAGTAATATGTGCTCAAGTACTTAGAGTTCTCAAGCATGTTGTGTGTGTATGTAAATGACTAGAGAGAGACCCTTTTTAAAGAATGCCAAATTGACAATGGATGGCCAGGCTTAGAAGTTGGTAAAGCCCTAAGATCAAAGGCTAGAATTCAATGTGATGAGGAGCATTAGGGTTAGGGAAACATTAGGTCAAAGTTAGGACAAGATTTGAAATGAAGGGATGGGATTTAATTGATAACAATTAAATCAGTGGTGTTGAAAAGAGGTAGTTGGAAAATCAAACAATAATAGAAATTATTTGATTTATGGAGGAAAGTTGACTTTGGGAATTAAATAATGGTTTAATTCATAAATTAGAATAAGACAAAAGGCAATAAATAATTGTTTTAATTATTTACTTATGGGATGAAAAGTGAGTTAAATAGATAATTTTATTTAATTGAAGGATAAATGCTAATGTTATTAAATAATTAATGGTATTTATTTAACTGTAGGTGAAAATAAACAAGAATTAATTAAATAAATTAGAAATTTATTTAATTATTGGAGGGTAAAACAGTTAATGAGTGACGTATTTAAATAAATTAATGTAATTTATTTATTTAAATAATCATAGAGGAATAATTAATACTTTAATTATGTGAGGGATAAGTGTGGTCATCATTGAAAACTATGGTTTGTGATTTGAGGCCATTTTTATGTACCTACATTTTTCCCCTCTTTGACATAATGCAGTTTATCGCGTTGTGTGAAAGAAAACAATTCAACAATATGCCCCAATGTGAAAGTAGGGAGAGGAAGGATGATGAGGAGGTAGTGGTATGCCTCCTCAAGAGCACAAGCTAGTTTAAAGAACACAAGTGTGCTCTCAAAATGGATGAGAAGACTAGAGGATGAAGGAATAGAAGAAATGTTAGCGTAGAAGACATGGATGTTAGGTTGAAAAAGGAATACTTCAATATTTTTCCAAATAACAATATAATAGGGATTGGAAAATCATCATTGGGCGGTAAAATGTTACAAATGCACAATAAATACCATGGTATGACATAGACCAACGTGTGCAAGGTCACCCACTTGCCAAAAATAGATAGTCATAGCCAAGGAATGTCCTAACTCATACTAAGGGCTAAGTCGCCCCAGTCTTTTTGTCAAGACACACGAAAGACAACAATCAAGGAAAAATAGGTCCTTAGACATCATTGTACCTCTAAATCCTTCATGGGACATCCTGACGTAGTTGGTAACATGACCAAGAGATAAAACAATTAAAAAGATCTAAGACAAAATAGACCAACAAAATCAACAACCATTCAATGTGTTTGCCAATATTCATTTGAGGTTGTTTGATGATTTGACAGCTTGATAGTTTGGCAGTTTTGATGATTTTACAATACCTTTCATCAAGAAGGACTCATCCTAAAAAGGTTAATGATGATGTGGTAGAGCCTATTGTCAGGAAAGACGCTTCCTGAAAAGGAAAAGGACGTTTTGATGGGGTCCAATTCCAAGAAGGACGCATCCTAAAGGGGACCATAAAGTGACTAGGTTGATATTGTTTTAGAAATTTGACTGATTTTTTTGACTTGATGACTGGTTGGAATATATTTTTTGTTGGTCCATGATTTGAATGTTGACATTCTGATGACTATCTTGTGTCTGAGTATGACTATGTATAACTTATTTGAATGATGTGACGAATCCTAAAGGACTGACCTAGGTGGCCTTGGGGGCTCATTAACTTATGGCCTTTCCTACTTTGTACTCAAAGACCTCGTAGTTCGACATGACTCTTGACTTTGTTGCAATGACAAATGGCTAAATCATGATTTTATTCGACAACACCTAAAGGACTGACCTAATGCCTCAAGGGCACATTAGCAGATGGCCTTTCATATGTCCAGTTGCAGAGGCAATGTAGTTTGATAATGAAAAAGACTAACTTGATTGACTCTAACTCTACTTTTGGGATTTTGAAATTTATTTGTATGTTTTTTGTGTTTTTCGCATGTTTTGATTAATTTTTGGATTTTTGGAGTTTTATGATTGTTTTTTCCTTTTTGAAATGTTTTTTTTTTTGGTCTTTTTTGTCTTTTTTGAAATTTTTGAACATCTAGTGACCAATGTAGAATCCAATGAAACTAGGTGTTAGGAAATGTGCCCCCAGCCAAGTCTAGGACTAACCATCAAGGATGGGATGGGATAGGGGTTTATTATGGACGAGACATGGAGGAGAAAAGACTGCAAGACATCAACCATTTGAAAGTCATGATAAACATGACGAGGCCTTATGATGGTTGTCAAATGGGAGATGGTGGAAGGTAAAAGCATTATTATGGATTAGGGTGGAAGACCAGATAGAGTGATAGTAGATGACAAAGAAGAGACTGACTACACATGGCACATGTTTGCTAGGTTTTAACCATGGTACTTATCCAAAGCACCACCGAAGTGGTTTTCACTATTGGAAAAATTATTTCTCTTTACTATTTTTTTATGATTTTTTTAAAAAAATTCTTGTCACCAAGATGCCTGTTTGCCAGGTTTTCATCAACGTAATGATCTTTTGTATTTTTTTAAACTTTTTGTATTTTTATGGTTTTAGCATGGCTCTCTGAAGCTATGTGTAGAATTTAAGCAGGTGCAAGTTGTTGATAGGCTTTGACAAAGGTTCCCTTTCAAGTGTGGAGAACTGATAGGTGCCAGAACCAAAAGATGTTGTTATGACATATGGATCCAGCCAGTTGGGCTCAAATTTGTCAGGTTTGTCATGTTCTAATTGATTTTATAGATTCTCCATCAACACTAAGTCACCGATGTCGAAGTGTCTAATCAAAACCCTTTTTTTGTAACGACGGAAAAGGCAATTTTTACTTTCCTGTAGATGAGTCAAGGCCCTATGTCTACGTTCATCAAGCAATTCTAACTCATGCAACCAGGATATACGATATTCCTCATCATCAACAAGCCCTTTCATGGACACCCATAGGGAGGGGACTTTTACCTCGATAGGAAGGATAGCCTCTGAACCGAAGACTAGGGGAAACGGATTGGTGCCAATGGGTGTGTGGATGCTCGTACAATATGCCCATAGGGTAGGGTTAAGTTGGATGTGCCAGTCATGGCTGGCATCATTGACAGTATTTTTAAGAATTTTGATTATGGTCTTATTCGATGCCTCAACTTGGCCATTGCCTTGTAGGTAATATGACATGGAAAAGTGGTGTTGAATGTGGAATTTCTCACATAACTCACGAATATCCTAATTTTTGAAGGGATGACTATTGTCAGTGATGATGGTTTGGGGGACACCATACTGGCATATGATGTAATTGAGGATAAATTTAGATATTTTTTTATCGTTGATGTATGTCATAAGGATGGCTTGAACCCATTTCGTGAAGTATTTGATGGCGGTGATGATGAACTTATGTCCATTTGATGGGGTGGGATGAATTTTTCCTACGAGTTCAAGTTCCCATTAGGTGAAGGGCCATGGTGAAGTGATGGGTTGCAACTCCTGCATAGGTACATGAATGAGGTCATTGTGTATCTGGAATTCTCAACATTTTTGTATAAAGTGATAGGCATTATGATCCATTGTAGGCCAGTAGTATCCTAGTCGCATGATCTTTTTAGCTAGGGTCAGACCACTAGAATGTGCTTTGCATATACCTTTATGTACTTCACATAAGGTATTTGGTGTGTCGTTAGTGTCGAGAGATTTGAGTAAGGTGTTATCAAAGCTACATCTATATAAGGCATCACTGATAATGGCATAGTGAGCAACTTTGTGGATGAAGGATTTGCACTAAATGTTGGAGAGGTTGGGTGGTAGGGTTTGGGAATGGAAGTAGTCATAGATATCCTTGTACTAGGGGGAATTAGGGCCAACAAGCTCATATACCATTTCGGACTCTAGGACATCAAAAGTGGGGACCAATAGTTGTTCCACTAAGAACTCATATTGTGACATGTTAGGAATATCCAAAAGAGACCCAATAGTGGCCATGGGATCTAATACTTTATTTTGAACATGTAGCACTTTCCAAAAGGAGATGTCTACAAAGTATTGCTTGAAACTATCAACCATTCATTTGTATAGGGTCAATTTCTCATCCTTAGTATCATATTCATCATTAACTTGTCAAATGACTAATTGTGAATCACCGAAGACCTATAGACTCTTGATTTTTCATTTTATTGCCATACGCAATCCTATCAACAAGTCTTCATACTCTGCAGTGTTATTGGTGCATGAGAAGGCTATCCTGAAAGATTTAGGGATTGTATCACCTTGAGGAGTAACAAATAATATACCTGCACCTGATCCATGACTAGTATATACGCCATCAAAATATGTTTTTGATTAGGGGAGAAATAGGTTTTGAATGGACCTGAAACCATTTATAATAGGTTTTGAATGGACACGAAACCATTTACAAATAGGTTTTGATGGGGACCTAAAACCCACACAAAGAAGGAAAAGCTACACAAGGAATCATCAAGGACAACCAGTAGCAAACCAACAGCAAATCATAAGCAAAACAACAAGACAACCCAAATTTGCACAAAACAAGAGGTTTTGACAGGGACCTTAAACCCCACAAAGCCAAGTTTTACACAGGAACTTGGACACCAGGTTTTAACGGGTACCTTAAACCCCAAACCAAGTTTAAAAGGGAACCTGAAACCTTCTTGCATCCAGAAACAAACCAGGTTTCAATGAGGACCTGAAACCCACAGTTCACATGATCACAGCCTGACTCCACCAAGCAAGTCTAAGTAGAATAATACAAATATTCCTCATGATCTTCCAAACTGATAAAGCTCGCCACCAAACTTGACAACCCTACCTCTCCACCTCTACAGGAGAAGAAACTAAGAGAATTATAATCATACACACTCCACCCCAATAGGAATGATCACCTCAAAAGGAGAATTGGGAGAGAAACCTTAACCCAGACATACACCTCCACCTCAAAAGTAGATGCCTCCACCTCGATAGGAGAAGCCTCCACCTCTAAAGGAGACTCAAAATCCAAGGAAAAGGTAGAAACTCCTACATGAACAATGAACTTAGAATCCAAAGGTAGAAAAAGTCCAACCCAAGCCAACCCACATAGGGGGGTAACCATAAGAGCCTTCAATAGAGGGGACATCATAAAAAAACACAACTCCATAACCTCGACATGAGAGGACAACAAGTGCTCCAAAGGAGAGTGAAACCAAAACTTTCATAATCCAAGAGAACTAGGACGTGAGAGAAACCTTATAGCACAACCTAGCCAACAGCTTCAAAACTAAAGATAGAGCAATGGAAACACCCAACTGCTTCAGAGAGAATGGGAAAATGGAGGATCAACACCCAGCAAACAACTCCCAAAATAGAGAGATTGGGTGCAAGAAGCAACCCCAATAGGTGGAAAAACTAGTAAACCACAGCCAACAATAGATATTCCCAAATTAAACAGGAGAGTACACAACCTGCAAAAGAAGCACCACACACTACAGGGCAAAATCCAGAAATAGGGGGGAGAGAAAAAGGCTCGCTACCCCCTCCAGAACCAACAACCTCAAAGAAACAAACTCGCACAGCAAGAGAAGGTAAGAGTCCAAAGCAGAGGACCACAAAGTCGTGCCACAACAAAGAAGGGCACCCACATCCACTCGCCAACAACAACAAAGGCCTACAACAACCAACAATAGACCTTCCCAAATGAAACAGGAGAGTACACAGCCTACAAAAGAAGCACCACACACGACACTGGAAAAGCTAGAAACAGGGGGGAGAGAAAAAGGCCCGCTACCCCATCCAAAACCAACAACCTCAAAGAAACAAACTTGCACAGCAAGAGAAGGAAAGAGTCCAAAGCAAAGGACCACAAAGTCATGCCACAACAAAGAAGGGCACCCACATCCACTCACCAACAACAACATAGGCCTCCAACAAGCATGAGAAGGAATCGAATGAGGAAAGAGAATAGGCCACCAGCAGCACCGACCAGGGAAGGGAAAACCTTCCACATCATCAATGGATCATCAGATCATCATCCTTATCATCCATTTCAGAATCTGTAGAACCCTCTCCTAAGTTCAAAATTTTTCTCTCGCTCATCAAAATATGTTACTCTTGTGTCCAATGTGAATATTGACTCATCAGGAAAATTTGAATCCAAAGGATGATCAACTAGTGTGGGTATATCTGCTAGTTGGTTAGCGATGACTTGTCCTCTTATTTCTTTACATTCCACATATTGAATGTTGTATTCACTACGTATCATGACCCATTTAGCGAATTGTCTTGTTAATGACGCCCTACTAAGTATATATTTCAAGGGATCTATTTTTTCTACAAGCTTAGTCTGATGGTTTAATATGTAGTGTCTCAAATTTTGAGCAACGAAAACCACTGCAAGATAAGCACGTTCAATTTGACTATAGTTAAGCTTGTATCCCACCAAAGTGTGGCTAATGTAATAGATTGCATGTTCCTTTTCTTCATGGTCATTTTGAAACAACAATGCCCCCAATGGAGTTGTAGTGGCTGAGATGTACAAAATTAATGGTTTTCCATCTATACACGGCATCAGAATGGGAAGTGTCAAGAGATACTCTTTGATCTGCTAAAAAGTTGCCTCACACTTGTCTTTCTAAATGAAAGGGGCTCCCTTGCATAATCCTGTACTTTAGTACTTGTGGGATTTCTCTTTCCCTCATGTTGCTTGGGGTCTTTGGAAAGAACGAAGCAACATAATTTACAGAGATAAAGAAGCACTGGTGGATATTGTTTTTGATAAAATAATCAGATTTCTGAAAGAAAATGTCAATGCTATTTCTCATAAAGTTAGCAACTCTGAGAAAGTGGCTCACTCATCCTATGATCTTAAGGTTGCTAAAGAATGGAATATAAGTCTTAATTTTCCCTGTGCCCCTAAACAAGCTAAGAAGAATAGAGAGGGTGTTTGTTGGTCTTATCCACCTAATGGATGGGTCAAAGCCAACTTTGATGGAGCGGCTAAAGGTAATCCTAGGGCGGCGAGTTGCGGTGGAGTCATAAGGGATTCCTTTGGAAACTTTCTAGGTGCGACTGCCACTCCCCTTGGATCTCAAACCAATCACCTGGCTGAGGCTGCTGGAGCTTTTCATATTATAAATTTGGCCCATAGTCTAAATTTTAGAAACCTTTGGCTTGAAGGGGATTCCAAAAATATTATTGATTATCTTTTAGGTAGGTCCCCCCCTCATGGACTATTAAGTCTTGGATTGATGATGCTATCTCGACTTTAGCCAAGTTTGATAATATAAAGATTTCACATGCCTATAGAGAAGCCAATGTTGTGGCAGATTTTTTTGCTAATGAAGGGGTTAGGAGTAAAGGATAGTGCACTTGGCTAAATATTAGTGAATTAAACGTTAATGTCTGGGCCTTATTGAACTATGATGTGTCACAAGGGAAAGAAGCATGTCACCTCATTAATGATGATAGGATGGGGTAATTACATCACAATCATTAGATTGTATGGGATCGAGCTTAGTCACTTAATCTATAAGGTTTCCTAGCATGTTTTGTGGGCTCTTAGATTTGGCAGGACCATTTCAAGTAAATATTTCGTCATTTTTTTCCCCACTGTGCTTGCCAAAATGGGTGGAGATAGGAAAAGAGTTGAGCCGGACAGCTTTGAGATGCATACTAGAAACACTAAAGCATGGAACAAAGTAAAAAGTGGGGGTTTACTCCCTTTTCTGGAAAAACTTCATGGGTTGAATCAGGAGGCTACTGAGCATTTTGAGAAGAATTGGAAAAATGGGAACTTACCCTTTTTGGTAGGAAAGTTGAGCTCGATGAAAACCTTATAGCTGAAATGATTGGAATGTCCACTGATGGACACAAATTTTTTAGGGACAGGGTTTTCTCTAATGAAGCTATCATCAATTTCCGAAGAAAGAGAAGGAAAGAATGAAACTAGTGAAAATCTCTAACAGCTACTTTTAAGTCGATACCATAAAAGCTCTTTGGAGGAAAGTTCTTTGTGTTATCATGGAGTACATTATTGTGGGTGGTCGCTTCACCAGGGTCTACGACTATCACTTTTCCCTGCTCAACCATTTCCGCTACAAGGTCAGGTTTCTATTCCCTAATATCTTCTATGTTCTTTGAGAAAAAGTCTAGATGATCATGAGAAAAAGTCTAGATGATCAAGAAAAACCCAAAAATATATCCTATTTTGCATACTATTTGATTAGGTTAATTGTTGAACATTACCAAAATATGTCTGCCCTTGCTAATTTGGATGCCCCTCTTGATTCTGAGGAGGATGATACCGAACTCAGCTGCTCGGGGATTTTTCCCGATTTGAGCCTAGTTAGGATGGTCCTTAGCCCTTCCTCTATCCAAATTGGTAAGAAAATCCTTAACCCCCATTCTATGAAAGCTTACTCTACGCCTATGTCGAGAAGCCCTACCCTTAAAACCAAAAGTGTTGGTAAGAATCTACCAGGTAAAATCCTTGTGTCGTACTCTAAAGACTCTCCTGATTCTGAGGATTCTGGTGTTAACATTACTTCATCCTTTGATGCCCCATTGTTGGATAGAGATGCTAGAATTGGTTCCCCTATAACCCCCGAACCTACTAAAACTTCCTTCAACCTAGAAAGGGAACCGACTATGGATTTCTTGGGTTTAGCTAGGAATAATGTTGCTGACCATTTTAGAATTTTGAAATGGATCTTTCATGAAATCAAAGAGCTAAAAATTAAAAACTGGGCCCTTCAAAGTAAACTGGAAGAAATGGGAGCCAAGGTTACGACGCTTGGCAAGAAAGAGGCGGAGCGAAAAGATCATGGTGCCAGTAAAGAAACCCAGAATCAAGCGGTATGACAGAAGGGTTGAAATTGAGTTGGATAAAATAAAAAATACTGTTAAAATTATAGCCGAGCAAAACAATAGGATGGCAAGACACAATGCCATCATCATCAATGCCATGACTGAAAAATTGGACAAAGCTCAACAGGGGTCTTTGGTGGTTGATCTAGAAGAGGTCAATGATAAAAACCAGGATGAGGATGTTGGTATTTCAAAGAGAACCAGGGCTAATTTGAAGAGGAAGGCTCCTCATATGCCGCAGATGATTCAAATGTTCAAGAAGGGTGTTCAGGACATGTAGAACCTGGAGGCTAAAACCGAGTCTGTTCTGAAGACTTTGGGTTAGTTGCAGCTGGTATTTTTATTGGATTTTCAGCTGGTTTCTTGTCTGACCCTCTTGGTCTTTTGCGGGCGGCTGCTGCTTTTTCCATTTTTTTCCTTTTGTGCAGCCCAGGGCTTAAATTTGATGGCCATATTACCATATTTAGAGATTTTTTCTGTAGAATACAATCAAAATTTTAAGAAGATTGTATCAGATGAAAGGAGATATTTTGGATAGACTTTCAAAATTTATATAGAATTATAATTATATACATTTGATTTATATATAATTTTACTTACACTAAGGTATATCATAATGTTTTAAGGGCACCCTCGAATAACTAACCGTCATTAAAAAATTTGTTGATAGGAAAATTCGACCATCAAATTTAAGCCCTGGTGCAGCCTATTTTTTTTGTTGAACTTTTTAGTCCTTTCTCTTTTGTTATAAACTTGGTGGTTTCAAGTCCCTGTAAAACTAAGGTATATCATAATGTTTTAAGGGCACCCTCGAATAACTAACCATCATTAAAAAAAAATTTGACAGGCAAAGTCGACCATCAAATTTAAGCCCTAGTGCAGCCTATTTTTTCTGTTGAAATTTTTAGTCCTTTCTCTTTTGTTGTAAACTTGGTGGTTTCGGGTCCCTGTAAAACCCGTTTTACCCTTTATCAAAAACAAATACTAAAAAGGTTGACATTTATCTACAAGTTGTGCAATGAAGTGCTTAATAGACTGGAGTCGACCTTGTAACGTTCAGAGTTGATTGGCTCCTTTAGGTGGAGGCATGTCTAATATTGCTTTGACTTTTGTCAGGTCTACTTCAATGCCTCGATGAGAAAAAAATCTTTCCTAATGTCACGCCGAAGAGACAATTCTTGGGATTTAAGCAGACCTTGTATTCTTGTATCCATTTTAAAATCTTTTCTATGACTCTTAAGTGATCACCACTTGTCAAGGCTTTTTCCAAAAGATCATCAACATAGTCTTCCATCAATGTGTGCATGAGATCATGAAATATGGTTGTCATAGCTCTTTGAAATGTGTGCATGAGTGAATGTCATCTTGTGTTGGTTGTCAAGTGCAATACGTATCTGATTATATCTCGAGAAGCCATCCATGAGGCACATCTCGTATCCTACTATTAGGTCTACTATGATTTCTATCTTTGGAAGTGGGAATTCATCCTTTGGACATGCTTTGCTCAAGTCTTGAAAACCTGTGTAGATACATATTTTTCCATTTGGTTTGGTCACTGGTACAAGGTTTGAGATCTAGTCCACATAGTCAATAGGTCATATGAAACTGACATCCAATAATTTCTTAAGTTCAACTTTGACCAGCATAGCTATTTAAGGGTGCAATTTTCTAAGCTTTTGTTTGATGGTATTTACATTTGGATGCAATGGTAGATGATTCAGGACCAACTCAGGGTCCAAGTCTAACATATCAGCATAGAACCATGCAAAATTGATTTGGTGTTTTGTGAAAAATGCTTGAAATTCTAATTTTCCTCTTGTGTCAAGGATGCTACAAAGAGAATAGGCTTAGGATTATCTGCAGTATTGATGTTGACTTCTATTACGACTTTGATCAACATTAGGGATCTCTCTTGATTGACAGGGAGAAATTCCAACCCTCCATCCTTGGGTGCCTTAGAGAGGTTTTCACCCTTGGATATGTCCTTTCTTTTTACTTTTGCTTGGTCAGAAGGAGCCTTGTGGTTTTCAACTAAATACTATTCATTTTTTATTTTATTTTTGTCCTTTTTACAAGTAGAGGGTGGGACAGTCTCACTGAAATATGTTGCAGCATGAAGATCTATAGTGAAGCCAGCCTTCTGGTCCCCATGTGGTATACCCTCTCGTAGTCCCATAAATTCAACAATGGCCTCATCATTTTCAAATATGTCTGAAGTAGGTGGATCTTGTTGGTCCCATTCAATCAATTATGGGTAAATGAGGGAGATGCCATCATTGGTTTTAGTGAAGTATGGGGAAGCAGTTGATAGGGTAAAGACAGAGGTATTATCAAGGCCCAAAAGGATTCTATCCGTTCTCTTTCATTTTTGGTCTTTGGTGGGTTAGGTTCATAAAAGGATTTAATGGGAATATTGATATCCATGATGTTGGTAAATTATGGATGAGGTTTGTCAAACTCTTGAAAGACATGATCTTGAGATCATAGTCAATGGTCGTGCAAGAGTCGAGCCACTCATATTCATTAGAGTCAGTGTCACCATAATAGATGTCAGTAGGATCCTAAGTTGTCTTAATGCCTTCCAAAGCACTCACATCCTTATTTGAAAGCACCTTAGTACTTGGAGCACTAATCTTAATTGGTACAAACCCTAACCCTAAGTCCTCTGGTTGCTTAAGAGGCATCAAGGTTTCTCTCATTCCATTTTTATGTATACCAAGTCCATTGATTCCATCATAACCCTTTTGTTTCATGAGCTCAAAACATTTTCCATATTTTTCTATTGGTAGCAGTGGCAGATCTTCCTCGTCTTTGTAAATCCAAGCTGAAATATCATCAATGTCTTCTTTGTTTACCTCTCCACATTTTGTAAAGGTGGTGGTGGGAGGAACTTTAAAGAAAACTTTGGGTTCTATCTCAAAGCAAGGCTACCATTAGATTGGGGAGACTTAGGTAGCTTTGTGATGGAATATACAATATTTAGTTTATACTCACCACAACCTTTATCTTGGATCTTGATTTTAGGGTTGATGAATAAGGTTTTGGATGTGGATAATTTAATGAGGGTGGAGGGATTGACATAACTGGATGAAGCAGATGCGAAAGTGGATGGGGAAGCTTCTCGGTTGATAGGAACTTGGCATTTGGGAACTCCCCTTAAATTAGTGCAATATTGGAAGGGATCATGATCGCCAATGATCATGACTTTGGTGCCATTATATGGAAATTTCAATCATTGGTGATAGGTGGAAGGCACAACTTTCATGGCGTGAATCTACGGTCTACCAAGGAGAAGGTTGTATGGAAGTTCAAGATCCAAGACTAGGAATGTGGTGTCCATAATTGCGGGTCCAACTTCAATAGGGAGTGTTCTAACACCCTTGGATGAGCATTCATCATCATAGGACTTGATTACAATGCTTTCCGTCGTGTCTACACATGCTTGAAAATAGTTGAATGTCTTGACCAGTTTTGAGGTGCAAATGTTGAGTACAACTCTTCCATCTAGTAGGACTCATATGATCTTGTGTTGATGGACAAATACTTCAAGGTGCAATGGGTCATTATGGTTAGACCTTTGTGTAGAGTATTCTTTGTCAGAAAAGGATACATGGAGTGAATTATCTAGGTATCCAACCATGGCTTCAAATTGGTTGACGTTCAGGTCAGTAGGAACAGAGGTTTCCTTCAAAGCCTTATTGAGGATAGCTTTGTGTTTAGGTGATAGGAATAATAGCTTGAGGATAGAAATGTGTGTAGGTTTCTTTCCTAATAGGTCAACAAGATTATATTGGTCTTTAGATTGTGGCTACTTTGAAGAAGGATCGGATAATGTATCCTTAGCCCTATGAGTAGTGACAATGCATTTAGGAACCTTTTTAATGGTGATTGTGTTGATATAGTCATCAACGACACAAAGGTGATCAATTATCTTTGAGTAATCAAAGGAAGTCCTAGCATAATTGGCTTGGTTTTTCATCTTTCAACCTGAGGTGGAGGGATTTCTTGAACCATGGTCTTGTAGTGGATTCTTTAAGATTGTATGGTCTTGATTAGAAGTTTGTTGTTGTCCTTCAACCTATATGGTACCATTTTCAATTAAGTCTTGGATTATGTTCTTCAATTGATGACATGATGAGGTATCGTGCCCTTTAATGCGATGGTAGTCACAAAAGGAATTTTCATCCCACCAAGATGGTTTGAACTATCTTGGGTTCTATGGTTTTGGCTCTTATAGTTGTATCACATTTTATTGTACTAGCTCCTTATGGACAGATTCAATTGGTTCCGGTAAAGGAGTGTATTGTCTTTGTAGGTATTGACTTGGTTGTCTTGGAAGTCCTCATTCTTGATTGTTTATCACCACGTTGGTTGTGTTGTTATTCATGAGGGGTGCTTTAAGAGTCAATGTGTATCTTCTTTTGTTCATAGATTTTGCATCTACAACTCCATCATTTGTTACATTCTTATTGTGGGACCAAAAATTTCTTTTTTCGTTAGAGTTTTGTTGGTATGTGTGTTTTTTTTGCCACATGTAAGTTCTCATTGGGAGATTAGGACCTTTTCTAGTGTCATTCCTTTCTCAACTAAGTTAGAAAATGTGGCACAACAATGTACTTGTAGAGGTTGTTTCAACTTTGACTTGAGGTTTTCTATGAACATGTCCACTTTTTGTTTTTCAGGAATCTTGATAGGGCATCGAATCACCATACTACACCATCTTTGGAAGAAATTAATAAAGGGTTCTCCTCCTTGTGTCAAGTGGCATAAGGTAGCAATCGTGACATCATTTCAATGTTATAAGCATAATTCTCCATGAATTTATTGGCGAGGTCATCCTATGACTTTATAGACCCTCTAGGTATCAATACAAACCATTCAAGTGCAGGCACAGTAAGATTTCTAGGGAAGAGTCTCAAAATTTATGAGTGATTGTATGCGACATCCACACACGAAGTGGTGAATTCCCATATGTGCTCGAGAGGATTTCTCTTTCCGTTATAATTATTGAAGGTAGGGATGATATACCTAGGAGGGAAAGTAGGCATGTATATGCTAGTGTCATATGGGTAAGGATGTAAATCATGTGATGATTACGTCCTCTTTTTTGACACTTGCATCCCTTCCACTTGCTTTTGTAGGGAATTCAACAAGGAAGTCAATGTACCTATTATGGGATTGTTGGAAATATTGTTATGAGGTCCCATATTTGTGTTGTGTGGTTCCATTTTTGCTGAGATGACATGTTTTGGTTCAGAACATTGTGCGTATGTGGTGGATTTTGATTTTGTTCATTAGTATGAATGTGTGATGTGTAAGTCAGAATGTGAGAAGTGGTTGATATATGTTGCATTTGTTGGGTGTGTTTTCCATGTACATTTTGGTTGCCAAAAATGACTCCTTCTGTGTAGCCATATGATATGTTAAGAGGTGTCGTTTGTGATCCTTGACCTTGTTGAAAAGGATTATAACCTTGTGGTGTGTTTGTATTTTGACTATGTGGGGAGTTCATGGTTTATCCTTGCAAGGTGTTTTTATTGATATTAGGACCTTGTGACATGGTGTTTTTTTTTATTGAGGTCATTGTGACATTGGGTTTGTATTTTACTGAGGTCCTTGGATGAGAACTCATCTCACCTCAGGTCTACCAAGGATGTTAGATGTGGATGCCCCTATGGCCTGAGATGATGACCTAAAGGGAGTAAATTCCAAGCCAAAGGGTTGTGTTGTGAATAATGGTTGTGATGTGGTTTGTGTCATTGGATGTGACATAGATTATGTCTCAAAGATGGATGAAGTGTTGGTAGCTATAGTATTTCGGATTATTGTTCCAATGGGTATGTAAATTGTAAGTTGTGGTGTAGATTTTCCATGGATTGTTTGTGTGTTGTCCTTGGGTGATGTTGTTGCACATAAGGTATTGACATCAAATCATTGAGGTAGTTTAATTCCATGTAATAGTTTGGCTAAATATCATTAAGGGTCCAACATGATAATTTTGCCCACAAGAGAGGCTACTCCAAGATTTTGTGTGGTAGCCTCTACTTCTTCTATGAACACATTTCCATCTTTGTCTCTAACAAAGAATTGTTTGAAAGGATTTTGTGTCTTTGGTTGTTTATAGGATGTAGTCCCCAAGTTGACATGGTCATGACTTTTGAGGTTGGTATTGTTGTGAGGATCATGAGCAGTATTGTCAAACTTGAGGGTGCTAGTGTAATTGTAAAGGTCATCATCATCATGAAAGAGATTCATTGCTCGAAGTTTCTTTTGAAATCTAGTTTCAACCATATAAGATTTTCTCAAAATGAAGGTGGATGGTATGAGACTATGTTTTTGGTATTTTTGAAAAAAAGGTATGCCTAAATGTAATGCAACTATTGTTTTGGTATTTTTGGTATCTTAAGGATGGAAAATGTCTAATGTATGCAACAAGACTAAAAGTGATAATTATAATGTTGGATGTTATGAAGTATAAAGTGTATGATAATGTTATTTTAGGTATAAAATGTTGTGTGAATGAAGGATGCAAATGACTAAGAGGTGATGGATACCTATAGTGAACTTGAGGGCTTAAACACTTTTGAAAGATGTAAGAATAGGATCACTAACTAACCAAGGGTAAGCCAATGTTTCAACTAGGATTGTCAAATGGCCTTTTTCTAGGACAAGTGAAAAGAGTGACAAGGTGATTTTCCAACTAGACTTGTGAGTAGGAAAGTATTGCCAAAATGACAAAGGACTAAGTTAAAAGGTGACTTGCTCAAATGAAAATATTTTATTGAAGCAATGATTTGTGCCAAGGTATATAAAGAGTTCCTCTATCCTAAAATTCACAAGGTGTCAATACTAAAAGTTTGAAAAAGGTAGCCTAATGTAATGTTGGGATATGCAAGTAATGAGGATGCTAAGGTACCTAAAATGGTGGAATAATAATGGAATGATGATATGCAAGGTGAATTGAGCAAGTTTCTAGTTTTAAATAGGAATCACATCAAGAAGTTGGTCTAAAAAATGGATCTCAAAGGCTTGAATTTGATTTTAGCAAGAGTTTGACCTAATTTTGGTTGTTTTGTTTGAAAATGTTGCTTGGTATGAAGCTTTCAAGTGTTGTAATTTTTAGGTGTAAGGTTTGTTTTCTTGTTTGTTTGAAAGACACACACATAAAACACAATGTCTTGAGTTTGATCTTGGAAAACACTTTGAAAGCACCTTATACAACCCTAGGCTTCTCAAGAGATACCACTCACTAGATCCCCACTCAGATTTCTCTTACCACTTAAACAAGGTGGACAACTAGAGACTTGGTGGCACTGGCTCCCCTCCATGGTACTCAATTCTCGGTATCACCAAGTCTCAATTCTCCAAAGAGGAATTTATGCCTCTACACATGCTTAGTGAAGATGTGGGGCAACTTCAGAACAACTGTTCCTGCACTAGCAAGTGAAAGGGATTTTGGTCACTATAACAAAGGTTCTTAGTGAATACTTAGGGACATGGGTCCCTGTAAGCATCCAACAAGCCACTTAAGGCTTTAATCACTCTACTAGGGGATCTTATACATTTATGGTAGGTACCTTATTTTGAGTGACATTGTACGACAAGGGAAAAGACCACTGTGAGGACTTGATGCTTTAGTCTTGTCCTTTTATATACCATCTTGAGCCAAAAATTGGTTGGAGTCATTCCCTCTTTCGAGGTAGGCCCCACTAAAGGTAACAAAATCAAGATAAGGATGATGGAATGCCCCACCGTCTGAACCCCAAAGTACAACAAAACACTACAATTTTTTTTCAAAGTAGAACAATACATAAGATGAACATGAACATATATTACATATAAATAAATAATACAATTACAATGACCATTACGTCCTCTAGGGTACACGAGATGACAACAAAAAATCCTAAAACTAAAATCATAACATTGACAAACAAATCAAGAATTACATTAAGATAACATACAACCATCCATGATCCAAAAAGATGAAAAAGATACAAAATTTTATTAATAGTTCAATATGACAATTGTGGAGTATATTTCCACAAATACAACACATCAGATAACAATTACCACATAAGGTTTACAAAGGTAAAGTAATACATTATATATGTTTTAGGAGTACATTAAAACACTTCAAGAGTACATTACATCACTTTAGGAGTACATTACATCACTTCAGGATTACATATGCATCCTGTCATGAAGAGGAAAAGATACATTAAATAAAAAAATGATACATCAACGAAGAATAAGGTACAAAGTAAAGTGTAGTCTTCAACCAAGTGAAGCTCTGGAAACTCTATACCTGCTTCTGCATGACAAACACAACTTGGGAACCCAATGGGGCACATAGGACATTCCACCCGACCATGTGGACACGAAAGACCACCCCCCATGCTAGGAGTTGACAAGAAAGATCCCCATTCCTCAACCCAAACAGTCAAATGAACTAATAGCAAACCATACTCCACAACAAGGATAACAACAATACAAGATAACAACCCATAGCATTTCCATCACATAGCCACAACAAAATAATGAAAATTATAACAAAACCAAAAGCCAATATTATAGATCAACACTAAATAACCATAAAAGGTGTCATCAACCATAGGATCCAAAGCCTTCAAATGAAATCGCAACATCAACCAACAATAAATATCAAGGGAACCTTTCATTAACATCAATCAAGTTGCCATGAGGCATGTGTGCAACACTAAAAGATAGAAAGTTTGGAGGCTTCAACAACAAACACCAAGAACCAATTTCCTCAACAACTTAAACAACACTCCTAGAGGCAACCAAACAAGGGAAAATAAACAGGCACTATAGGAGAGTCTCATCACATGGCCTTACATGGATTAGCCAGGAAATGTATCACAAGGTACCACCTCCATCTATGGTTATCCAGGCTACCTATCTCAAGGTGACAGCTCCATAGGGTGACTCATGTGGGACCACTTACCTTTCATGAGGACAAGATAGTAATCTTACCAACCTAATCTTCTCATCCCATCCTTAGCCTATGAAAGCACTAATAGTATGAGTGAGGCTCATAATTAATCTTGTTTAGTGTTTAACTATCCAAACCCACTAATAAATTTTATTAGGTTATCACTTATTCAACAACTCTTCAATGGTTTACCCTAACAACCCCTTTGTGTGTTGTCCCCCATGAAGAGCCACTCTCCTTGCGGCACCAATAACTAAATACAAGCAAGGGGTGTACCTCAACTCACATAAAAGTTAAAGATTACATATTTCACAACAAACGAGGCAAGAACCATCTTGTAAGCCCATTCCATATCGCTGAAATTAAGAATAATGGAGGTACCACCCGCAAGAACCCAAAAATTGAAAATAGGATCAATGAATCTCAAAGGTCCAATCATGGAAGAATCAATATAAACCAAGTTTCTCCATTACCTCTAGAAGCCTTAAACACTGAAAAAAAAAAAACTTCCACTGAAGGTAATTCAAACACTTCAGGTTCCCAACCATCTCAAAATATGACTGCAAAAAGGACAATGGAAAAAGTCTCCTCAATCAGAATTAACACAGAAGGGAAGACTTACAACATGGAACTACAAAAAGATGATATAAAATTCACACTTTCAAAATGGAAAGTGCAGGTTAGTGTAGCAACATCATAACGAAATCTTAAAACTCAATTAAGGCTAAAATAATCAATTCAATACATAATCAACAACATTTACCAACAATAAATCAGTCAATAGGGCATCTAAGGGAAACCTCGTTATTCTTCGTGCATGATACCCAATGACCAATTACCATCAAACTTACAATTCAAGTATAGAAGGATTTTTCAAAAACCACACTTTTCAAAGACTATCAAATCAACTATTAAATGATAACAAAGGACAAGCATTAATTATAAAAAGGTAATCTAATTCAACTACCTAATTAAATCCCTCAAATGTCTAAACATACATAACTCAATTCCCTATTTAATTTTCCTCACTTTTCTATCTATTTAATTTCTTAATTTACCTAGGCAAAAGTATCCTATTACTAAAACCCACTATATATATATACAACATTGAATCGTATAGTAATCACATATTAAAAATCCACTTTTATACACAAATCATTATTAATTTATACGTAGTAAAATCCACCTTTATAAGGATAATCTTAACTAACTTCTTAAATAAACCCTTCATTTATACATTTATAGTTAAACCTAATTTATCAGATATAATCATTAATTTAAAGAGACCAAATATTCTTTTCTAACATTTAACTAGGCAAGCCTCTTGATTCAATAGGAAAAAAAGCATAAAATTTTGTCATATAAATTTCTTCAACATTGAACTTTCCCTAAGCGGACCTAAATACCCCTCTAACAATAATTATCTGACCAATTCTATTATATAATATAACTAACCCAATTATCAACATATAATAACAAACCATTGAATAAGTGATTGTGAAAATACCAATATTTAGAAAAGGAACATCCAATTTATTAATCCAAATAACTAAAAGCCATTTAAAGCAATTTCTTTATTTTCTAACATTATTATTTTTCTAATTTCCATGCCACCTTTTTATACTCAGCGATACATATACCTATACATTTATAATTTTATTACAATTGTATATTCATATGATTATATACCCAATTCAACATATACATATTTTATATACATTAATATAAATTTATATATATACATTAAAATATGAGCTACTCTAATATAAGAAGAATTCTTAATCAAAACAATGCTCTAAACTACTAAAGAAGAACGATCATCCACTTATAAATATAAAATACACTTAGCTATAAGCATATATATGTACTCTATATAAAGTTAAAATATGGTTTTTCCAAAATCCCTAAAGACACCATATAAACATCCATAATTAAATAATACTTTATATTTGTATAGTAAATTCATTAAGCTCCTCCTAATATACAAACACCCTCAAATTATTCAATTATACAACTTTAATAATGTTTACACGTATTAATCAATATTAGAAAATATTTTGAATTCCATATTCACATCTTTTACTTCACCTTTCTATATGGAATTCATTATATAATTGTATCTGTATATGTAACACATGCTTTTATTATATTTAAGATTCATCCTTCAATTTAAATTTAATTTCTTCACTTTATTTAATATTTATATTTAAAATCAATTATTTAGCTAATATTATATTAGGAAAAATGTATTTTTCCATTTTAATATATACATATTAAAAGTATTCCTATAAATACTAAAAGATGCATATAAAAGAACTAGCCTCCATATATGTATTTATGCTTTAAAATAACAAAAATAAATAAATTAAAAAGAATGGTCCTTTTCAAAAGATATAATATATATATATAAAGTAACTACGTACCCCTTCTAACTTTTTATTTGAAACATTTATTAAGAGTTACATATGAAGACAAATAGGTATATGTAGTTGAGCTATATTAATGCTTAAAGGTAGCTAAGTTTAAAAAAAATACAAGTATGGTTTATAAATTTTTAATCGATTTAGCACTAGACTCCACTAACTTTTAGCGCTCCTATGAAGGAGTATGATTGTAATGAAATATTTTAGGACGGGAAAGAAATAAAATAGCCGTCCATCATAATTTTCGTTACCTATTGGCACTTAACCTTACGACGTCTTTTCGCTTTCGTTTCTTTCTTTTCTTCTTTGCCCTAATTTTTTTCTTTTTATGTTTGTAAAGAAGCATAAGCATGGCCGTGGCTAGGGTTTGGAAGAAGATAGGATTCGATGTCGAGAGAGGAGGAAGCACGGCAGCAGCACTGGTTCGGAGGAAGCACGGCAGCAGCACTGGTTCTCACTCTCTAGCAAGGAAAAGAGAAAGGAAATAAATCTGTTGAAAAGTTTTAGAACTTCCATGAAAATGAAATTGATATACGTGATAATAAATCCTCTCTGCTTATGACGAATTGATAGCTTAGGAATGGCTGCAAGCTTTGGCCGCTTTTTTGGCTAATTTATCAGTGTTGTTGACAGTAAGATACAATTGTGCATAATTTTGAGCTAAGTCCCTTATCATGGCTTTTTTTTTCAGTGAGATTACATTTGTGCATAATTTTTTTGACAGGATGCCTCAAAGAAAAGTGATCTCATGGCATAAGGGGTATACATTTACAAGTGAGAAATCAAGGATTTGAAATCATGGGACAAAATTTTGTTACTTTGCAGGTTGTATATGAATTTAGGGTACAAGATCAGTCAAGGGTAGGGAATGCAAGATGAGGAACACAGTCAAGGCACGTTACTGTTTGACAGATTGCGCCAAAGAAAAGATTTGTTAAAAAGCTTAAGAACTGTCGAGCAAATGCAATTGGCCAATGTATAAAGAGTCAAGAGCCAATGTATAAAGATTAGTGTGCCAGCCACCTTCATTTCAGACTCCAAGTTTGTTGAAAGAGAAATTGTTCAGAGAGATGTGAACCACTCCCATAGGAGGCATGCAGTTCTCATGAAGAATATTGTCGGTGCTAAATGAAACAATCTGAAAAGTAGGCTTGCAATGAAATAATGTGCCCAGGAAGACCTGTATGCAAAATGCGTAAGCAGAGGCAGGGCACAGGAACTGCATGACAGAATGCTCCAATTAGACGTGGTCTCAAGGAATACAAGATTGCAAGATATGCACAGACTGGATTTAAGGAAAGGCTCTAGAGCCCTTAAGCACGTGCGATTGGTGAGTGCAAAAAAACCAAATCCGCAACATTTTCAAGAATGAGAGCTGCGAAACAGGGTATGGACATACAAAATGCCGTAGCTACAACTGCCATACAAAATGTGGAAGTAATAATATTTACCCAACTTAATTTAGCTTCCAATTAACAGATAACAACAGATTTGGTTTAGAAGGCAATAGAACACCAAACAACAAATGTTCTGACCATGTACTTATCTTAACAAAAGCAGAAGGAAAAAGAAAACTCACTAGAACCATAGCAAGCAACTCGCCTCAAGATTTCAGCCAAAATGAGTCATATAGGCACGCTTGTCAGATAAGTCCCCAGTTTTCATGACCTTTGCCAACACCTCTCTGGCTACGCCAAAATCCATCAAAGCGTAAAGCATGGAAAAATTTGTCAGAAAGTTGCAGCTTCCCTAGTAAATATGTATGCAAAATGTTGGAATCTTAGACAAGACACGTGAACTGAAAGCAAAACATTTCTAAGAAGAATGTGATCTCATGGAATGTCCCTTCCTGCAGAGTATGCGCAAGATGGTTCTGCTCCCGGGCCTGGAAACTTTCCCCCCTTTTTTTTTTTAATTCCCCGGAGAATAACTAGTCGCTGCCAAGCCAACAATTGTCCAGCCAGCAATTGTCCAGCCAGCAAATGGGCAATTTTCCAGATGTCGTAGTTGCATCTGCCCTGGCAGATATGCATCCAAAATATGGACGCATAGACAAGGCACGTGTTTTGACAGAATTGATTTCATTTTATTTTATTTTTCTAGACATTTATTTTGTTCTCCTATATATGTTTTATGTTGAATGTTGAATAATAAGTGTATTTTAAATATAATTTGATTCTTTTAATAAATTATTTTGACTTGTATATTTTAAAGATGGAGTCTAAATACAAATACATTCTCATATGCATTTGATAGAAAGTAAATTTTAGAATTCTAACTTTTTAGTTTAAGTGCTACATCTATCATCATAATATATGTCTTCTTATTATTTTATTTATTCCAACTTAATATTTCCAAATTTACCCTCTAGTATAATCATTTTCTTATACAAATTTAATACTATCATAGCTACTTCTGTATTCATATAGTATTTACTTTTCCACCTATCAAACTCCATGCGATAATATATATATATATATATATATATATATATATATATATATATATATATATATATATATATATATATATATATATTAAACGCACATAAGTAAACACACATATAACCTTATTGTTATTGTTTTTTTTTGACATATCCCTAAAACCTTATCGATATTAAGCTCAAAATTCACTAAATATTTTAATCTGATATCTTAAATCAACCTATAAGGTGATTTAGATAGCTATGCATATATCTAGGATAGAATACAACTTTCAGACTAACTGAATATAATATGGTTTTCACATGAGTATACTAACATACATAAATTGATATTTATACATAAACTAGACTATATAAGTAGTCTTATAAGGAGCAACGAGGTTTATAAAATATGTCACGTTTGAAAGAATCAAATCTTAAAACTTTATTTAGTTTCTTATTCACTAGAATTTCTCTCCAAAAGAGCGTAAACAAATCAATTTCATTCAGGTAATTCACTTATTAACTTTCTCTTGTGCACTCTTAGTAGATTTAATCATCTACTCATTTAACTATTATCTAATTAGACATATGGCCTATCAGTTACTATAAATAAATGAGCTCAATGCATTCCCAGATAATGTGCAATACAGTTATTATCAACAAATGAACTCAACAGTAACAAACATATGATGCTTGGTTGTTTAATGAGCCCCTTACTAAAATCGAACCTTTTTGCAGGTGGGCAAAGATTTGTAAAGCTCGATTTGGTTTGTATGTTAAAGATTATTGGATAAATGGAAAATGGGTGGATCTGTGCCTTGTAAGTCAGGCTCTTGCTCCTGTTCATTCATCCTTGTTGGTTGTCTCACTTTGCCATGATCAGACTGAAGACCGTATTGTTTGGAAAGATGAACCTTCAGGTAACTATTCTATTTCATCAGCTTTTTCCAAGCTGTCTGCTGCCCAGGCTCCTCCTCCCTTCTGGTCGAAAGCTTGGATCAAATACCTAGTTCCTAAAGTCAACATCTTCTTTTGGATCTTTCTTCAAAACAAAGTGCTCACGGTTGATAATCTTTGCAAGCGAGGTTTTCAAATACCAAATAAATGTTATCTCTGCAAGATGGCAGCAGAGTCAGTTTGTCATTTGTTTCTTCATTGTCCTTTTGTTGCCTTGATTTGGGAAAAACTCCTCTGTTCTTGGCATTTATCTTGGGTGTTCCCCTCATCAATTGAGGACTTCTTCATCCAATGGAAAGCCCCTACTCACAACCCATCTCTTCGGAAACTGTGGGATTTCTCCTTCCCTCATGTTGCTTGGGGTCTATGGAAAGAACGAAACAATAGAATTTACAGAGATAAAGAATCTTCGGTGGTCATTGTGTTTGATAAACTAATCAGATTAATGAAAGAAAATTTCAATGCTATCCCTCGAATGGCTTGGAATACCGAGAAAGTGGCTTATTCTTCCTATGATCTTACGATTGCTAAGGAATGGAATATTAGTTCTGATATTTCTCAGGCTCATAAACAGGCTAAGAAGGACAGGGAGGGTGTCTGCTGGACTTTTCCACCTAACGGTTGGATCAAAGCCAACTTTGACAGCGCGGAAAAAGGTAATCTTGGGACAACGGGATGTGGTGGAGTTATAAGGGATTCTTTTGGCAATTTTTTCGGTGCAATTGCCACACCCCTTGGCTCACAAACCAACCACTTAGTTGAGGCTGCTAGAGCTTTTCATGTTATAAATTTAGCTCTTAGTCTAAATTTTAGAAACCTTTGGCTCGAAGGGGACTCAAAAAATATTATAGAATGTCTTTTAGGTAGATTCCCCCCCTCATGGACCATAAAGTCCTAGATTGACGAGGCTATTTTGACCTTAGCTAAATTTGATAATATAAAGATATCCCATGCCTATAGAGAGGCCAATGTTGTGGCGGACTTTTTTGCAAATGAAGGGGTTAAAAGTAAAGGACGGTGCACTTGGCTAAACATTAGTGATTTAAGTGTTAATGTCTGTGACCTATTGAACTATGATGTGTCATATCGGCAAGATGCGGGTCACCTCTTTAATGATGAAAGAACGAGGTAAGTACATCACTATCATTAGATTGCATGGGGCCGAGCTAATTAGCTTATCCTGTAAGCTTTCTTGGCACACTTTGTGGGCTCACAGGTTTGGCGGGACCATTTTGAGTAAAAATCTTGTCTCTGTCTACATTACTGTGCTTGCTAAAATGGGAGGAGATAGAAAAAGGGTTGAACCAGACAACTTCGAGAGACACACAAAAAAATTTAAAGCGTGGAATAAAGTTAAAAGTGGGGGTTTACTCCCTTTTCTGGAAAAACTCCATGGATCTAATCAGTAAACTACAAAGCATTTTGAGAAGAATTGGGACAATGGGGAAATAACCCTTTTTGGCAGGAAAGTAACGCTCGATGAAAATCTCATTGCTAAAGTGACTGGCATGTCCACTAAAGGACACAAATTTTACAGGGACAAGATTTTCTCTGATGAAGTGGTGGTCAGATTTTTGAAGAAAGACAAGGAAAAATTGAAACTAGTGAAAGTCTCCAATAGTTACTTTGAGGTCAACACCATTAAAGCTCTTTGAAGAAAATTTCTTCATGTCATAATGGAGTATATCACCCTAGATGGTGGTTTCACTAGGGTCTGCGACTATCACTTTTCCTTGCTCAATTGTTTCCGCTATAAGGTCAGGGTTTCTCTCCCCTATTATCTTCTTTGTTCCTTAAGAAAGAGTCTAGAAGACCATAAGGAAAAACATAAAAGATATCCTATTCTACACACTAGTTTGAATAGGTTAATTTATGAACATTTCCAAAATATGTCAGCCCCTACTAACCAGGATGCCTCTTTGGTGTCCAAGGAGGATGACACTGAACCTAGTTGTTTGGAGTATAAACCTAATTTGAGTCTAGTTAGGATGGTCTTGAATCTGCCCTCTGTCCAGATTAGCATGATAACCCAAATCCATGATCCCTAGTCTGATAAAGTTAGCCATGCTTCTAAGCTTGGAAGTGCTACTCCTATAGCTAAAGGTGCAGGAATGAATCCTCCTGTCAAAAACCTTGTTGTGTATTCTGAAGATTCCCCTAATTCTGAGGATTCTGGAGCTAATAGTATTTCTTCCTCTGCTGCCCCGTCGACGGTCAGAGAGGTTAGAACTGGGTCCCTTGGAGCCTCTGACTTTGCTAAAAGTTGCTTCAATCTTGAAAGGGATTCTTCTGTTGATTTTCTGGGTATAGCTAAGAATAATGTTGCGGACCATTTCAAATTGTCAAAATGGGTTTTTCATGAAATTAATGAGCCCAAAATAAAAAACTAGGCCCTACAGAGTAAATTAGAAGAAATGGGAGATAAGGTTTTGGCATTATGCAAGAAGGATGTTGAGAGTAATGATAACATTGTTAGCAAAGAGATCCAAGACAATGCGGGTAAGGACAAATGGATTGAAATTGAATTGGAAAAAATGAAAAATACTGTGAAAATAATTACTGAACAAAACAACAGAATGGCAAGACATAATGCCATCATTATCAACACTATGACTGAAAATTTGGAAAAAGCTCAACAGGGGTCTTTGGTTGTCGACTTGGAAGATGTGAAAGGAAAAAACTAGGAAGATGACATTGGGATTTCAAAGAGAACCAAGGCCAATTTGAAAAAGAAGGCACCCCCCACATCGAATATGATTCAAACTTTTAAGAAGGGTGTCCAGGATATGCAGGACCGGGAGGCCAAGATTGAGTCTATTCTGAAGACTCTGGGTTAGCTGCTGCTGGTTTTTCGGACTACGTTTTGACTGGTTCTTTGTTTGAACTTCCTAGCCTTTTTGGCTGGCTACTGTTTCTTCTGATTTTTTCTTTTTTTGCAGCCTGTTTTATCCGCTGTACTTTTTTGTCCTTCTCTTACTTTTGTTGTAAACTTGGTGGTTTCGGGTCCCTGTAAAACTCATTTTTTCCTTTATCAAAAACAAACATATGATACCAACATTCAACCAAACAACTCACTCAATTGTCACGAAGGCCAAAAGTGGAGGGGTGCTAGAGATGCTATTTTTTATCTCCACGATCGCACAAAGCACGAGAGAACATACACGGGTGTGTGCAGGATCATCATGGAAAAAACAAGCCCTTAAGTCACAAAAAATTTAGAAAAATCAAAGTTAGCCAACTTGACGTAAAAATTTGAATAAGTTATCTATATTATTTCAAAAATATGTAAGAATAGAATCTATAGAAAATTAAATGTAGTTTCTAAACTACTAAGTTTATTTTAAAAAACAAAAAATCTATTTGGTGAAAATTTGAAATTTCAATGCAGTAGTACTTAAATTTTAGGGAAAAATAAAAAGTAGGTTTCTGTCACCACCCTAACCACAATAAAATGATAATATTTTTTATAAGATTTTAGATATAAGTAGAGGACTCATGTTCAATGTGATGCATATTTTTTTGTAATTTTTTTCCAAGTAAATAATTAATTATGAATTTTTTATTACAACTTCTAAAAAATATAAAAACTTGTATGTCTGACCACCTTAACTTGGTCAAAACTTCATGAAATTCATTTTTTCTTTTTTTAATCCTATAGTATGTGAAGCATAGAATGTGACGCATGTTTTGGATTCAGAAAATGTGATACCATTTGAAAGCTATAGATGTTTTTCAATCAGCCTATCAATCGGGACTTTAGTCATAATTCAAATATAAAATGAATAATAATTATTTATTAAATTCAAAGTAAATCATAATTTATATTGATGAAAAGCTAAGAATATCCTTTAAAAACCCTTTTTGTTTCATCAATTTTGGGTAAAATAAAGTCATCAGCCACATACCCTACACATACCCATCATATCGCCACATTTTGGCCCATCATGATCCTGCACATACCCACACATCACCTTTACCTTAGACTCGCATAATGTTCACTTTAATTCCAAAATAAAAATGTAGGGGTGGTTATATAAGTGCCAAAGAAATTTTTTTGATCCTCAAGATCGCTAAATGACGTGAGAGGAGAGCATACACATTCAAGGACAAGTTGCAAACCACAAAACACAAAAGACACTTGTTAATTTTAACCTTGCTTATGATGTCTAGTAAAACACTCAAGTTCTTTTTAGATCCACTAATCATTCTATATGAAAAATGCATTCAAGATAAAGAAAACTAAAGCAAGAGCCCCACAAAGCATGATTAGTAGTTTTAACCTCCAATCTTTGACAAATGAAATTTTAGGTTTTAATTTTCAAATCTTGGACATTCGAACCTACAAAAAGAAGTCAAAGATTAGCCATGAAACCAAAAGTAAACTAAAAAAGAAAATGATATTAATCTAATTAACAAAAATAAAGTTTAATCTAGACCTAACTAAGTTAATCCCAAAAATTTAGCTAATTAAGGCTATCTAACTAAAATTGATCTAAATATTAAACTAACAAAATTAATCTAGGTCAAAGTTAACTATTAAAGTTAATCCAAGCTATCATTAGTTTAAACTAAAAAGAAATTTATTTAATCTAAATTAGTCAAAATCTAAACTAAATTTAATCTTAATCTAATATGAATCAAAACTAAAATTAAGAAAAATATATCTAATCTAAAAATTTAAAAATCTAAAAATCTAATATTAATCTAATCTAAAAATATAAAAAAATTTCTAAAAATTTGAAATTAATCTAATCTAAATTAATTAATCTAAAAATCTAAAATGTAAAATTAATCTAATTTGCATTAACTAATACAAAAATCTAAAAAAATCTAAAAATTTAAAATTAATTTAATTCTTATTAAATTAAAACCAAAATCAAACTAATCTAATTACAAAGTTAATCTAAAATTAGAAACTAAAGTAAACTGAACTAAAAAAAAAATCTAAAATCTAACTAAATTTAAAAAAAAAAAACTAAAAAATATAAATCTACAAATCTAAATCTAACTAAAACTAAAATCTAAACTTTTAAATTAATCTAAATTAAAATTAATCTTAAACTAAATCTAATTAAACTATATTAATCAAAACTAAAATTAAAATTGGAATTCAAAATTAAAATTAAAACCTATACTAAATCTAAGTTATATGCAGTGGTTAAAAATCATAACTATCAATGGATAATATGATAATCAGGAGAAAGGAAAATAATTTGTGTGAAAACTCTTGCAATAAAACCTGAGAACCTTGGTGTGATTTGTCACTGACACCATGCATTTTCATGTGCCATCCAAGCGCCCATTCGCATGTAGACCACTACTCACAAATTCTGAAGAAATATCTCACATTTTCTCTTCATTCAATCAGCCAAAAAGCATGATTTTATTAATAAATTGTTTTAGAGTGGCGCATTGACTACTGGAAACATTCATTTAAAGTTAGAGAGGGAAAGATTAATGCGACCATGTGCCATAAAATTTTCAAATGAATTTTTCCTAAGAACCTCCACAAAAAAATATGTAACCCCAAGGAATAACAACAAGGTACCAAGAAATTAATGAAGGCATCGACATTTGTAGAAATGGTTGGTGAATTTTGAAGGTCCGGTGAATAGTGAATTAAAGGCTGAAATGATGTAGCTCCAAATCATAAAGAACTAAAGACAAAAATTTGAGTGTCGATTGGTAGTTTACACAAAAGAAACATGAAAGAATTTTCGTCAGAAGGGTATGTGTAGGATCATCATGGAAAACACAGGCCCTTAAGTGGACATGAAAATTCAGAAAAATCAAAGTTAGGCAACTTGACATAAAAATTTGAATAATTTATCTATATTATTTCAAAAATATGTAAGAATAGAATCTATAGCAAATTGAATGTAATTTCTAAACTACTAGTTTTTTTAAATCTATTTGGTGAAAATTTGAAATTTCAATGAGTAATTCTTAAATTTTAGGGAAAAAATAAGAAATGCCTGTTTGACCACCCTAACCACAAAAAAATGATAATATTTTTTATAATATTTTAGATATAAGTAGAAGACTCATGTTTCGATGTGATGCATATTTTTTTGTAATTTTTATCCAAGTAAATAATTTTTTTTTATTACAACTTTTAAAAAATACAAAAAACTCATATGTCTAACCACCTTAACTTGGTCAAAACTTCATGAAATTCAATTTTTTTTAATCCTATAGTATGCGAAGCATAGAATGTGACGCATATTTCAGATTCAAAAAATGTGATACCATTTGCAAGCTATAGATGTTTTTCAATTAGCCTATCAATCAGGAGTTTAGTAGTAATTCAAATAGAAAATGAATAATAATTATTTATTAAATTCAAAATAAAGCATGATTTATATTGGTGGAAAGCTCAGAATCTCCTTTAAAAACCCTTTTTGTTTTATCAATTTTGGGTAAAAAAAGGTCATTAGCCACATACCCTACACATACCCATCATATCTCCACTTTTTGGCCCATCATGATCTTGCACATACCCAGAAATATGCTAAATAAAGGATGGGAAAAATAACGACATGACTTCCTTCGTCTGCAAACAAATACCAACAAATCCGGTCAATAAATGGGAAACTTTTTTTCCCACCAAGTACACCAAAAAATTACAATGAGATCAGACAAAGACAAATGTGAAACCTTCATATACCATTTTCAATTAGTCACACTATGCGATTTATATTAGGATTGGACTTGAAACACCTTTATATATATGTGTACAAAAAGAAAATGTAGCTATGATGATTAAATGTAGCTTATGAAAATGATGCTTTTCGCTTGTTGGAACAAGTCTCTTGGAATGATGAAAATGAAGTTTGGAGGGGTAGAAACCAATAGCATGGGGAAGATAGCAAACAATGGCGGTGAGGTTTCAGGTTGTAGCTCGCCCAACTAGAGAAGTGGAAAGTCAATACCTGTGAGGAATATGTTCGAGGAACAGAAAGCAATAATGCTAGGAGAGTAGAAAACAACGTTGGAAGTAACACACCAACTTGAGGAGTATCAAAATTGTCGAAAGCTAGAAGTAGCGCGCCAACTTGTCTTGGTAGCTAATGAGTGTGTGGAGGAGTAGAAACCACTAGCACTAGAGAAAACACCACCAAGCGCGTCAAATGGGAGAAGTGAAAGATCAAGACCAATGAAGAAGAGTTTGGATGAGCGGAAGCCATTAGTAATGGGGAAAATAAATCAAGTGTTCTAGGTAGGGGCGTGCATGCCTTTAATGCCCGCAAATTTCTAGATGGTTAAGCAATGATCATTCCTTACGAGCATGAGCCTTTCAAGAACACAGTTGAGCATGCACCAAGGGACTATGGTTTTAAATCCTCTCAAGCACTTATATAACCTTCAAATGGAAACAAATCAGAAGTCTTTGCTATTGGAGACTTAAAGGAAATCTTTGCATTAAAAATATTTTTCAAGCCACTTGAAGTCACAGTAACAAATCCTTCTAAACACATTCGTGCACAGTCTTTAAATGAAACTCACAATAAAAAATCTTTGTTGAAATCTTTTATCACTTTCAAATTTTATATTTAACTCTGTAATAAGATTCTACTAAGCCATTTGCAACCACGGGAAAAAAAATCTTTTCATATATTCTTTGCACGATCCAAATTGGAATATGTAGACAAAACTAAATTGGAATCTGTAGAAAAATGACAAACTTCAATAGGTGTTCTCACAACAAAATGCATTAATCAATGGAAATATAAATAACAAAGCTAAAGGCCAACTAAAGTATTTAATGCAAGCAACTGAGATATTTTTTTTATTTTGGTCAAGGTGTTGAAGCAGCTGAAAAAAAATGAAGACTTATAGCTGAGAAACAAGGAGAAATATATTATATGCAATCTACAATCTACAACAAAACAAAACTACTTCCAAAAGCCAGAATGTTACCAGAAACATATTATACGCATTTGATAAAAATCTTGTTAGGTTCACCAAATTTAACAAGGGAGAATTTCCATATTTACTGCAAGTATCATAATAAATTAAACCCCAATCAATAATAGAGCACAATGGAAAGCAAGAAACATAAAAATATTGAAACAATATCACTTGGTTTTCAAGCCTCCATTGAATGACCTCCATTGGCCTTCTCTATCTTGCTGCAAATTGTATGATTGCCCTCAGATTTAAGTGCAACTATAACCTATGCCTACAACAAGCAAAATATTGAGGAAATGTGTGCTCAAGTACTCAAATTTCTCAAGAATGCTATGTATGTATCTGAATGACTAGAGAGATACCCTTTTTAAAGAATGTCAAATTGACAATGGATGGCCAGGATCATAAGTTGATAAAGCCCTAAGATCAAATGCTACTGGCTAGAATTCAATGTGATGAGGAACATTAGGGTTAGGGCAACATTAGGTGAAAGTTAGGGCAAGATTTGAAATGAAGGGTTGGGATTTAATTGAAAGAAACTAAATCAGTGGTGGAGAAAAAGAGGTAGTTAGAAAATCAAATAATGATAGCAATTATTTGATTTATGGAGGAAAGTTGACTTTTGGAATTAAATAATGGTTTAATTCATAAATGGGAATAAGACAAAAGGGAATAAATAATTGTTTTAATTATTTACTTGTGGGATGAAAAGTGGGTTAAATGGATAATTTTATTTAATTGAAGGATAAATGGTAATGTTATTAAATAATTAATGGTAATTATTTAATTGTAGGTGAAAATGAAAAACAAGTAATTAAATAAATTAAAATTTTATTTAATTATTGGAGGGAATAAGGATTAATTAGTGATGTATTTAAATAAATAAATATAATTTATTTATTTAAATATAGTCATAGAGGAATAATTAATTCTTTAATTATCTGAGGGAGAAGTGTGGTTGTCATAAAAAATATGGTTTGCAGGTCTAGGCCATTTTTATGTATCTATAGGTTGATTAGTGTCAACACTATGAGTTAAAGAGTTAGAAAACCCAAGATTTATGGTGAATGATGTATTGCAGGATGACACGAGTCTTGAACTACATCTCATGACAGTATTGGTAATAGGGCACCAAGTTGTGAAGCTCATACAATTTTCACAAACCCAAGGTGCACCCAAAATGGATGAGATAAAATGCAAGGAAATATCCTAGAATACACAGTGCAATAAAAGTATGTAAGAGCAATTTTCAGATTTCAAACAAGATAACTTATTATTATGCTATGCAAAAACCTAAAAATGATGTCTTTTAGATGCAAATTTGAACTCAAACAATGCATTGAATTTGAAAAATTATGCTTAATATGATCAATTTTAGATTAAAAAAAATCGCAAATTGAAATAGTAAACTAAAGAAAATAAAATAGAATGCATAAACAAAGATTTTAATGCTTAGAAATACAATATAAATCCCTAATCATGGACTCATTCACCCATTGGAAAATGGGTCCTAGTTTAGGGTTTTGAAAATTGAATTTATAGATTTCTAAGTTGATTCTAATGATTTTCAAATTTTGGACTAAGATAGGTGGTTACAGTTTTAGTTTTTTTATAAAATTAAGTATAAATGCAAATGAAAAATAGTGCTAAATGAAAAACTAAGATACCTAATTTGAAATACAATTTTGATTCAATTTTCAAATGTAAATGAATGATGATGCAATGGTATGTAAACACTATGCAAAATGACTAAAAATTTTGAATTTTCTAAATTTTAAAGAATGCAAAAATGCAAACCTAAAACCCTAAATGAGATGCAATATAATTGAAGTTAAGAGCCCTAAATGAGATTAAAATCAATGAAATTCAATGCAAATGAATGTAACACCTAGATATAGGGATGAAAATGGACTCACAATGAGTAAAGGTATAATGCTCAAACGTTGGGTTCACAAAAATGAAACAAAAGACAAAATATAGGTTTTGGGGTGGATGAAACCTATCTTCCTTTATTTCATTAGGAAATGAGATCCACACAATGAATTGATTATCAACCCTTAGGTGAATCAAGTCAAAGTGGGAATCTTTAGATTTCCTTATTACGAAAGGACGGGGTCAAGGTCAAATAGCACTTTAGGGAGAAAAACAAAAAAATGGCAAATCAACACCAAAATTCAATCTAACACTTGAAACAACAATATAAAACTCAATACTAATAGATCCATAAATCAAATTTTAGATCAAAGAAGGGGAGAAACATGTGTACCAATTACTAAAAGTGGCTTTTTAGAAGCAGATCTGGGACTCATTCGCCCATAGGCGAATGGGTCCAAGTGCAAGGTTTTTTTGTAGCTTTCAGGAGCCTCTGATATAGATTTGAGTCTTCCAATTTTTTCTAGGTTTCAAAGTCAAAATTTCATAAATGACTTCAGGATCTTAGTTTCCGTGAGAAGACAATAATTTTGACAACTTTTGCAACTTTGACAACTTTGTAAATCTTGCTCTTCAAAAGGGTCTTCAAGCCTCCTTCAACCTAAATCTGCAATCACACATAAAAGAGAATTTTTTTTTTGTTTTGGGTGAATAGGGGTTTGCCTCCAAGGTCAAACCCCATTTTGGTAATCAAACCTTGAATTGAAATGAAACATGAAAGAGGGAATGAAGAATGAACAAATCTATGTTACCACTCAACAAACCCTTGATTGAAACCTTGATAATGGAGATTTTAGGAAGTCTACAAATGCATGAGATGACTTCACGGATGTGGATCTTAACACTTGAATCTTGCTTGAAATGATTCTTTGAATGCTTGATTTGATCATGAAACCTACATCACAATGTTATCTCCAAAGACATGCATGATGCAAGAAGACTTTGACATGATAGATGGATCTTGAATGTTGCAATAAATCTCTAATGTTTCTTCTCTTGAATTCATTTAATCACAATATTTTCTTTAGGAATGCTTGCATAAAAACTCTAGGTGAAACATAGAAAATAACCTTGTATTTATAGGTATGAATCCTTAATTTCTTGAAATTCAAATATCACAAGCTGACATTGAATTATATATTTTAAATCATTAAAATACTGCAAAAAACATAATTTAAATTTATGTCCTACATTTAGGGATGACTCATTCACCTATGTAAAAATGGGTCCCAGGTCTATAAACCTTGGACACACATTTCTTAGTGTGAAATGTTATGTTTAGGCATTAAGAAATGTCAGGTTTTCCCTTCAAAAAATATAATTAAATAGGCTTAGAAAATGAATTAAAGGTCCAATTAAGGAATAATTAAGCTCAATTAATTAAGAGGGTCCAAATAAGTGTGTAAATGTAATAAGGTCATTTAGCAACACTAAATTAAGGCAATATTAAGTCCAATTTAAGTAAGGAGGGCCCTAACAAGTGAGAAAATGTAAAAGGTTACATTTTTCTACACTACATAAAGACTTCAGTGTATTTGGAGATATTAGAACTCTACAAATCTTGTTTCTACATGCCTATGTGGAAGTTTAGGTAACAAAATTATTACCTTTCTTTTTATTTTGAAGTGGTATTGAAGTTGAAATGTTTTGATTAGATTTCATTTAGTGTGAGTTTATGGAGTGATAAGGGAAGGGTTTTGGTAGGGAATTTTAAGGTGTTTATGATTTGAAATTTTGTAAAAAATATTTTATGCATCTATGCGGGAGGTATAAGTATTGATTTTTTTTTCAAAAGGGGTTATAAGGAATTGTAATATTCTAGTTATATTTTTATTAGAGAAATAATGCATTACAAGGATAATCTAGACTATATTATAAAAAGGTGCACTTTCGGTTGAGTTGTGGATAGTTGAATCCACAAACTATCTTTGGATAATTGAGTTTAGCTTGACCCATAGTTTTGTAGATGTGTATTTGTGGATAATTGAGTAAGTCTCGATCTACAAATGGAGGAGTGTTACTTTGGATAATGGAGTGAGTCTCGATTCACATTTGATTGGTGATTTTCTTGTGAATAGTGGAGTGTGTCTCGATTCATAAGTAAACATTGGATAATATGAACATTTACGTAGACATGAGGAGTTTGGGTTGATGTTGATGCAGAGTTGAATAATCAAAACATTTACCTAGACATGAGTAGTTCTGGTTGATGCTCTAGACATTTTCCCAGAAAAAGGAGTTTGGGTTGATGTTGGTGTAGGGTTGGCTAATCAGACCATTTTTCTAGACAAAGAAGTTTAGGTTGATATTGATACAACACTTTGGTTTTATTTTTTGTAATGTAAACCTTAAGGGGGGATGTCAAGAATTTAAGCTTTACAATCATAGATTATTCCCTTTCTTTAATTTTTCTATTATGTAAACCTTAAAGGGGGGTTGTTAGGAAATCAAGGTTTACATACAATAAATTAGTTAACAGTTAGTTGTTAGTTTTAGGGAGTTATTCCTATAAGGAAATTTGGAGTGGTTATTCATGGGAATGCAATGCTTTATAAGCATTTGCAATGAACATTGTAAATGATCTGATGAATCATCAATCAAATTTATTTTATGTTTTATTGAGCAATAATGGTTTGATGTGGTTTTCTATATTTTCTCTACCATTTTAACAATATTTTTATAGGAATAAATGGCTCAATATTTAATTCAATGGTTTATGGCCAAAATTTAAAATATTTTTCATAGTTCATCCCAATAAAAGTGCTTCTAGCATAGTAGTTTCAAGTGAAATTTATTCATCTAAAAATATTTAACCCAAAACCATGTGGTGCATACATGGACATTGGATATTTAGGCAATAATTTTTTTCTTAAAACTATTTCATTCAAATACATTTCACCTAGAATGCACGGGGAAATATTTTTTATAAGGAAAAATCTACCATTTTCCTTGAAGCAACTTGCAAAGAAGGATTTTTCTTGGCTTCTAGATTCACCCAACAAACCCATTCACCCAAGGAGGTGGGAAATTATTTTTTTATCCAAACAAAATCCCTTGAATTATTTATTTTAGTGTGTTTTTTCTATTTGAAATTCTAGATAAAGCTCACCTCAAATTGATTTTTTTAAAATATCAATGCTATAAATTTAGAAAACTATGGGAAATTTTGAATAAAGTAGAAACCTCAAAATGTATATTATTATCATTTTAGTGATGATAAAAATTGTCCAATATAATACATAATATTCTAAATTTTTATATATGCAACATTTAACCATACCTTATTGTCTTGATTAACATTTATATATAAACATGTTTTTATACTTTAGACCAAATATTGATCATGTGAAAATAGATTGATTTAAATTGAATACTTAAAGGTGATGTGAGTGTTAGTTCCATGTCCAATGGATTTTTTATCTTTAGTATAATCAATCATGAAGATCTAATAATGAATCGCACTAGAGGGTTGTGGGGTTTGTATAAAAACTTCAAGAACTGTCTCTCCCTTTGCAAATGGAAGCCTAGCCTTGACCCCTCTACAAATCTTGACCCAACTACCCCTACTTGGTTCTGGCTCCCAAGGTCCCCTCTAGAGTTTTTGAACCAAAATTTTTGTTGAGGAATTTCTAAGTCTTTCAAGAGCCTTTTAGACATGGATAAATTCACTGTTCAAAAATCAAGGTTGGTTTTTGCTAAAATATGTGTGAATGTTGCAATGTGAAAATTCCTAGCCTTTTCAATGACCCTGATGTCAAGGTTTGGAATATGGAATCAAGCTATAGAGTATGAAAATGCTATTATTTTTTGTCAACTTTGTAGGAAGTTTGGTCATCTTAGAAACTCCTACAAAAAACAACTAACCCAAAAAAAGCCTATTTCCAAGATTGTTCTTCCTCATCCTATGGTGATGGACCCCTATATGAATGGGAATGTGGAGTCAAGGTTACTCTAGGCTTGCCTCTCAGTTATGTTGGAACCAAAGATACAACATGATGACATTAGTGGAGAAGATAATATAGGAAATAAACCACTTGCTCCCTCTAAGGAGTGCCTACCTTCAGCCCAACATAATGAAGTGATTTTTCAAGAAACCATTAAATATGTTTTGCACTTGCATCCCTCCCCCACAAAGGCCTTAGAGATGAATGTTGGTAAGGGTCTTTGTGTTCCTTTGGGTGAGGAAAAAGTGTTACATCAGGATAAACACAACAAGAGTATGTATGATTTTTTTGTATTATTAGGGTTTGGGGATATGGCATCTCCTCTTTCCTTACAATGCTCTTTAATGGAGGATATGGAAGAAGACTAGACTCAGGTAAATGGAAAATTTAAAAAAAAAAGGAAAGAGGATATGGGAAGTGAACAAAAGCAAGGGAGACCTTCCCAAAGGGACACTAGATCTAGAGAGGTTACTCGAAAGTTGGATTTAGGAAAACAGATGATCCTAGATGGTCTCTCGAGCCAAAAGAAAAATAAAAGTTAGTTTTGGGGAGGCTATTCCTCTCCTAGTCAGTATTTGGTAGGTACTAACTTCCTTGTTTGTTTCTCAATAAAGATTATGTCTTATAATGTGTAGTGGTTGAACAGTGCACTAAAAAAACATATTATTTAATGTTATATTATGGATCTGGAAGTGAATTTTCTCCTTATCCAAGAAACCAAAATGAAATAGGAAACTTTTGAAAATATTGTTAAAAAAATATGGCCAATGACAAAGTTTTGTATAAGAAATACGGAGGGCACCTCTGGTGGCCTTGCTACCCTCTAGAACCCTACAAGAATTAAAGGAACCAAAGGATACTATAGGAAAAACTACTTTGAAACCATTATGGAAGATGGAAGGAATGTGGTTAAGTAGAATCTTCTCAATATCTACACCCCTAACTCTATAGATGTTAGAGTTCATCTTTGGAACTCCTTATATATGCTCGTGTCAAATGAACAAAAGAAAAATTGGATGTTGGTTTGAGATTTTAACACCCCTCTATATCCTTCTAAAAAATAGGGGGCTTGGAAGAATTTTCAGATAGTATGTTATATTTTTCTAATTTCATCTCAACTCAAGGCCTTTTAAATGTGGATCTCAAAGGATTTATGTTTACCTAGTCTAACAAATGTCATGGAAATAAGCACATCCAAGTTAAGCTAGATACGGTTTTGATCTCAAGTGATTGGGACATTCTTTCTAAGTTGCATCTTTTGACCCTTCTAAGATCCACTTTAGACCATAGTGCTCTTCTTTTGCGGTGGGAGGAGTAGAGGCCTAGAGGCCCTTTCCCTTTACATTTGAGATTATGTGGAACCTTCATCCTAATTTTAAGGATCTTATTCAGTAGTGATGGAATCCTCACTACCAGGTATTCCTATGTTTAACCTAGCTCAAAAACTAAAAAAGATATGAGATAATGTGCAAGGATGGAATAAAATTTTATTTGGTAATATCTTCCACACTAAAGGGTGCATCATTTCTAGTCTAAAAGATATTCAAGAAAAGATGGAGAATGGAGTTGTTGATGATGATACCTCAAGGACAAAAAGAGAGCTTGGGAATGAATGGTTCAAAGATACTAATAAGGAAGAAATTTTCTAGAAATAGAAATCTCAAATACAATGGTTGCAAGAAGGAGATAGGAACACTAAGTTCTTCCACCAATTGACTCTGAAGCCTAGGAAAAGAAACAACATATCATCTCTTTAGTAAATGCTAATGGAGTTACTCTAACAAGTGATGAGGAACTGGCTGCTCAGGTCATTTCCTTTTTCAAAAATAGTGGTGGAGCCCGAGTCCATTCATTTACTGAGATTGAAACTCTTCTCATTGTCATTCCAAAGGTGATTTCAGAGATGGAGATAAAGGAGATGGGGAACTGGTCACATTCTAGGAAGTCAAGAATGTTGTCTTCTTCTTTGGAGCTTTTAACCTACTTGGCCTTCATGGTTTCCCCCAACATTTCTTCAAGATTTATGGGATGTCATTTTTTCTAATCTGTTAAATGCGGCCAAAGACTTCTTTAGATCTAGAATATTGTAGTGTAGAAAAATGTCGTTGTTTAAATTTTCACATTTAATTTGGGAATGATTAACATTAAAATGGACCTAATGTCACCTTGATCCAGTGTTGTAATGTGTTTTCCACATTCACATTGGATTTAGGCCCTTCTAAGCTAAATTGACCTAATTTTGCCTTAATTTAATGTTGTAAAGTGTACTTATTTACACCTTCACATTAATTTTTGGGCCCTCTTGTATTTATGACCTTCATATCATCATTAATAGGCCCCTAATACCCTATATTATGCATCTCGATGCATAATTCAATCATAATCATGTCATAGACATCAAACATACTTAAATTCTCAACTCCCTAACATTTCCTCCACTTGAAAGAGGTTGGTCGGAGCCATATTCCACCTTCAACATACAAGTCCCATCCAGATGGAACCTATATACCAAAAGTGGTGTATGAGTCCCATTTAGCCCCTTTCTAGGGTTTTGAGTAGGAAATCAAGGTTTTAAGTTCAAATTTCATGAATGTTGGCTTCTGGGATCTAATAAATAGGAAATTAGATGGATTTCCTATATAAACAAGGCCTGAAATCATTATTTCACCTAAGCATTCTTGATGTCAAGCCTAACGCTCAAGTGTTAAGCATTCCAATACTTCACAAGAGCGTCAAGAGAGTTTACAAGAGCACTTCTAAGGCATTCAAGGGTAGACTTCATCATTTATTTCAGAAAATCAAGATCCATCATCATGTCAAGATCATCAAGCATCAAGCATATTGTTGAGCTAGTGTTGCAATGTAGCATTAAAGATCCATTTACAAGTATTGTTTCATATCAAAGTTCAATATCAAGATCTACATTCTACATGTCCAATTCATGTTAGATTGTTGATTTACCTCTCAATACATCATTCAAGGTATCATTATTCATGTTTCATATTTCATGTTTCATGTTTGTATTTCACTGTTTCATCATAAGGTTTAATTACCTAAATAGGGTTTGACCAAGGAAAACCCATATATCCTAATAATCAACAATTTTTTCTCTCTTTTTACATGTGTGGTTGCAAATATAGGTTTCTTGGAGCTTGAAGATCCTTGGAAGAAAAGGTTACATGGTTGAAGAAATTCATCAAGTTGTCACAAGGTTGCTATCTTCATGAAAAGTTACCTACATGTTGCAAATTAGGGTTTTAGATTCAAAACTAAAGTGTGGAAGGAAGAGAAAAGATACATGTGTAGATTTAGGTCTTAACACTCCAAAAAAGTAGAGTTGGAATGATACGCCACTTGTGGCATATAAGTTCCAGTATATGGCTTTTTCCATATTTTAGAAGATCCAAAAAATACACTAAAAAATTCTAGTTTTGGCATAGAAACCCTAATCTAGGACTAAATCACCCAGACTAGCATATGAGTTGTAGCGGGCATTAAACAATAATATTTCATGGTTTTGGAGATTGTTTTGACCTCATCCTTCTTCCAGGTGCACCTATGTTCATTCTTAGTTTATTATTCTATATTTTAGTTTCAATTGCTAGGTCATTTAGTTAGGTTTTGCATGTTACATTCATTTCTTGTCTTTCCAAGCCCTAGCTTGGTTGTGTACCCTCTTATTGTCTTTAATCACACCCTAGGATACCTTATTTCAAGATCTATTTCCCCTTTTCTATCTTCAGATTGAGATCTCTAAGGTTTCCTTGAGTGTAACAATTGTGAAATAGGAACCCTATCCCTTGTGATCCATTTCCTCAAAGGTGGGGCAACCTATTTTTGTTGTTACATTTTAGTGAGCATGCATTTATAACATCTTAATTCTGATTTGGAGTGCACTATAATCCTAGATCTAGCTTGCATTATCTTTGCATTAGGTTTTTGTATTAGTTAATTTGCATATAGGGTTTCTAAATCTTGCATTAGTGAAAGTTCATATAGGTTACATTTTTGCATCTTGCATCATTGAATTTCATCTGAAATCTATATTTTTAGTTAGCCTATACATCATCCTAACCATAAAACCAAACATTCCCATAGAATTTATTGAAAACAGTGAAAAAAACCTAATCTACGACTCATACGCCCCTCTAGGTGATTTAGCCCTAGTACAAGTTATTTTTCCTACTTTCTTGGATTTTTGTGTTGTGCATTTTTGAAAATTTGATCCCCTAAAATACCCTGACTAGGACTCATACACTCCTCTCTAGGTGAATTAGTCCTAGATCAACCCTGAAACTACCTTTTATAGCATTGAAAACCTTGTTTTTGTACTTTTGTTTGTTGTCATTAGTTATCTGTTCCAATTGGATGAGTTTCTATTACATAAATTTCACTAAATCTAGCTTAAATCGGTTCATTTCATGCATTTCTTAATTCCAAATTTGTATTTACAACATTTCATTTTCAGATTGTTGCATAGTGTAATCAATAAATTACCTTGTTTAGAATGTGAAAATTGCATTTACATATTTCATTCTAGATCTTTACATTTCATTTCAAGTATCCTTCAATTTTAAGTTTGCATAGATTAATTTTCACAAAATTTTAGTATCTATCTTTTCAAATATTGCAAAGAAAAAATTAGTCAATAAGCATGTTAGTCATTCTTCCAATACATTTCCTAGTTATTAGAGTCTCTTAGTACAAGAGAGTGAAAATGTTAATGCTAACCTTAAGCCCACAAACCCTCTTATCTCTCCTATTTGTGGGAATGATGTGATAGAATAGGATACAAGCATAGATAACCATGACGATCATAATTATTCTTCTCTCAATACCTTTCTTGTTAGTGACGAAGGTATCTTAGTGAAAGAAGATACAATCATTGAGAATCATGAAAGTATTTCTTGTCCTTCTCCTCCTCCCCCTTGGGAAGATATTATAGCACGAGAAAAATATCATAGACACATTTCTAAATATCACCTTACCTAGTTTCCATTCACCTCTTTCTTGTGAGAACATTTTAGTGGAAGAGGATGAAATTGTAAGGAATCATGAAAATCGTATTGTAAATGAAGATGATAAGTTGGCATTAGACAATAAAATCTTTAAGTTCTATAACAACCCTCTTTATGTTTCTTCCGCTACTTACCCTATTTTGGAAGACATTATGGGACAAAGAGATGTAATTATAGATAAACATGACAATCACATTTGTTCTTCTGCTAGTATCTCTCCTAGTTGTGAAGAAGATACTTTGAGGTTAGAAAATACAACCAATGAGAGCCATGAGAATCTTGTGTCTCTCTCTTCTCCTAATTAAAACATTGTTGAACAAGACAACACAATCATTGATAAGAAATAAAATCTAACCATTGGTAACTCCCTTACTTGCGATGAAGTCATTTTAGAATAACCAACCTTTGAATGTCATGAACATCTAGTTTGTAGTTCTATAAACTCTCCTCCTAGGGAGGATATCATGGTGCAAGAAAATGATAACATTTACAATAGTGATAGAGTTTCCTTAGATGAAGATGATGAACTAACATTAGACTCTCCTTCACTAAGCGAAGTTAATATTATTCAACCTTAACTCACCCTTTACCCACCTTCACACAAACCTCAAACTCAAAACAAACCTAAACTTATCCTTTACCCACCTAAGAATAATGTTTCACAATAGCCAAGTTATAATACCATTGCTCATACATATAACACTAGAAACAATCAAAAACCAAGAAAAATACCTTCAACATCACTCCCACTGCCTAACCCTATCTTACCAAGTCCTCCTCATTTTCCTTCACAAAGTGGAAAGGAGTATGATCTTTTTGAACAAATTAAGAATATTCCTACTAAGATATCCTTATGGAACCTTATTCAAGCCTCCCCTCATTATCACATGATTCAAATTTATTTACAACAAGTTCCTATCCCTTCTAATGTGCAACCAAGTAATGTAGCAGTCATGATTCAAGGAATAAATGCAAACATTTTTTTCCACCAAAGTGAGCTCCCTCCTTTGGAAGTGCAAGAACAAAATGATGCTTTCATGGTAATAGTTCAATATAGGGGAAGATGTATAAAGAGAACCCTTGTTGATAATGGCTCAGTCCTTAACGTGTATAGTGTAACCCTTTTGGATAGGCTTGGTGTGGATAAATTAAAAATTCAACCTAACTCTTTATCTATTAAGGGATTTGACAATGTAGGAAAACAACTACTTGGTGTGATCACTTTACCTATTACAACTGGAAAGGCCACATTAGAAACACCGATCCATGTTATGCCTCATGATCTTTCATATAATCTTCTTTTAGGAAGACCATAGATTAATGCAATGAATGGTGTTCCTTCTACTCTTCATTGTATCATGAAATGTGTCTACAACAACAAAGTGTACATACTCGAAGCCAACCCTGAACCAAACAGTTTAAAAATTGAGAAAAATAAGGAAAATCGTTTGAACATTAACACCAACTACACAAGTAGAACCTGTGCAATAGAAATACAAAGAAAAACATACTGAGGAATTCACGAAGCTATTAGAAGATGATTGGGCTTCCTTAGATTTCACATCATTCATGGGTGAATACACGATCATAAACAAGGACTCTGAAAAGGGAAAGGAAAAAGTAGTAATTTCAACACAAAATTCAAGAGACCCTTTGAAAGCATCCACCTCAAATAGTTTAGAAGAAGTAAATTACACAACAAACTTTGATGAATTTAACTATGAAAAACTATCGAATCCAAAAGAAATGAAATAGCTTTATGGAAGAGGTTATGAACTTATGAAACAACTTGGATATAGTGGAAAAGAATGTGGTTCTAGAGAACATGGTATCTATGTCCCTATAGATCCCTGAACATAAGAAAAGAATAATGGTCTTGGTTATTATCCCTTAAAAGAAATAGACAAGACTTTACTTAGTATCAACACTATTACAAAATATTCCTCTAAGCCAACTTTAACATTAGTACATCCTAAACAGATAGACACTAGTGGTCTTGGTTTTTTTCCTTTGAAAGAAATGAAAGAATCAAAAAAATCTTCACTTATTGTCAATGTCATCACCCAAAACACTAATGATTCAAATTTGATATATTTTACACCCTCCTATAAAGGAGAGTACAAAATATCACAATCTAAAGAGTCTTGTGTAAGTATAACATCTTGTTCTAAGCAAGAGATATCTTTGTCACACAATAAAGGAACATCTTATACTATTGATCAAGAGGGTATCATGTCTAGACTCCTCCAAGATTGTTTGATATCTCTCCCTCCAAGAACACAAAATAAATTTTACTACACGAATTTATTTTGTGCATATCACAGAGTTCATGGTAATTCTACTAATGAATGTAAGGCTTTAAGTGATAGAATTCAATATCTTAAGGAATTTGGTGCCATTCCTTATGTCGGGGCACCTAATTCCTCTAATTAATACTAATTTCTATTCTATTATACCTCTCATCAGTCATTTCAGCTCATCCTTGTCCTGCACTAAGTGGGGCAAAGGGGCTAAGTAGCCTTGTCCTTGTATGTCACTTGTATCTTTTTGCTACTTGACCACCTTTCATGTACATATAAGAGCAAGCTTGGGATGTGGATGACATGCCTTAAGTGTCTCACATGTGACATACTAAGTTATGCAACCCCTTTTCATGATGTAGTATTTGGAAACATATGACTTAGCATAGGGCTTTTCGAGTAAGCTCTCATGTCTTATTCTACTTTAAAGAAATTTCTCACAACAGTGGTATTAGAATCCTCTTTAAAGTGGGGGAATACATTGACACTCATGTTTCATTGTATGATTTTCTTTATTCTTTCGATGCATCCTTTTCTTGGTGGTATCATGATTTCCTCTAAGAGCATGATATATCTTTGATTTTTCCTCTCTTGGAGAGATTAGGCACAATGTTCCCTAAGAAGAGACCTTACAAGAACTAAGAAAAATCCCTTTGAACATACCTTACATTATGTTGTAAATTTCGGTTTCTATGGCCACCTTGCATAACACACTTTGCTTGCCTATGGAGCCATCTTGATTTTTCATGAGTATCAAGAATATGAAGCTTTTATTACCTCATGAAGCTTGAAGTTCATTGTTTTTTGGCACCTTATCAAATTTATCAGGGGGTATAGCTTTGGTCTAGTTGTATGAGAAGCTAAAATTTGGCATGGTTTTCCCATAGCCACTTTCTTGTATGTGTGAGTGCATACCAAACGCGTGTGTATGTATCTCACCTCATTGGATACACACCCAGTGGAAAAAATGAAGTTTCGTTGCCTCAGAGTGAGTGTGAAATTTTTGAAAAAAAGCTTAGATTTGATTCACATCGCATTGGAAAAATGTTCAAGGTTTGATCCACCTCTTTTTATTTTTGTTTTTCCTTGTTTTTGTGTTTCTTTCTTTGGCATTAAATTTTTGAGTATCTTGTTTTGCTTCATATCATACACCTTGTGCATGTCCTTATGTGCTTATTTCAGTTTTATGTAGGATCTTAGATCCTAGGGGCTTGACCACTTCATTTGATCCTTGTTATCCTAGACTATCCATTTCGGTACACAGGAACCACTCTTGAATGTTTAATTTAGTGCAAGTTTGAAGAAAGTTCCTCTCACTAAAGTGGGGGCTAAATGCAGTTTAGAAAAATGTTGTTTACATTTTCACACTTAATTTGGGAATGATTAACATTAAAATGGACCTAATGTCACCTTGATCTAGTGGTGTAATGTGTTTTCCACATTCACATTGGATTTAGGACCCTTTTAAGCTAAATTGACCTAATTTTTCCTTAATTTAATGTTGTAAAGTATACTTATTTACACCTTCACTTTATGTTTTGGGACCTCTTGCATTTATGACCTTCATATCATCATTAATAAGCCCCTAAGACCCTATATTATGGGTATGTGCAGGATCATCATGGAAAAAACAAGCCCTTAAGTGGCAAAAAATTCAGAAAAATCAGAGTTAGGCAACTTGACGTAAAAATTTGAATAAGTTATCTATATTATTTCAAAAATATGTAATAATAGAATCTATAGAAAATTGAATGTAGTTTCTAAACTACTAGATTTTTATTTATTTTTTAAAATCTATTTGGTGAAAATTTGAAATTTCAATGCAATGGTACTTTTTTGGAAAAATAAGAAGTAGGTTTCTGTCTAACCACCCTAACCACAATAAAATGATAATATTTTTTATAAGATTTTACATATCAGTAGAGGACTCATGCTCATGTGATGCATATTTTTTGTAATTTTTTCCAAGTAAATAATTAATTATGAATTTTTATTACAACTTTTAAAAAATATAAAACTCATATGTTTGACCACCTTAACTTGGTCAAAACTTCATGAAATTCATTTTTTATTTTTTTAATCCTATAGTATGTGAAGCATAGAATGTGACGCATGTTTTGGATTCAAAAAATGTGATATTGTTTGAAAGTTATAGATGTTTTTCAATCAGCCTATCAATCAGGACTTTAGTCATAATTTCAATAGAAAATGAATAATAATTACTTATTAAATTCAAAGTAAAGTGTAATCTATATCGATGGAAATCTGAGAATTTCCTTTAAAAACCCTTTTCGTTTCATCAAGTTTGGGTAAAAAAAAGTCATCAGCCACATACCCATCATATTGCCACTTTTTGGCCCATCATGATCCTACACATACCCTTATGCATCCCGAGGAATATTTCAATCGAAATCCTGACATAGACATCAAATATACTTAATTTCTCAACTCCCCAACATTTCCTCCACTTGAAAAAGCTTGGTGGGGCCCATACACCACCTTGGGTGTATGAGTCCCAATTGGCCCCTTTTTAGGGTTTTGAGTAGGAAATCAAGGTTTTAAGTTTAAATTTCATGAATGTCAACTTGTGGGATCTAATAAACACAAAGTTAGATGGATTTCCTATATTAAAAAGGTCTCAAACCATTGTTTTACCTAAGAATTCATGATATCAAGCCTAGCACTCAAGAGTTAAGCATTCCAAGACTTCACAAGAGCATCAAGAGAGTTTACAAGAGCACTTCTAAGGAATTCAAGGGAAGAACTCTTCATCATTTGTTGTATCAATTAAATATCCATCATCATGTCAAGATCATCAAGCATCAAGTATTTTGTTGAGCTAGTGTTGTGATGTAGCATTGAAGATCCATTTGCATGCATTGTTTCGTATCAAAGTTCAAGATCAAGATCTACATTCTACATGGCCACTTCATGTTAGATTGTTGATTTACCTCTCAATAAATCATTCAAGGTATCATTGTTCATGTTTCATATTTCATGCTTCATGTTCATATTTCATTTTTTCATCACAAGGTTTCATTACCTAAATGGGGTTTGATGAAGGAAAACCCCTATATCCTAACAATCAACAAGTTTTTCTCCCTCTTTACATGTGTGGTTGTAGATCTAGGTGTCTTGGAGCTTGAAGAATATTTCAAGACAAGTTTACAAGTTTGAATAAAGTCATCAAGTTGTCACAAGGTTGCTATCTTCACGGAAAGTCACCTATAGGAAGCAAATCAGGGTTTTAGATTCAAAAATGAAGTGTGGAAGGAAGAGTAGAGATAGGAATGCAGATTTAGGCTTTAAACCTGTAAAAAAATAGAGTGGGAATAATACGCCACTTGTGGCGTATGTGTCCCAATATAGGGATTTTTCCATATTTCAGAAGATCCAGAACATACACTAACAGATTCCAATTTTGGCACAAAAACCCTATATTGGGACTAAATCGCCTAGACTAGTGTATGAGTCCTAGTGGGAATTAAACAACAATATTTTTTGGTTTTTGGAGCTTTTTTGACCTCCTCCTTCTTCCAGGTGCACCTTTGTTCATTCTTAGTTTACTATTCTACATTTTAGTTTCATTTCCTAGGTCATTTAGTTAGGTTTTGCATAGTACTTTGCATGTTACATTCATTTCTTGTCTTTCCAATCCCTAGCTTTATGTTGAACCCTCTTATTGTGTTTAATCACACCCTAGGATACCTTATTGCAAGATCTATTTCCCCCTTTCTATCTTCAAATTGAGATCTCTAAGGTTTCCTTGAGTGTAACAAGTGTGAAATATGAACCCTATTTGTTGTGCTCCATCTCCTCAAAGGTGGGGAATCCTATTTCTGTTGTTACAATTGCTAAGCCAACTTAATGCGACCTTTATTTTTTTAGTTCCTAGGAAATAGAATGCTTCCTATCTACGAGACTATAGACCCATAAGTCTATTCATTACTATGTATAAAATATTCTCTATATTTATTGTGAACAAGCTAAAATGGGTTTTTGATAAGCTGATCTTTTGTGAACCAAAAAGGTTTTGTTAAGGGTATACATATGCTTGATACCCCCATTGTTCCTCATGAGTATATTCACTGTATGGAACTCAACAAGAAACCAAAAATGGTTTTAAAGTTAGAAATTTTGAAAGCCTATGACAGGGTTTCTTAGAGGGTTTTCTTAATTTTTTTAGAGAAGTTTGGCTTCGTTGGAAGGATTTTAAAACTGATAATAGCTTGTGTCACTAAGCAATGATTCTCTATTTAATTGAATGATATTCCTGAAGGTCTCATCTCTTTTGGTAAAGGTTTAATGAAAGGAGGTCTCCTTTCTCCTTACCTATTTATAATTACTGCAGAGTTTTTTTGGAGAAATATTTAGAGAAACCTGGACCAAGGAATCCTTAAAGGGATTAAAGTTTCTTCTTCACTTCCTCTTTCTTCCCATCAACAATTTTTTGATGATCTACCATCCTTTTTAGTATTACTTTAGTTGTTGAAGCTTCCATATGGAAATCAATTCTACAGGACTATGCTATGGCTTCTAGAGAAAACATCAACTACTCTAAAAGTAAGGTGGGTATGTGCAAGATCATGATGGGCCAAAAAGTGGTGATATAATGGGTATTTGTAGGGTATGTGGCTGGCGACTTTATTTTTACCCAAAATTGATGAAACGAAAAGGGTTTTTAAAAGAGATTCTTATCTTTCCACCAATATAAATTATTCTTTACTTTGAATTTAATAAATAATTATTATTCATTTTCTATTTGAATTACGACTAAATTCCTAATTGATAGGCTAATTGAAAAACATCTATATCTTTCAAACAGTATCACATTTTTTGAATCCGAAACATGCGTCACATTCTATGCTTCACATACTATAGGATTAAAAAAAAAATTGAATTTCATGAAGTTTTGATCAAGTTAAGGTGGTCAGACATACAAGTTTTTATTTTTTTTAATTTTGTAATAAAAAATTCATAATTAATTATTTACTTGGAAAAAAATTACAAAAAAATATGCATCACATCCAAACATGAGTTCTCTATTTATATCTAAAATCTTATACAAAATAATTATCATTTTATTGTGGTTAGGGTGGTCAAACAAACACCTACTTCTTATTTTTTCCCTGAAATTTAAGTTCTACTACATTGAAATTTCAAATTTTCACCAAATAGATATTTTTAAAAAAAATAAACCTAGTAGTTTAGAAACTACATTCAATTTTCTACAAATTCTATTCTTACATATTTTTGAAATAATATAGATAACTTATTCAAATTTTTACATCAAGTTGCCTAACTCTGATTTTTCTGAATTTTTTGCCACCTAAGGGCATTTTTTTTCCATGATGATCCTACACATACCCAGGTGTACTTCAATTCTAATCAATAACTCTGAAAGAAAAAGTGTTGAAAATTTTGGGTTGTTAGGATGTTTTTACTAGATACTTATCTTGTCCTTCCCCTAATCACTAAGAAATTTCCTCACGTACTAGTATGGTATTATTGAAAGGATCCAAAGAAAGTTGGCTAGTTGGAAAGGTAAGCTCTTAAACTGGGTAGGTAAGGTCTATCTCCTTAAATCCTCCATACAAAGTATCTTGGTCTACTTCCTTTCTCTTTTTAAAATTCCATATTTTATAATTAGAAAAATCAAGCAAATTCAAAGAAACTTTCTTTGGATAGGAAGAGAAGAAAAAGCTAGGATTCCCTTGGTAAGTTAGGAAGTTTTTTGTTCTCCTAAGAAAGTTGGTGGTCTAGGCATAAGAAGGTTAAACTTGTTCAATAAAGATCTTATCTTTCAAAATGGTTGACACTTCCTAGAAGGCTTAAAGGATTGGGTGAAAATTCTAAAAGTTAAATACTTGGGAAATGTTGATCTTGGTTGTTTGTTGTTTTCTTAGGATTGGCCTAAAGGTTCAATAATATAGAAAAACATAATGAAAATAAGTGTAGTGTAGGAAAATGTATTCCTTTACATTTTCATAGTTGTTTTGGTGCTCACTATTAAAACTAGGCTTCTTAATGCCTTATTTGGTCCTGTTTTTCATCCATAAGCCTAATTTAAATGCATCTTTTTGAGGATAATCCCAACATTTAATAAATGACAAATTATAATTCAATGTTTAAGGTTATGTATTCCAGATCTAGTGATTTGGGACTCATACACCACCTTGGGCGTATGGATCCCACCTAGGTCTCAGGGCCTATTTCAAATATTGTATTGAACTTAGCACTTCTTGGAGTTTGTGTCCCATGTTTAAGAAACTGGGACTCAAATGCCCCACCTAGCGTATGAGTCTATCTTAAACTAGGACTTGTTTTAAATCAAATTCTTGGTGGGATTTTATTATCCTAGATTTGATGTCAACTTGTAGTGTTGTAATTTTTGGAAATTTGGCATAAACAAGTATAAATAAAATTTCATTTCATATAATTTCATCTATGAAATCCTAACAAGCAATCTAGCAAGTTTTCAAGTCATTCTTAAGGCAAGTTTATGAAATCAAGAGCATTCAATATTCAAGCATCATGACGAAGTCTTCATGCATCATGTGTGTTTTTGAGCTAACATTTGTGATGTAGGTTTTCATGATTTAAGAAAGCATTCAAATACATTATCTCATATCAATATCAAGATTCAAGATCCACATCCATTGCAACCATTTCACACAAGTTTGCAACCTTTATTTCAATGGTTTGGTGAGTTACAACATTGCATTTGTTCATTCATCATTCCTTCATTCTATTTCATATCATTTCAAGGTTTGATTACCAAAATGGGGTTTGACCAAGGAAAACCCCTATTCCCTAACACAACAACATTTTTCCATCTTCATGTGTGATTGCAAATTTAGGTGATTGGGAGATTGAAGATCCTTTGAAGAGAAAGTTGCAAGATTGAAGAAAGTCGTTAAAGTTGTCATCTTCATGGAAACTCATCTACAAATTAGAATTCAGACTTTTTGAACTAGAAGATCAATCAAGATGAAAGCTATAGAAGATCACTCAAGGCTACAAAAATTTTAGTCACACCCTAATACTAAGACTAAATTGCCCCTCTGGGTGTATGAGTCCCATTATACCTCTTTTCACTAGTTTTCTATATATCCTAATTTACCAACAGAAGGTTCTTGATTATGTCCAGATTCTTGTAGCAGAACTAAATCACCCTCCTAGCGTATGAGTCCCAATGCACTTCAAAATGTAGAATTTCAGAGTTTTATACATTGCTTGGAGTCCATCAGTTTACCAGGTTCCTTTCTATCTCATTCTTGTTTCTCAGTTTGTTTTCATGCTCTTAATTTTCTAGGGTTTATTGCATTCAAGTTTGCATTTCTCCTTTGAAGCTTCATTTTAATGGTGAACCCTCTTTTAAGCACACCTAAGAAACCCCCCCTTTTGTATTCCTTGCTTCAATTGAGTCACTTGGTTGAGGGATCTTGGTTTCCTAATGAACTAAAAGTGAAATAGGTCCTAACCCTTTAGTTCCATCTCCTAAAAGGTGGAACCCCTATTTCCTTCTATTTATTTTGGTGAACCTGACCTTTGGACACATACATTTCTGATTTGGATAACATTGTGGTCCTAGATCTAGGTTAACTTTGCATTATATTTGCATTAGTTGAATTGAATTTAGGCTGCCTAATCTTGCATTAGTGGAAAAGTGCATATAGGTTGCTTTTTTGCATCTTGCATCATTGAATTTCATTGGAAAATTGTAATTGAAAATAGTCAATTGAGCATACAAACTAGAAACCTTAACATCAACTCACAATTTTCTGAATTTGGTTTAAAAACCCAAATTTGGGACTCATTCACTCACCTAGGCAATTTAGTCTTTATACAAGTTGTTTTTCCAGATTTATAGGAATTTTGTGTTGTCTATTTTTTAATATTTGAACCTTCCAAAAACCCTAACTGGGACTCATTCACCCATCTGGGTTATTTAATCCCATATTAGACCTGAATCTACATTTTATAGCATTAAAACTTCATTTCTATGCTTTTGTTTGCTATTATCAGATCTTTGTTTCATTTTGTTGAGTTTATGTTTCATTCATTTCATTAGATCTAGCTTAATTTGGTTTTATTTCAAGTGCATTTGTAAGCATGAGAATTGGAATTAAAATTATATCGATTATCTTGTGTTCATTGCATTTATCTTGATTATCCTTTGAATGAGCTTTACAACTTGGTGTCTTATTGCTAATACTATAGTGAGACATAGTTTGAGACTCATGTCATCTCATGAAAATGTACTCATCATGGATCTTGGGTTATCTATCTCTTTCACTCATAGTGTTGACACTAGTTCACTAGGTATGGACCATACCCTTGATAACTCCTTACCTTCAAGTGTTGAAACAATGGTTGCTAGTGTTCCTTAAGAAAACATAATCTAAATCCATAAAGAATGAGAAAACCTACAAAACCAAGTGAGTACTGAAAAAAATTCCAACACTGCTATTCCTACCATAGATAACATACACCACATGATTGAAAGTTAAAAAGGAATAGAGATTGCACATAAACTAGCTTAGATTTTTGGAAAACATCTTAACTCAATGACTAGTTATGCTCAAACCTTGAATAATGCTAAAAGTTAAGGAGGAACTCAAATTTCTTCTCCTACAATCATTGCCTCTATTCCCACCTATACCAACCCTCAAGTTACCACAACTATGCAACCTACTAGCAATGTCATTCCTACCTTGGGTATTTCCACTAGAAATCCTTGTACCTATGTGGCATATCACGTCATATTTCCTACCACTTTACCTCACATAAGTGTTCCATTCACTTGCCCCTCAAACACATATACACCTCCATCCTAAAACGCAACCAATGATTCCTTCCTTAACCAAATTTTGCAAAAAGAATCATCCCTTCAAAAAAAAAATTCCACCATAAACCAAAATCAAAATGGAAAACCTTCATACTATGTCAAAATAAATCCCTTATCCTTGGAGATATTAAGAATGTTGATACCACAAGGTATATAAATTCTTAGGTTTGAGAAATATAGAGGGAAAAGAGATCCTTCTAACCATGTTTCTTCTTACACCGCCTTATGCATTGATTTCGTCCTTGAAGATAAGATCTTGGCTAATATTTTTCCTAGGTCCTTGAAATATACCACTTTAGAATGGTTTTCCTCTTTAAAAAATAACTTAGTTATTCATTCAATGAACTTAGTTTATTTTATGAGATGTAAGCAAAAGGATGATGAAACGGTTACTAATTTCATTTCATGATACCAATTGATTTATTCCCAAATTGACATAAAGATTCTTGATCCTCACCTTCAACAAATGTTCATTGAGAACTTACAAACTAAGATGCAAGATAAGCTTGGCATGATGAAATTTCCTTCCTTCATACACTTGTGTACTGGCCTTCGTGATTATAAAAACTCGATTAGTAGTCATCAAACAAAACCCACCTCTAGATGTCCTAAAAAGTATGAATCCTCAACTTAATACAATTACCAACCTTTTAGGAAACATAATAAAGGATTTCTTCAACTAAATCCCCTTCAACCAACCCAACATGTTGATACCCAAGTGGCTACTATAAAGAAGACAAATCCTTTTACATTTGGGGATCCAAAAAGACAATTTACTCCCTTACCCAATACCCTCCATAACACCATGTTACAACTTCTAGAGGGTATGTGTAGGATCATCATGGAAAAAATAGGCCATGAAGTGGCGATGAAAATTTAGAAAAATCAGAGTTAGGCTACTTGACGCAAAAATTTGAATAACTTATCTATATTATTTCAAAAATATGTAAGAATAGAATTTGTAGAAAATTGAATGTAGTTTTTAAACTACTAGGTTTATTTTTTTTAAAAATCTATTTGGTGAAAATTTGAAATTTCAATGTAGTACTACTTAAATTTCAGGGAAAAAATAAGAAGTAGGTGTCTGTCTAATCACCCTAACAAAAATAAAATGATAATATTTTTTTTATAATATTTTAGATATAAGTAGAGGACTCATGTCCCGATGTGATGCATATTTTTTGTAATTTTTTTCCAATTAAATAATTAATTATCAATTTTTTATTACAAATTTTAAAAAATATAAAAACTCGTATGTCTGACCACCTTAACTTGGTCAAAACTTCATGAAATTCACTTTTTTTTTAATCCTATAGGATGCGAAGCATAGAATGTGATGCATGTTTCAGATTCAAAAAATGTGATACTCTTTGAAAGCTATAGATTTTTTTCAATTATCCTATCAATGAGAACTTTAGTCATAATTGAAATAGAAAATGAATAATAATTAAATTTATTAAATTCAAAGTAAAGCATAATTTATATTGGTGGAAAGCTGAGAATCTCCTTTAAAAACCCTTTTCATTTCATCAATTTTGGATAAAAAAATAGTCGTCAACCACATACCCTACACATACCCATCATATCGCCACTTTTTGGCCCATCATGATCCTGCACATACCTTAGATAAGAACTTGATTTTCTTACCTCATGTTAAAGCTCTCGATCCTAATAAGCCATTACCTTTGAATTTTAGATCAAATTCCTATTGTCATTTCCATCGTCAAAATGGACATGATACAAAACATTGTAAGCAACTTAAACATCTTGTGCAAGACCTCATTGATCCCAATCATATTCAAATTGGTGGTGTCAATGATTGAGGTAATAAGCTTGTTGCCCCTCCCAACCAGAACTTACAAATCTTTACCAACCCCATGCGAAACCAAATAGTTCATTTGTCAAAGAGAATGAAACTAATAATGATGTGATGAATGTTGGCACAAATGATGACAACATGGATACAAATGAAAAAATTCTTATAGATAGTATGGTTAGATTGATCAAAATTCAATCTCATAAGGGCCAAAATAAAATGCCTTTTGATATTACTTTCTCACAAAAAGACATACACACGATGGTCCTCTTTACATAGTTGGCCAAATCAATGACAAGCCCATTGATAAGATATTAATTGATCCCATCTGTGGAGGGAATGTGATCACTGAACAACTTTTACTTGTGCATGAAATTTTTTAGGAGACATATGATAAACCAAAAGCATGTATAAAAATGCATAATGGTTTTCTTGTCTTACAATAGGTTTGATCATCCTTCCTTTAAAAGTTGAACCAAAACAATTGGATGACTCATTCTCCACCATCCTGATGTTGGATAAGTTTTGTGTTAATCTTGCTTACCCATGGCTACGCTCCATGGAAGTCATCCCATCGATTGTGCATAAATGCTTAAAGTTTACCTTTGAAAATGAAATCTTTACTGTGCACCATAGTGGCTCTAATCATGTGTCTTCCCATGGGAATTTTTATTGGATTTCTTTTGGCCCAAGCCTATTGAACCTATTAAACCTCATGAATATTTATTTTTCAAATCCTATCAAAAGTTTAAGGAAAAATGAATAGAAAAATTATCCCTTCAAAACACGCCTATGTTGGCAACATAAGGGCAGACAACTAAGAGGGGGGGTGAATCAGTTGTCACAGAAATTAAACAAATTATCAAACTTATTAACCTTATTCTCAAATCTAATAAGTAACCATGAAATTATAAATCATCACCACATTAGAAACACACATAACACCATTATTTTTACGTGGAAACCCTATTAGGGGAAAAACCATGGTGGAGATCAGTCCACAAGATTATACCTTGTTAAAAGTATAAGAATGATAGATGAGAATGCACATGCATTCAGGAAAGCTTCCTAGAGCTCACTACTCAATTACAACAAGGCTTACTGCCCAAAGGAAGACACTATCTTACAAAAAGATTCATATTAGATCTGCAAGATTGAACTAAGAAAATAACATCTGCTCATGCCTAATTACAGTTCTAGTTAAGCATAGAAAATCTACTCGCACTTCACACTTAACTTCTTCCTTCGAATGATTAGAACATTATTCACACATAGGACTCATATACTTCACTTCTTCACATTCACTCATGCCTTCAAATGATAAAAAAAATTCTCTTATATATCCGCAACAAGAAATAACATCATCTCCATGTCGGCTCCAATAAAATATAAAATGAATACAAACTGTTGGCCCAAAACATAAATAATTTTCAATGCACACCAACCAAAGTCAGCCACAACATAGTGACAACCCAAAACAACATCCTCAAATTTGAAAAAACTTCAATAATTATTCCTCGAAGATCCACAACATGCTACAATCACCCAGTCAGCCAAGAACATGAAAAACATGAACACATAAGAGAAAATATCCAATCGCGAGCACACCGATCAATGTGAACTTACAAAACAAATAGAGCATGATCTAGAAACATCCAAGAGCATCATGAAATACTATAGAAGGATCCGCAACAACTCAAATTACCATAATCACATAATCTTCATTCAGGAACACCAACTGAAGCAACATAAAAATTGTCAGAACACTAAAACTCATAACTTAATCAAATCTCCATGCAAACCTCTGAAACTCAACATGGATAAACTAGATATACTTAGCAAGAAACCATTTAATCCAAAACCTCTTATCATCAACATAATGAGCTATCCAACATACTAAACTTCACTTCACCACCGAAAACCTACAAATTACTTTATTACAATTTTCTCAATATTCTCGATATATTCAGCTTCAATGCTAATAGTGTTGACATCAATGACAACCACATATCAAAAACATCTAACAATATCCCCCTTTGGAACTGATGAAAACACATTATGTGAAAAACACCATCAACCCAACTTTCTCTTAGCACTTTCTCCTCCTTAGGTTTTCACTCTTCTCCTCAACTCTTCTCCCCACAAGGTTTTTCGCATGAATCTTCTCCCCCTTTGACATCAATGGAAAAGATATACATTACAAGCTCTAAAAAATATTTCTGAACATCTGACTACTCCCCCTAAGTAGCAACCACCAAAACATCAATCCAGATCAAGATATGACTATGAAATGAACAATTTGATGCAACTCAATGCACCTTAGTTCTGATTAGGAGGGGTAATCACCCCTAGCTTCCCTCGAAGATACTCAAAAGTATCCTTAGACAAAGGCTTAGTAAATATATTTTCAATCTGCTCCTTAGTAGGCATGTACTCCAATCTAACTTCCTTTTCACTCATTTTTTCTCCCAAAAAGTGAAACTTGATAGATATATGCTAGGTCTTTGAATGCAACACCAGATTCTTAGAAATATTAACTGCACTTGAATTATCATAGAATATAGCAATAGGCTCATCATACACAACTCTGATATCCTTCAACATCTGCTTCATCCATAATAATTGAGTACAATTGTTAGTAGTAGGAATGTATTTTTCCTCTACAGTAGATAAAGAAATGGAATTTTGCTTCTTACTTAACCATGAGATCAACTTTTTTTCCAAGAAAAATGTACCACCACTAATACTTTTTTTTATCATCCACATCTCATGCCCAATCAGCATCAGTAAAGGCACTGAAAGTGAAGTCATCTTCTTTAGGATACCATAGGCCAAAATCAACTATTCCCTTCAACTATCTGAAAATCCTCTTCATAGCTGTCACATGAGATTCCTTAGGATCATCTTGAAATCTTGCAACAATGCATACAACATGCATGATATCAGGTCTAGTTTGAGTCAAATAAAGTAATCCACCAATCATCAATCTGTATCTAGTTTGATTTGTTTTAGGAGAATAATCATTTTGTGTCAACTTACATCTAGTCACCATAGGTGTACCAACTGGCTTTGAATCTTCCATACAAACTTCTTCAACAATTCTTTTGCATAATTGGATTGAGATATGAAGATCCCTTTGTTTAGCTGAGTGATTTGCAATCCCAAAAATAATTTCATTTCTCCAATCATATACATCTCAAACTCACTTTGCATCTCATCAAAAAACTTCATGCACAAACTATCATCTCCTCCAAAAATGATATCATCAACAAAGACTTCAACAATCAAATCTTTATCATGATCAATCTTGAAATACAAGTTACTATCAGCAATACCTTTGCTAAATCTAAGCTTCAGTAAATATTTATCCAATCTGACATACTATGCTCTAGGGGCTTGCTTAAGTTCATACAATGATTTATTCAACCGACAAAGCATATCTTCCTAATTATTCAATTGAAATCCATCAAGTTGCTCAATATACATTTCTTCTAGTTCACCATTTAGAAATGTTGACTTGCCATCCATTTGATAAACCTTGAAGTTTTTGTAAGCAACATAAGCAAGAAATAGTCTCATAGCTTTAATCCTATCAACAAGGGAAAAGGATTCTTCAAATTCAATTCCTTCCATCTATGAATATCCTTTACACACCAATCTTGTTTTTTTTCAAACAACTTCACCTTGCTCATTCAGTTTATTCTGAAAGACCCGTTTAGTTTCAATTACATTTTTTTCCTTAGGTCTAGGAACAAGAATCCATGTATCATTCTTCTCAATTTTCTATAGCTCTTCTTTCATTGCTTCCATCCAATTTTCATCTTTGCATGCTTCATTTACACTAATAGGCTCAGCCTTTGAAATCAAACAATATTCCTCTACAACTATTCTCCTAGTTTGAACACCTTTGCTATTATCATCTATAATATGATCTTCTGAATGATTCAGTCTTGCATACCTTGGAGTCTTAGGATGTTCTTTAACTTCAGGCTCTTGTGATCTCACTTTTTCACTTTCACTAGTTCCTTCCTCTTGGCTTCGCTAATTCACCGAAATGATTTGCACTTGATTCTGAGTCTAAACTATACTAACATTTTGATCATCTGAATCATATCCATAGGTTTTGGATGGTATAACCATTTCTTCATCAACCTTCACATTAGCACTTTCAACCATTTTCCTCAATCTCTTATTGAAGCACTGATATGCTTTACTTTTAGTAGAATAGCCAAGAAAGATACCTTCATCACTTCTAACATCAAACTCTCCTATATCTTGATCTCTTTTGATATAGCATTTACTCCCAAATATTTTGAAGTATCTAACAGTAGGTTTTTGACCAAACCATAGCTGATAAGGGGTTTTACTGATATCACCTTTCATATGTACCCGGTTGAGAGTGTACACAATAGTACTCATAGCTTCTCTTCAGTAGATATGAGGGACATATCCTTCCATCATCATAGTCCTAGTAGCATCTAGAACTATCCTGTTCTTCCTTTCCACAACTCCATTTTGTTGAGGGGTCTGCAGTGCAGATAACTGTCTCTTTATCCCATGTTCTTCACAAAAAGAATTAAACTCACCAGAATTGAATTCATCACCTCTATTTGATTTCAGACACTTAATCTTCAGACCTATCTATGTCTCAACCTTAGCTTTAAAGATCTTGAATTTCTCAAGAGCTTCATATTTTTCCCTTAAGAAAGCAACCCACATCATTCTAGAATAATCATCAATGAGTAACATGAAATACCTGTCTCCTTGTAAAATTTTGACTCTAGAAGGACCACAAATATCACTATGCACAAGCTCCAACACTTCATTTGAAAAATGTTGTTTGATCTGAAATAAAACTCTAGTTTCCTTCCCCAACTAACATTCCTTGCATATGGTATTAGTAGCCTTTACCATCTTAGGAAGATCTCTCATAGTGTGAGTAGAACTTATCTTGATAATATTGTTAAAGTTTACATGACACAATCTCCTATGCCACAACCAAATTTCATCAACTTGAGCAATCAAACAACTTTTACTAGTAGCATTTAGGTGAAAGATATTACCTTTTGTTTTTGTACCTAATGCAATCACATTTCCATAATTCTCTAATATTCTAGACTTTCCATCCTTGAATAGAAGATTGTATCCCTTGTTAACCATTTTTCCAACACTTAACAGATTAAGCTTTAAACCTTCCACATATAGGACATCATCATTATTATTCTTACCATCAAGAGAAATGGATCCTCTGCCATAGATTACACCAGCTTTGTCATCACCAAATCTTACTGTAGACACCTAAATTTGGACACTTGATTTATCCCTTTTGTCTAAACATCCCCTTATCCGCATTAATTAAGTAATATCACTATTATTTAATTAATCCCTCTAAAGTTCTTCTAATCCCTAAGGTATCTAGTTAAAGAATTAAATACCTTCCCCCTTTCATCAAATGAATTAAATAAATATGACATTTATTTAATTCCTCATATGTCACATCCTCCATTTTTATCTAATCTTAATCCATCTTCTAATATCATCATTAGGGGTGTGCACATGCCTAATCCTTGATTAGGATGTGTCACATCCTCCAACTTTTGCAAGTTGGCCTCTAATCTCTATTAGCCACCTAACCCTCCTCTGATCCTTCATTAACTATCCTAATCAACCTCTCAAGGAATTTTTAATTCTTTTTATCCTTCCAAGGAATATTAAATTATTTTTTCTCTTCCCCATGTGATATTTGACTTGTCACATCAAGTCACATGTGAAATCTAACCCTCTTCTAATCTTCATTAATTAGTCTAATCAAGTACTTGCACAACCTTAATCACTTATTCAAGTCAATCCTATTAAATGCTTTCTCCTTTTGGACAAGGCATCTCCATTCCCCATGTGAATTTTTAATTCACATTTAATCCCCCAATGCATTTAAGGAATTTTAAATTCCTTCTCTCTTCCCCATGAGAATATTTGAGGAATTTTTAATTCTCCACATGTCCTCTAACCCACATGGGGACAAGTACCTCCTTTATTAGGAGATCTTGTCCCAATCCCAAGGTACTATGTACCCTCTCCATGTCATGTACTATCCTTCCACCTCATGTACACTTCACCCCTTTTAGGCCATATCACTTGCCACATGTCAAGATGTGAGGGCTTGAGAGTTCTCAACTCACCTTAACCCTACATCTTGATCTTGGTGGCTCAATCTTGACTGTCCATTTCCCTAGAGATTTCCAAATTCTCTATAAATACCCCCTCTTTTCTCTCATTTTGGGGAGAGACCATGCATTGTAACCAAACTCTTGCAAATTTTTCCTAGAATCCATACTTAGCCATTTTCATGCTTGCACTCACTTGTATCCATCTTCATATCACCATCTAGCTTGCATCTTGCCATCCAAGGAGCATACAACACCAAAGATCGAAGGGCCAACAAAAGGATCGATTCGACGCAAGGTAAAAAGTTTCATTTGTCTTCTTTATTTTGTGTTGATTCCAACTAGGCTAATCTTGAGGTGTAGGTTGTCTTTAGTGTTATTTGTGTTACTTTGTTTGCTGCTCATTTTCTAGCACCCAAATTTGACCTATCACACTTACAACACCACCATCATACTTTTCCAAGCTCACAAATTTACTTTTATCACCTGTCATATGATGCGAACAACCACTGTCAATCACCCATCCATCATTTTCTTGAATTTTTGCTGCAAGAGCTTTCTCCACATTCATACAACTAGCAGATTCAGTAGGTATAGGATCATTTTCCTTAATAGCAATAAATACCCATTGATCTTCACTTGCATTCCCTTTATCAGATTCATCATTTGTCACACATTCATCAACAACATAATAACATTTTCTTTGGAATCTAGGCTTGTTAGGTCTTGGCTTAGGAACTCTTTTAGGACACCTTGATGCAAAATGACCTATCTTATTGCATGAAAAAAATTTAAGAGGTAGTTTCCCTTTGTACTTACCTTCTCCTCTAGGTACTCTCTTGAAAAGAAGTGCTTCAAACTCATCTAACTTTCTCTCTTCTTCTTCAAACTCTCTCATTTCTTCCTCATACTTGAACACCTTTCTAGAAGAAATTTATCTTGGATCATATCTCTGATTATCTCTTCTAGAGGTATTAGCTTTCAATGAAAATTCTATCTTAGGAAGAGCATCACCAAACTCACTTAACTCAAAAGCAACAAGCTTACCAATTAACATGTCTCTTGTTACATTTGTCATAGTATGGATCTCCTCAATAGTAGAAACTTTATGTTTGTATGTAGTAGGAAAGGATCTAGGAACTTTAGCAACAATCTCTTATTCTTCCAATGTTCCACCAGCACATCTGGTATTACATATACGTTCATTCAATCTCTACATAAAAGCAGTGATATTCTCATCTTCACCCATCTTCAATGTTTCATATTTCCCTTTCAAACATTGTAGCTTAGAAATCTTCACATGTGCATCACCTTCATACAAAGTTTCCAAATTTTTCCAAATCTCATAAGCAGTCTTCAAATCCATTACATTTTTCATCTTAGAATCAGTCAGGGCACTCAACAATGCTTCCTTAGCTATGATATTGTACTTAACATCTTTGATCTCACTTGTAGAAGAAGGACCATTATGAGGAATGATATATCTATTCTTTGTAATGTTCCAAAAAGGTTCACCAATGTATCTCAGATGACACTCCATTCGAGTCTTCCACAAAGAATAATTTGTTCCATTAGATCTCAGACTATCCTTCTTAAATGTCACCATCCCGAATCACCTCGAGCTTTTAAGCTTCTTCCAAGGAACCTGCTATGATACCAATTGTTGGCAAAAAAATGGAAGACAACTAAGAGGGGGGGTGTTCATAGAAATTAAACAAATTATCAAACTTATTAACCTTATTCTTAGATCTGATAAGTAACCATGAAAGCGTAAATCATCACTACATCAGAAACACACATAACACCAAGATTTTTACATGGAAACCCTGTTAGGGGAAAAACTACTATGGAGATCAGTCCACAAGATTATACCTATTAAAAGTATAAGAAAGATAAATGAGAATGCACATGCATTTAGGCTCACTGCTCAATTACAACAGGGCTTACTGCCCTAAGGAAGACGCACTGTCTTATAGAAAGATTCTGATTAGATCCACAAGATTGAACTAAGAAAATAGCATCTACTCATGCCTGATTACAGTTCTAGTTAAGCATAGAAAATCTACTCACACTTCACACTTAACTTCTACCTTTGAATGATTAGAACTTTATTTTCCAATAGGACTCACACACTTCACTTCTTCAATTCACTCATTCCTTCAAATGATAAAAAAATATCTCTTATATATCTGCAACAAGAAATAACATCATCTCCATGTCAGCTCCAATAAAATATAAAATGAATACAAACTGTCGGCCCAAAACATAAATAATTTTCAATGCACACCAACCAAAGTCAGGCACAACATAGTGACAGCCCAAAATGACATCCTCAAATTTGAAACACCTTCAATAATTATTCCTTGAAGATCCACAACATACTACAATCACCCAGTCAACCAAGAACATGAAAAACATGAACACGCAAGAGAAAATCTCCAATCCTGAGCACACCAATCAATGTGGACATACAAAAAAGATAAAGCATGATCTAGAAACATCCATGCACATCATGAAATACTATAGAAGGATCCGCAACAACTCAGATTACCAGAATCAAATAATCTTCGTTTAGGAACACCTACTGAAGCAACAAAAAAATTGTCAGAACATCAAAACTCATGACTCGATCAAATCTTCATGTGAACCTCTTAAACTCAACATGGATAAACTAGATATACTCATAAGGAAACCATTTAATCCACAACCTCTGATCATCAACATAATGAGCTAGCCAACATATTGAACTTCACTTCACCACCAACAACTTGTAACTTACTTTATTACAATTTTCTTAATATCCTCGACATATTCGGCTTTAGTGCTAATAGTGTTGACATCAATAACAACCACATATCAGTAGCATCCAATAGCCTCAACCCATGATTGATCCTCCTATCCTTGATGAAACCATTATTGAACCAAAAACTATTCCAACTAACCAATACTAACCTAAGATAGATCCTTTTCCTATCTCCTACAAAAGACCAAGAGAAAACCAAAACAATCCTGTCATGCCTCCTAAGATAAAAAAAAAGTTCATAAAGATAAAGAGAAAGTGGTTGAACAACCTTGCATGGTTCCTTCAATTCCTCCTCTAAGGGATGAAAAAAAACTATGGTTGTTAAAACCTCTCCTACACAAACACAACTTGAAAATCATACCAAAAGAAACATAAATGCTAGAGAGTGTAGATATAGACTTCGTGCTATTGCTCGAAGGTTAAATGAAGAGAATAACAATAGAAAATAAACATCCAAACTTAATTTATGTAATACATGATGAGTCTCCCTCTTCACTGCAACAGAAAGATCCTATATCGCAACTGAAACAAGAACTAGTACCTTCTTTGGACATTATCATTCGACCTCTCGTTATGATTAACTTAGACGATGATGATGAGATTGTTAAAATTGATGAAGAAGTGCATAATGAATTGAATACATTATTTTCCTCTTCTATGAGCTTAAATCACAATTCTCTTAAGAAGAGTGTTGAACTTGGTGATGCTCCTAGTACCACATTTGTTGTTGTCCCTTTGGCTAGTTATCCATCTTTTGTATATGATGAACGAAATTGGAACATAGACGAACTACTATAGGTTCACTTGCATGTTCCTTACTATTTTTGTCCTTGTTTCTTTTTCATGTTTTGTGTGTGAATGTGCGTAATTTGATCCCCTGTACTGATCTATTTGATGTATCTCTCTATCCTTATGGAATTCCTCTATTTGTACCTACATTCTTCTCTATGTCATAAATCCTTTATCTTTTCTTTGTCTTGTGTTTTCCTTTTTGGGATTATGTAAGGAATTGAGATATTTATGTCTCTTCCATGTTGACCCAAAATATTTTCTTTGTTTTATCTCTTTTTTTGTCATTATTCTTGTTCCATGAGTATTTGACGAATGATGATGTTTCTAATCTCTATAACAACATTGTAGCAAAAGATATATTGACACTGAATACATGGATCTCTTATGTGATTTCAGGATTTCATTTTGTGGGAAAACCTTTTTCAGGACGTAGCTTCATTTGGAAACATATTACTTGGCATAGTTCTTTCCAAATAAGCTCTCATGTCCTCTTTATTGTTATAATTTATCATTTGCTACTTTAAAGTGATTTCTCACAGCATGGTGTTTAGCAATTTCTTTAAAGTGGGGAAATACATTGGAATTATTCTCTTTACATTTCAATTACAACTCATGTTTCATTGTGTGGTATTCTTACTTCATGTGATGCATTTTTCTCTTTGTGCTTACATTGGGTGTGATTTCCTTCAAGAGTGTGATCTCTCTTAGCATAATATATTCCTCTTAGTGGCTTGATGTGACACATTGCATCCCCTAGGTTTTGAATCTTCTATTCTTCAATTGGTCCTCTCTTGGAGAAATTAGGCTAGATGTTGGCTAAATTAAGACCTTACATGAACTAAGAAAAACATCTTTGAATGTAGCTTACAATAGTTTGCATTTACAATAATTGTTATATGGCCAACTTTCATAACACACGTTGCTTTCCTATGGAGCCATCCTATTTGTTCATGGGTGTTAGCATACAGATTTTTCCTTGCAACACAAATCATGTTGTTTATGTTGTGTGGTGCCTTATCAAAGTTATCAAGAGGTACAACTTTGATATGGTTAGCATATGGGAGCTGACCTAGGCATGAATTTACAATAGCCACTTGCTTCTTTGTGTGAGTGCATACCAGCTGCGTACGTATGTTTCTTTGGGGGCTCACCTAGTGGAAAGCCTAAGGTTGCACTAGCTTGTCTGAGTGCACATTTTTTTTGCATAGTGGACATCATGTTCTACTTGTAAATTTTTTTTGGATAAACAACTTAGACCTAGTCCACATCATGTTGGATAGATTATTGAGGCTTGATCCACACTCTTTTCCTTCTTCTTGCTTCTTTATGTCTTTGCAGTGTATGCTTGGGCATGTTGGATGTTGTTGATGTGTGGTTGTCATTGATGTCAACACTATTAGCATTAATGTCTTAAAGGTTGTATATGTCGAGGATATTGAGAAAATTGTAATAGAGTAAGTTGCAGGTTATTGGTGGTGAAGTGAAGTAGTATGTTGATGAGCAGAGGATGTGGATTAAATTGTTTCTTTTTGAGTATATCTATTTTATCCATGTTAAGTTTTAGAGTTTCGCATGAAGATTTGATCGAGTTATGAGTTTTAGTGTTCTGATAGATTTTTTGTTGCTTCAGTTGGTGTTCCTGAATGAATATTATGTGATTCTGGTAATCTGAGTTGTGGATCCTTCTGTAGTATTTCATGATGCTCGTGGATATTTTTGGATCATGTTCTACCTTTGGTGTACATCTGCATTGATCTATGTGCTCACAATTGGTGATTTTCTCTTGCATGTTCATGTTTTTCATGTTCTTGGCCGACTGGATGATTGTAGCGTGTTGTGGATCTTTGAGGAATAATTATTGAAGGTGTTTCATGTTCGAGGATGTTGTTTTGGGTCATCACTATGTTGTGGCCAAGTTTGGTTGATTCACATTGCAAATTGTTTTATGTTTTGGGCTGATAGTTTGTATTCATTTTATATTTTATTGAAGTCAACATGTAGATGATGTTATTCTTGTTGCGGATATATATGAGCGATTGTTTTATCATTTGAAGGAATGGATGAGTGAGTGTGTGAAGCGATGTGTGTGAGTCCTATGTGTGAATAGAATTCTAATCATTCGAAGGTAGAAGTAAAGTGTGAAGAGAGCAGATTTTTTGTGCTTAACCGAAACTGTAATCAAGCATGAGCAAATGCTATTTCCTCAGTTCAATCTTGTGGATTTATTTTGAATCTTTCTATAAGACAATGTGTCTTCCTTTGGGCAGTAAACCTTGTTTTAATTGAATAGTGAGCTCTAGGTAGTGTGCCTGAATGCATGTGAATTCTCATGTATTCTCTTATAATTTTAACAGGGTATAATATTTTGGACTAACCTCCACCATGCTTTTTCCCCTACCAAGGTTTCCACTTAAAAAAATCTTAGTGTTATGTGTTTTTCTAATGTGGTGATGATTTATGCTTTCATGTTTATTGATTAGATATGAGAATAAGCTTAATAAGGTTAATAAGTTTAAATTTATGTGACAACTGATTCACCCCCCCTCTCAGTTGTCTACCCTTTTGTTGTCAACAATTTGTATCAAAGCAGGTTCCTTGGAAGAAGTTTAATAGCTTGAGGTAATCTGGGATGGCAACATGATGGAAGGATAGTCTGAGATTTGATGGAACAAATTATTCTTTGTGGAAGACTCAAATGGAGTGTCATCTGACATGCATTAGTGAACCTTACTAGAACATTACAAAGAACAGATATATCATCCCACAGAATGGTCCTTCTTCTGCAAGTGAGATTAAAGATGTTGAGTACAATATCAGTGCTAAGGAAGCATTGTTGAGTTCTTTGACTAATTCTAAGATGACAAATGTAATGGATTTGAAGACTGCTTATGAGATATGGAAAAAATTGGAAACCTTGTATGAAGGTGATGCACATGTGAAGATTGCTAAGTTGCAAAGTCTAAAAGGAAAATATGAAACATTGATGATGGGTGAAGATGAGAACATCAATTCTTTTATGCAAAGAGTGAATGAACTTGTATGTAATATTAGATGTGCTAGTGGAACATTGGAAGAATTAGAGATTGTTGCCAAAGTGCTCAGATCCTTGCCTACTACATACAAACACAAAGTTGTTTCTATTCAGGAGATCCAGACTGTGAAAAATGTAACAAGAGACATGTTGATTGGTAAGCTTACTGATTTTGAGTTAAGTGAGTTTGGTGATGCTCTTCCTAAGATAGAATCTGCAATCAAAGCTACTACCTCCAGAAGAGATAAGCATAGATATGGTCTAGGATAAATTTCTTCTAGAGACTTGTCCAAGTATGAGCAGGAAATAGGAGAGATTGAAGAAGAAGAGAGAAATATAGATGAGCTTGAAGCACTTCTTGTCAAGAGAGTACCCAGAGGAGAAGGTAAGTATAAAGGGAAATTTCCTCTTAAATGATTTTCATGCAATAATATAGGTCATTTTTCCTCAAGATGTCCAGAAAGAGTTCCTAAGCCAAGACCTAACAAGCCTATATTCCAAAGAAAGTGTTATTATGCTACTGATGAAGGTGTTACAAATGATGAATCTGATAAAGGGAATGCAAGTGAAGATGAATGGGTATTTATTTCTATGAAGGAAAATGATCTAGTACCTACTGAATCTGCTAGTTGCATGAATGTGGAGAAATATCTTGTAGCCAAAATTGAAGAAAAGGATGAATGGGTGATTGAAGTGGATGCTTGCATCACATGACAGGTGATAAAAGTAAATTTGTAACATTGAAAAAGTATTATGGTGGTGTTGTAAGATTTGGTGATGAAAAAGATGGTGTAATCCATGGCAGAGAATCCATTTCTCTTGATGGTAAGAATAATACTGATGATGTCTTATATGTGGAAGGTTTGAAGCATAATCTTTTAAGTGTTGGAAAGATGGTTGACAAGGGATATAATCTTCAATTCAAGGATGGAAAGTGTAGAATATTGGGGAATTCTAGAAATGTGATTGCATCTAGTACAAAAACAAAAGGTAATATCTTTCACCTGAATGCTGCTAGTAAAAGTTGTATGATTGCTCAAGTTGATGAAATTTGGTTGTGGCATAGGAGATTGTGTCATGTAAACTTTGACAATATTATCAAGATAATTTCTACTCACACTATGAGAGATCTTCCTAAGTTGGTAAAGACTACTAATACCATCTACAAGGAATGTCAGTTAGGGAAGCAAACTAGAGTTTCATTTCGAAGCAAGCAACACTGTTCAAATGAAGTGTTGGAGCTTGTGCATACTGATTTGTGTGGTCCTTCTAGAGTCAGAGGTTTACAAGGAGACATGTATTTTATGTTACTCATTGATGATTATTCTAGATTGATGTGGATTGCTTTCTTAAGGGAAAAATATGAAGCTCTTGAGAAAATCAATATTATTAAGGCTAAGGTTGAGACAAAGATTGGTTTGAAGATTAAATGTCTGAGATCAGATAGAGGTGGTGAATTAATTTCTAGCGAGTTTAATTCTTTTTGTGAAGAACATGGGATAAAGAGACAATTATCTGCCCCGCAGACCCCTCAGCAAAATAGAGTTGTGGAAAGGAAGAAAATGATAGTTCTAGATGCTGCTAGGACTATGATGTTGGAAGGAAATGTTCCTCATATCTACTGGAGAGAAGCTATGAGTATTGCAGTGTACACTCGCAACCGGGTACATATCAAAGATGATACCGGTAAGACCCCTTATGAGTTATGGCTTGGTCATAAGCCTACTATTAGATATTTCAAAAATTTTGGGAATAAACGTTATATCAAAAGAGATGAAGATATAGGAAAGTTTGATGCTAGAAGTTATGAAGGTATCTTTCTTTGTTATTCTAATAAAAGTAAAGCCTACCAGTGATTCAATAAGATATTGAGGAAAGTAGTTGAAAGTGATAATGTCAAGGTTGATGAAGACACATAAAGACCATCCAGAACCTGTGGATATGATTCAAATGATTAGAATGTCAATACAGTTCAGACTCAGAATCAAGTTTAGATCATTCTGGTGAATCAACAAAGCCAAGAGGGAGGAACTAGTGAAAGTGTAGAAGTGAGATCACAAGAGCCTGAAGTTCAAGAACATCCTAATACTCCAAGGTATGTAAGACTAAATCATTAAGAAGATCGGATTATAGGTGATAAGAACAAAGGTGTTCAAACTAGGAGAAGAATTGCCGAAGAGTACTATTAGATATCAAAGACTGAGCCTAATAATGTCAATGAAGCATGCAAAGATGAACATTGGATGGAAGCAATGGACGAAGAGCTACAACAAATTTAGAAGAATGATACATATATTCTTGTTCCTAGACCTAAGGAAAAAAATGTAATTGGAACTAAATGGGTTTTTCAGAACAAACTGAATGAGCAAGGTGAAGTTGTTAGAAACAAAGAAAGACTGGTGGGTAAAGGATATTCAAAGATGGAAGGAATTAAATTTGAAGAAACTTTTTCCCTTGTTGCTAGGATTGAAGGTGTGAGATTATTTCTTATTTATGCTGCTTACAAAAACTTCAAGGTTTATCAGACGGATGTCAAGTCAGATTTTCTAAATGGTGAACTGGAAGAAAAAGTGTATATTAAGCAACCTGATGGATTTCAATTGACTAATCAGGGAGATATGATTTGTCAGTTGAAGAAAGCATTGTATGGAATTAAGCAAGCCCCTAGAGTATGGTATGCTAGATTGGATAAATATTTGTTGAAGCTTGGATTTAACAAAGGTGCTGTTGATAGTAACTTGTATTTCAAGATTGATCATGATAGAGATTTGATTGTTGAATTATTTGTTGATGATATCATTTTTAGAGGAGATGATAGTTTGTGCATGAAATTTTCTAATGAGATGCAGAGTGATTCTGAGATGTCTATGATTAGAGAGATGAAATTCTTTTTGGGACTGTAAATTACTCAGCTAGACAAAGGGATCTTTATATCTCAGTCCAAGTATGTGAAAGAATTGCTAAAGAAGTTTGGTATGGAAGAATCAAAGTCAGTTGGTACACCTATGGTGACTAAATGTAAGTTGCCTCAAGATGATGATTATCCTAAAGCAAATAAGACTAGATATAGATCGATGATTGGTGGATTGCTTTATTTGAATCATAATAGACTTGATATCATGAATGATGTATGCATTGTTGCAAGATTTCAAGCTGGTCCTAAGGAATCTCATGTGATAGCTGGGAAGAGATTTTCAGATACTTGAAGGGAACAATTGATTTTGTCCTATGGTATCCTTAAGAAGATGGATTTACTTTGAGTGCTTTTACTAATGTTGATTGGGCAGGAGATGTGGATGATAGAAAGAGTACCAGTGGTGGTGCATTTTTCTTGGGAAAGAAGTTGATTTCATGGTTAAGTAAGAAGCAGAATGCCATTTCCTTATCTACTACAGAGGTAGAATACATTGTTACTACTAGCAATTATACTCAAGTATTGTGGATGAAGTAGATGTTGAAGGATATCAGAGCTATGTATGATGAACCTATTTCTATATTCTATGATAATTGTAGTGCAATTAATATTTCTAAGAATATGGTGTTGCATTCAAAGACCAAGCATATATCCATCAAGTTTCACTTTTTGAGAGAAAAGGTGAGTGAAAATGAAGTCAGATTGGAGTATGTGCCAACTTAGGAATAGATTGCAGATATCTTTACTAAGCCTTTTCCTAAGGATACTTTTGAGTATCTTAGAGGGAAGGTAGGGGTGATTACCCCTCCTAATTAGAACTAAGGTGCATTGCATTGCATCAGTCTGTGTATTCCACAATCATATATTGATCTGAATTGATGTTGTCGTGGTTGGTACTTAGGGGGAGTAGTTAGATGTTCAAAAACATGGTTCCTAGTTTTTGTGGAGAAAGATAATGTATATCTTTGTCATTGATGTCAAAGGGGGGGAAGAGTCATGTGAAAAAATTTGTGGGGAGAAGTGTTGAGGAGAAGAGTCAAAACCTAAGGAGGAGAAAGTGCCAAGAGAGGAAGTTGGGTTGATAGTGTTTTTTGCATCATGTGTTGCCATCAATGCCAAAGGGGGGGATTTTTGGATTTTTTTTAATATGTGGTTGTCATTGATGTCAATGTACTATTAGCATTAATGTCTTAAAGGTTGTATATGTCAAGGATATTGAGAAAATTGTAATAAAGTAAGTTGCAGGTTGTTAGTGGTGAAGTGAAGTTCATTATGTTGGCTAGCTCAGTATGTTGATGATCAGAGGTTGTGGATTAAAGGGTTTCTTGTTGAGTATATCTAGTTTATCCACATTAAGTTTTAGAAGTTCACATGAATATTTGATCGAGTTATTAGTTTTGGTGTTTTGACAATTTTTTTGTTGCTTTAGTTGGTGTTCTTGAATGAAGATTATGTGATTTTGGTGATTTGAGTTGATGCGGATCCTTCTGTAGTATTTCATGATGCTCATGGATGTTTTTGGATCATGCACTATCTTTTTTGTACATCCACATTGATCTGTGTGCTCGCAATTGGTGATTTTCTCTTGTGTGTTCATGTTTTTCATGTTCTTAGCTCACTGGGTGATTGTAGCGTGTTGTGGATCTTCGAGGAATATTTATTGAAGGTGTTTCATGTTTGAGGATGTTTTTTTGGGTCATCACTATGTTGTGTCTGACTTTGGTTGATTCGCATTCCAAATTGTTTTATGTTTTGGGCCGACAATTTGTATTCATTTTATATTTTATTGAAGCTAACATGTAGATGATGTTATTCTTGTTACGGATATATATGAGAAATTGTTTTATCATTTTAAGGCATGGATGAGTGAGTGTGTGAAGAGAAGTGTGTGAGTCCTATGTGCATATAAAGTTCTAATCATTCGAAGGAAAAAGTAAAGTGTGAAGAGTGAGCAGATTTTTTGTGCTTAACCAGAATTGTAATCAAGAATGAGCAGATGCTATTTTCTCAATTCAATCTTGCGGATTTAATTTGAATCTTTCTGTAAGACAATGTGTCTTCCTTTGGGTAGTAAGCCTTGTTGTAATTGAGTAGTGAGCTCTAGGTAGTGTGTCTGAATGCATGTGGATTCTCATTTATTCTCTTATACTTTTAACAAGGTATAATCTTGTGGACTAACCTCGACCATGGTTTTTCCCCTAACAGGGTTTCCACATAAAAAAATCTTGGTGTTATGTGTGTTTTTTATGTGGTAATGATTTATGCTTTCATGTTTATTCATCAGATCTGAGAATAAGGTTAATAAGGTTAATAAGTTTAAATGTCTATGACAACTGATTCACCCCCCTCTCAATTTTTTGCCCTTGTGTTGCCAACAGTGCCTTATTATTGCTTCATACTTCCTTCTCATGTGTGTTCATTTGTTCCTATGTTGGTTTTCCATAGGATCTTGATCTTGGGGGCTTGATCATCCCTCTTGATCATTGTCATCCTATCTCACTAGCATTTGTACACTTGGACTTGTCTTGATGGGAGTTTGTCTACTTTAGTGTGAGTTTGAAGCAAGTTCCTCATCTCACTAAAGTGGGGCTAAATGTAGTGTAGGAAAATGTATCCCTTTACATTTTCAAACTTTTTTGGGCCCTCCCTACTAAAACTGGGCTTCTTTGTGCCTTATTTGGTCCTATTTTGCATCCACAAGCCTATTTTAAATGTATATTTCTGAGGATGATCCTGACATTTAATAAATGAAATCATAATTCAATGTTTGAGGTTATGTGTTATAGATCTAGTGATCTAGGACTCATACACCACATTGGACGTATGGGTCCCACCTAGGTCTCAGGGCCTGATTTCAAATATTATATTGAACTTATCACTTCTTGGATTTTGTTTCCCACATCTAAGACACTGGTTATCATATGCCCCACCTAGCATATGAGTCTCTTTTTAACCAAGACCTATTTTAAATCAAATTATTGGTGGAATTTTATTATCCAAGATTTGATGTTGGCTTGTAGTGTTATAATTTCAAGAAATTTGGCATAAACAAGTATTTAAATACAAGGTTATTTCACATAATTTCATCTAAGCAATCCTAACAAGCAATCTAGTAAGTTTTCAACTCATTCTTAAGGAAAGTTTATGAGATCAATAGCATTCAAGAGAAAATTATCAAGCATTTGGAGCAACATTCAAGATTCAAGCATCATGTCAAAGTCTTCATGCATTATGTGTGTTTTTGAGGTAACATTTGTGATGTAGGTTTTCATGATTCAAGCAATCATTCAAAGACATTATCTCATATCAATATGAAGAGTCAAGATCCACATCCGTTGGATCCATTTCACAAAATTTTGCTACCTTTATTTCATCCATTTCACAAAAGTTTGCTACCTTTATTTCAAGGGTTTGGTGAGTTGCAACATTGCATTTGTTCATTCATTAGTCCTTCATTCTATTTCATATCATTTCAAGGTTTGATTACCAAAACGGGGTTTGACCAAGGAAAACCCCTATTCCCTAACACAACAAAATTTCCCCTCTTCATGTGTGATTGCAGATTTATGTGATTGGAAGCTTGAAGATCCTTTGAAGACAAAGTTGCAAGATTGAAGAAAGTCATCAAAGTTATCAAGAATTTTTCATCTTGATGGAAACTCACTTGTAGATCAGAATTTAGACTTTTTGGAGTAGAAGATTAGACAATACGAAAACTATAGAATCACTCGAGGCTACAAAAGCTTTAGTAAGACCCTGATACTAGGACTAAATCACCCGTCTCGGTGTATGAGTCCCAGTATACCTCTTTTCACCAGTTTTCTATAGATCTTGTAGTAGGACTAAATCACCCTATCTAGCATATGAGTCCCAGTGCACTTCAAAAACAAGAATTTTAGAGATGTATACCTCTCTTGGAATCCATCAGTTTACTAGGTTCATTTCTATCTAATTTTTTTTTCTCAGTTTGATTTCATGCTCTTAAGTTTCTAGGGTTTAGTTCATTCAAGTTTACATTTCTCCTTTGAAGCTTCATTTTAATGGTGAACCCCTTTTAATCACACCTAAGGAAACCCCCCTTTGTATTACTTCCCTAAATTGAGTCACTTGGTTGAGGTATCTTGGTGTCATAATGAAATAAGAGTGAAATAGGTCTTAACCCCTTGGTTGCATCTCCTAAAAGGTGGAACCCCTATTTCCTTTAGTTCAATAAGAAAAATTGTCAAACAATGTATTAAAAGAAGGGTGGGTAATGGAACAAAGATTATATTCTATGATGATGCTTGGGGAAAGGTGCCTGTGATTTCCTATATCATTCAACTACATTGCATCAAATAGGATCTTATAAGACTTAATGGGATCTTCTTATATGATTATGTCGATTGGGGAGATGTGACCCCAAAGTGGAAAGAATTTAAGAATTAGTTATTTGGGTGGAGGGCCTTAAGGGGTGGCAACCAACTTGATGGGATTGACCCCTCCCCTCTCTTGGATCCCCTTATTGGGAACTACATTGTGTTCTATCATAATGGTGAGGATGATAGTATTTTGTGCAACAACCCTTTAGGGGTTTTGTTTGTCAAATCTTCCTACTCTAGGCTTGATCTACCTTTCCTCCCTCCTCATACCTTTGACTAGAAAAAGGTATGGAATTCCAAACTCATCTCAAATATTAACTTCTTCTAGTGGGTTGTTGCACATGGTAGTATTCTCAAAATTGATGTTCTTAATAGAAGATGATTTTAATTTTTTAATAAGTGCCCTCTTCATTCAAGAGGTTGAAAGTATCATCCATCTATTGTTTCATTTCCATTTTTATAGAGAGTTATGGAATCATGTGTTACATATGTTGCTAATTTATTGGGAATTTACTTACTTCCTTATGGAGTTTATTGAATAATGGAAAAAATTCCCTTTTAGACACCCAATTATTGTGGAGTTGTGGAAGAAAATTTCTCCATTTGTCTTATGGAACCTATGGAAGAAAAGGAATAATAGGATTTTTAGAGATCAGTAGAGAAGCAACATGGAGGATTTCTTAAGTACAAAACAACAAATTCAGGGTAATATTAACTTAGGAAATTTTGTTTTCTCTAAACTAATTCCTAACTATAGGGATCTTAGAATTAAACAAAACTAGGGAATTAAAAAAGATCTAAAAAGCGTTAATTGGGCCAATATCTTGAGTATAAAAATGTTTACCTAGACCCCTCCTAGGGAGGTATGGATCTAAATTTTAATGGTTGTTCAAAGGGTAACCCAAATGTTGTTGTTGTTACTAGCATAATATGAGATCATAGGGGAATTGTCATTGAAGGATACAAAAAAATTTTGGGCATTGGTTCTAGTAACAAGGCAGAAGCTAATGATGTCCAATAGAATCAGAAGAGGGTCAAGGAAAGGGGATTTGACATAGTGGATATAAAAGGTGACTCGAAGATGATAATTGATATTCTTAAAGGTGTTGTTGATGCCCCATAGAGGATTAAGAATTTATTTGAAGAAACTAAAAGGATGATGGAGAGCCTTGATTAGTTTATATTATTACACATCTATAGATAAGGGAACAAAGCAATGGATATTGCTTCCAATATTGTGTCTTCCCAGTTAGAGTGGAAAAGTTGGAACTATAAGGGATGCTCCTCAAATAATTAAAGAAATTATTTTTGACGAACATGTAAGATTAAGTCAAATAAGGCTTAATGAGGATATTAATCATTATAGTTTCAATAGTTCTAGTTAGTGTGCCTATATGTTGGATCCTCACCTTGGATTGTGGGTATCTATCAAGAAATATGGATTTAGGTGCTAAAAGATTTTATGAAAAGGAAAGATGTTAGGATTGTTTACTAGATGGATGGGTTTTCCTTGGCTAATAAAAGGAATTTATTAAAATGCATGTCTTATTTTATTTTAAGTCTCTACTTATGAAGCAACTCTAAATCTAGTGGGGGTTTTTCTAGGGTGATGAAGGATAAAAGGATTATAATCAATTTAAATGATGAGAAAAATAAATCTTACATCTTCAAAGCATTATGGAGTAATGAATGGGAGACCCATATAATGATTAAAAAGACCTTGTTAGGTTGTAACCTTATCACTCCATGCCCAAACAATATTTTTAATAAAAACACTTTTATGATTTTGCATGGTGAGCTTAAGGATCACATGAGCCTTGGGTCTAATCTATGGATTATATTAATCTTGCATAAGGTTCAGCTCATATGGTGTATTGAGGGTATCATCATTAAAGACAAGCAGAGATGTTTCCCCAAATCCTATTTAAGTTGTATGGCTCATTCTCTAAAATATGTTTTATCTTACTTTTACTAGAGAATTACTAAATTAAGCTCTAATTGCATTCCCTTTCCATCTGTTATCTATTCTTATGGGGTGGTCATTGTGTCTCAAAACCCCCTATGAAGGAGGTGGAAGGGATATGGTCTAAATATGGGCAGACCAAGGAAGCGTTCTGAACCATTATCTTGCATGCCCCTGAAACAAAATGTTGAACTCATGAATTTATTCGAGGAAACCAGAATGATGTCCTTCCTCTAGGCTATGAAAAACTTCAATGATGATATTACATCAAAAAAAATTAACTCGTGGAATGGGTAAGGTGTCTATTGGTAGTATTAGCTTTGAGGTAACCCTTAAACTAATTGTTGAGGTGGTAGGTCTCGAATGCAAGGGAATAAATTTTTTGAAGTTGAGCAACGAGAACTACCAAAATTTTATTGATAGTTTCCTTCACAAGGATGAAAATCTAAGGAGATTTCAAAGTGGTTATGATAGAGAGAAACTGTCAACTCCCTATGGTCTGGTGAGTGTTCACATCATGAAATATTTTACTCTCAAAGGTAGATATACTACTATTCATGGCTATCATTTTCCTTTCCTTAACCATATAAGGTGAAATGAAAAAAAATATATTCCCTTCTTTCCTCTATCCTATTTTTATTAATGTAGGGAAAAAGGAGCCCACCCCCCCCCCCAAGTAGCATCAGGGCATAATTCAAAGAATATATAATCATTTTTTTTCCCTAACCCCTCTGTTGTGCATGATGAACAATGTTAAGCCCCTACAAATTAAGCCTTTGAAGGAAAATCCATGTTTGGTTCAACTTAACCCTATCCCTAACAAGAAGCCAAAATTTTCTACCCATCATATTGTTGTTTCTCAAAACACTCTTGCTGAGGAGTTTACACCTCCCTCTCAAGAATAGAAAATCCCTAGTAAGCCCTACATGCTCAAAATGGAAGTGTATGGACCCTAATGAAAAGATCATGGCTAATAATGTTACAATTGAAATACTAGATGAGGGTAAGGAGGGTCATTTGGGTGATTTGATTAGTGGTAAAGGTGAAAGAAGGTAAAACAGATTAGCCAAAGTGGTGAAATAGAACAAAAAATAAAATATTAAGGGGAAAAAACTATCTTTCAAATAGGAGGATGGTTCTTTGGATGAAGAGTATTTTACAATGCATGAGGAGGAGGACCTTGATACTAGCTAAAAATAACTAGAAGTGGTGATTGGGAATGGATCTAACGATGATAATACAAGCATGGACGAGGAGGAAGAGGAGTTAAAATTTGAGGAAGAAGAGGAAGGCATGGAACTGAAACTAGAGGAAGATAATGAAAATTTTATTGTGAGAGCTCAGAGGAGGATTTGGGAAGTGGTACTCTCCAATATTATAAGAATTAGATTGAAAACCTTCAAGGGTAGGTTTTTCATTTGAACAGTGCATTGAGCTACATAATATCTAGATACTCATGGAATCATGAATTGGGCCATATTTGGAACTACTAATGGGCAATCTAAAGTTAGAAAAAATGAAACATAAGAAGGAGAATAAATAGGATGATGAAGCCCCAAAGGAGGATATTGCTATTTATGCTAAGAAGAACTGAAAGAATGACTTCGAACTGATCAAGAAAGAATAAAATCTAATTAATAGTCCTAAGGAGTAGTTTTTTATTTCTTTTGTCATTTTTTGGGTTATTTGGGGCTTGCATGCCTATATTTCTATAGCCTCCAAGCTATTTTGGTTTAGACTATCGATAATTATTTTTCTTGGTGTTGTTTCTTGGTAGGATTGTTGGCCTTTGTCTCTACTTTATCTGGTGAGCCTGATGACCTTGTGTTTTTGTTTCTATTTTTTTCCATATTAGTGCCCTTACCCTAGTTTTTTTAAAAAATTATTTATGTATAAATATTATCAAATATAATATGTATTCAATGGAGAAAGGAAGAACAGGAGAAGAGGATGAGGTTTTGGAGAGGCTGGGAAGGTGTTTTTGTGGAAGTAGAAGGAACCTCAGGAGGCTTAGGAGTAATCTGGAACCCTGTTAAGGTAGGCTACACTCTCATTTCAACTAATCGGAATTGGTTATTGATATCGGTGAAACACTTCCATTGTAACTTGGAGGTGAAAATGATTAATGTCTATGGGCCAGTAACCACAACAGCAAAAAGAGGTACTTGGGAGTTGATAACAGACAAACTGAAATAGATGAGGAATGAGCGGGTCCTGTTAGGTGGAGATTTCAATGCTACGCTGAATAACACAGAAAAAATAGGAGGCTCAAGCAACCTAACTAGGGTACAAAAGGATTTTCAAGAATTTGTAGATGGTAATGAGTTAAGGGAAGTCCAGGCAAAAAATGGTTCTTTCACTTGGACGAACAGAAGAGCAGGGCAGTATGGTATCACAGAAAAGTTAGATAGATTTTTGTTATATGGGGATTGGACTCAGACAGTAAATGTGCTAGAAGCCTCAATATTAGCCTTCAGTGGATCGGATCATTTCCCGATCCAGCTGACATTCTCTCAAGACAATTTCAAAGGAGGCTCTCCTTTCCGGTTTGAAAAGATGTGGATTCGAGATCCGGATCTATATGAGCTGATTTCACAGTGGTGTAAAGAAGTTCAGGATGGTAATCAGTCCCACCAACTCACTTTTCATAAAAAGTTGTCCTATATCAAAATTAAATTACGATCATGGAATAAGGAACACTTCAAGAATATCTTTGAAGAAAGCGATAGGATAGAAGTTGAGCTCAGGAAACTCAATGAAAGAATAATTGAGAAAGGCATGGGTATGGAAGAATACATGAAAGAAAAAAGATCTAGAAGCTGAGCAAACAGAAATATTGGTCAGATTGGAATGTCATTGGAGGTAGAAATCATGGGAATTGTGGCTTTGAGAAGGTGATAGAAACACAAAATATTTCCACAATACCACACTAGTCAATCGAGGCAGAAATACAATTTGTGAATTGGAGAAGGAAGATGGTACAGTTATTCAAAATGGAGATGAGATAAGTTAGGAAGCTGTTAGATACTTTCAAACTCTTTTTACTAAAGACAATCAACAACAGGGGGAAGAAAGGAATGTGTTTCTTGGAAGAATCCCAAGCATAGTATCACAGGATGATAACAAGGAATTGTTAAAGCCAATCAGTTTAGAAGAGGTTAAGAAAGCTACTTTTCAACTTGGATCAGAAAAGGCACCAGGGCCAGATGGCTTCCTGACCCTTTTCTTTCAAAAATTCTGGGAGATAATCAAGGATGATTTGGTGAAGGCGGTGGAAGAGTCAAGAAGAAAGAACACAATTCTAGGAGCAATCAATCACACCTTCATTGTGCTCATCCCAAAGAAAAAGGAAACTCAAACTATGGGGGACTATAGACCAATCTCCATATGTAACACTCTCTACAAAATTATGGCAAAAACAATAGCAAATAGACTAAAAGCAGTGATAGATAAGCTAATTTATGAGGAGCAGAGCAGTTTTATTTCCGGAAGGTCTATTCCGGAAGGTATAATAGTTGCACATGAAACCATACATACGGCTAGAAAAATCAGACTTCCAAGCATAATTTTAAAATTGGATATTCTAAAATCCTTTGATCGGGTAGACAAACAATTTCTGGCTGAGATGTTGATCAATTTGGCTTTGATAGGAAATGGGTGGATTGGATTATGGGCTGTATAGGTTCTCCAAAATTTTCTGTTTTGGTCAATGGAGTATCTAAGGGTTTCTTTAACTCCTCTCGAGGTATCAGGTAGGGGGATCCCTTATCCCCCTTCTTATTCATTATCCTAGCAGAGGCTTTAGGAAGGAGTATTAGTCAGGCAAGACTAGATGGTTCATGGAAGGGGATTGAAGTCACTCTAGGGGTAGAACCAAGCACACATCAGCAGTTTGTAGATGACACAATTCTGTTTGGACAAGCGACAAGAAAAGAGGCAAGGAAAATTAAGAGTCTTCTAGATGAATATAGTAAAGTCACGGGGCAATTTATAAATTGTAGAAAGTCAAAAGTATACTTTCTCAATGTGCAAATAAGACTACAAAGAGATCTTATCAGAATTTTAGGGGTGAGAGCAGCTGGACTCCCAGGGAGATTTCTTGGTATGCCATTATTCGGTGGAGCCAATAAGAAGAGCTTCTGGGATAAGCTTGTTGACAGCTGCAAGAAGAAGATGGAAATATGGAAAGGAAGGTGGCTCACATCAGCTGGGAGGTTACTAATTATTAAGGCAGTATTGGCAGCAATCCCAGTTTATTCTATGGCTTGTTCGAAGATTCCAACTAGTATTGACGACCAACTCAATCAAATTATGCGGAAGTTCTTTTGGAACGGGCCGAGTGAAACTAACAAAGTCCCTCTGTTAGCTTGGGATAAGATCTATAGGCCACAAAAGGCGGGTGGAGCTGGCATAAGGCAATCCAAATGCATGAACCTAGCAATGGGAGCGAAGTTGGTGTGGATGATGTACAAAGGAAATCAGAAATGGGTCAGAATATTGCAGAAAAAATATCCTGATTCAGATGATCCCGTTAGTATAATGAAAATATTGAATCCGCCAAGAGGGTCAGCAATATGGAATTTTATCTGTGAAAGCAGAAATATAATAACTAAACATATCACTTGGGAAGTCCACAGCAGGCAAAGGGCTTCCTTCTAGTTTGACTCCTGGGATTGTCATGGGAAGCTGTGCAACATGCCACAAATGGATGAAATTAGGGAAGAAACAATTAGACTTTGGGGATCCAAAGTCTGCAACTATGGTAATCAAGTTACAGTAAATGGGATAAGCAAGTGGAAATGGAAAGACTTTAGTGATATTAATGCCCCATTGGAGCAAAAGAGTGCCTTAAAAGAAGTCCTAAGGGAGAGAACTATCCTAGATATGGACAGCAAGGATGTTTTAAGGTGGTGTGCATTAGCTGATGGAGAATATAAGGTCAAGATAGGATACAAACTAAGAGAAAATGCAGAATTAGATCACCATTGGCCAACCCCTCTATTTTGGGGAAAGGATGTACTGCCAAAAGTAGGGGTGTTCTCCTAGCTGACATTTCAAAACAAGATTCTTACACAAGATAAACTAGAAAAGATGGGTTTCAGAGGACCTAATAGGTGTCATTTGTGCAAGCAGAATTTGGAAAACGTGGACCATCTTCTGCTATTATGTCCATACTCTGAGTACTGTTGGAAATACATTATTAGACAACTTGGTTATCAAACCCCCTTTCCTCAAAGCCTAGCTGACTGGCTGTGTGGGTGGCCGAGAAAGAGTATTAAGGTGGTTTTCAGTGGTATCTGGCAAATCATACCATCCTTAGTATGCTGGGAACTTTGGAAGGAAAGGAATCGAAGAGTTTTCAAGGACCAAGCCTTGGCTAGGGAATTGTTAGTGAAGAAGATTGATGGATCAATTGTGGAGGTAGCAAATGTGGCTGCTAGAAGAAGATCATTGTCAAAAAATATCTTTACGAACAGGGACATTGAATTAACGAACAAATTTTAGGGGTTGAGTATTCCCAAAGTGGCTAGTTCTTAGAGTACATAGCAAAAGGATGAATTAAGGTGGAAAACAGTATGGCAAAAACTAGAGGCAGGGTGGATTAAAATAAACTTTGATGGGGCCTCATGCGGCAATCCTGGATTGGCAGGGATCGGGTGTGTGGCTAGAAACTCAGAAGGTGAAGTGATCAAACAGAAGCTCAATCCATTAGATAGGCATCAAGCAATATGGCTGAGTTCAGGGCTGCACTATTTGGTTTGGAGATGGGGAGAGAAATGGGTGTGTCCAAGCTCCACCTGGAAGGTGACTCACTTATAACAGTAAATGTAGTTAGATCCAATTTTACTCCTAATTGGCAACTGCGGAAATGGCTTCATCCTATCTCAAGGTATATATCATCCTTTTCAGAATTCTGGATCAGTCACATTTACCAGGAAGGTAACTCCATGGCAGAAAAATTAGCCAAGGAAGCAGCAATAGAGAGGGAGGGCGGCCAAGCATAGGCGTTTACCCAGAAGCAAACAACGTGGATGAGTTAAGGTAGAAGCTGCTAGGCCTCCTTGAAGGGAGTCGAGGTAAGGTATAAACCAAGACATAACAACCTTAGCGCGGACATCAATCTGACTCTAGTTTGATACTTGTGGATTTGGAACTCATAATCCACGCGCCAATGAAGATTATAGCATCTGTCTGGTAAGCGGATCAGCAATAGAGGAGCTTCCAAAAATTTCAAAGCCTGAGGAGTTATAATGAATATCATCATCCAAATTTGAATTTATTCGGTCTGGTGGATGGGGCAGTAGACAGGGTTACCGGTAATGTATCTTATAAGATCTTTTGGACTGTAGTAGTTTGGTGAAATTTGGGTGGAAGAGCTACAAAAATATTGTATTCATCATTGTAACAGTTCCTTGTTTTAATAATAAAAGGGGTGTTGGCCCTATCCAGCGATTAACTTATCAAAAAAAAAAAATGTATTCAATTAGTTTCTATCATTAACAACACCAATCACCCTACCCTTCGTAGTCTTCCACTACACTTTTATGGGCCTTACTTCAACATTATAAGAAATAAAAAAACTACACATGGTGATCCAATTGTAATGCATAATCTTTAGAGATGACCTAGACATTGTAAGATTACTTGAGCATATTACTTGATGCCACATACTCAACTTAACTTTGTATTAAATGGGAAAGTGAATTAAAATGAAACATATGTATTTTAGTTGTTTTGTACTAAATGTCATAGCTTCTCTCCATGTGATATAACTTGAATTAAAATAAAAATTATACTTCTAAATATTTTTATGGTGAATGACATGGTCTCTCTCCATGTGATAGAACTTGACACACACTTTTGTCTTTTGGCGACATTTAAGCTCCTAATGAAAAGCATGTCACAAGAAAAAAACTATTTGGTTGCTTATTTAAAATATCTACAAAATGCTTACTAAAAATTTAATAGTGAAATAAAAGGGTATCATCTTAGTTTTCCCACATATTCTTCACCAATCACATACTATAAGGATCTTTTTCACAAATAATCTCTGCATGTATGGAACCTAAATTATTATAATCCATTTTTAAAAATTGCAATATATTTTCAAGGCTTCAATTTAGGTAGTGATGGAAGTGGCACCTAGCTTTGTTTATTGTGTTATGTTAAAGGGAGCAATGATTCATACTACACTTCATACACTAAATTTTAACAAGAGGTATGTGCAAAAAACTACTCTTGTGATTATAGAAATGAATACACAAAAAGCTTACACCATAAGAAGATAATAATTTGCTTGTATTTAAAATTTTCATATGAATGTAACGCTATCCAAGATTTTACCTCTACCCCTATTCCCCCGTGAATAAAAAACCAATTAAATGGTGTTAATAATTAGTTCAAAGGTTTATAGATTAAAAAATGGTTTCCTATAAACCAAACTAAGTGAAGTCATAAACAACCATAACTGTATCTTTCTCTTAACCTTGAACAACCATAAGAATGATATCCATGCACTAGTGTATTTTTTCCTTTTTGTGGCTTGGCGTATCTTTACCTCGAGAATCTATGTATTTGGGTTAGCGATAAAACATGTTCAAGAGCAAGGTTAGTTTATGTTCCAAACAACTATAATTGATAATTATGATGATGTACATATATTATGTGTTCAAATTGGTGCAAATGCATAGTGCACGCAGGTTTATCCTTATATTTATGCTACACTTTGATGTGCATATAACTATAAATGAATATTGTATGCTAAAGTAATTTTTTTAATAAAATAAATAGACAAGCATGATACGATATAGGGTTCAATGTCAACCAATGACTCAATTGGTGTCTCCACATATATGTAAAATAATCCTATCATTTTTACCTACAAATAAATCATTAGCTTTTACTTAATAAGTGCACATAAAAATATATAAGCATTCATGATTGCATTATAAGTGTAAATTATTTTGGTGCATGTGATAGTAAAAAATTATTTTTTTCTTATCAATGTAGGAGCATCTATATTATGTTTTTTTCATGTACATGATTATATAATACAACATAAGCTATATGAAACCTTGAGATAGATTTAATTTGAACATTTATAAAATAATTCTTATTTGGTTTACAAGTTACAGTTGTTTATTCAAGGTTTTAAGAGGATTCAACAAGGGATAAATAAACATATTTCACATCTATAACTTTGTACATGCAAAATTGATTTCATCTATTTAGAATACTATATTCAAAATACTATAAATTTTATTCTTATCATATCTTCCAATTTTGAGCATACAAATCTTGAAAGACTCATCCATTTTTAGATTTAGTGTGTTTTAAAAAAATGGTTACCACTTTTGACCCCCTTTTGATCTCCTTTTGTTCCCCTTTTTCATGCATTTACCCAAGAATTTAAGTGAAACTTGTCAAGAGATTACTAATATGAGAAAAATGGTTAATTTTACTTTTTTTAATCAACTTCAAGTTGAATCGTGTATCCAGAAGTAGAAAAAGATAAAGTATGGATTGATGCTTTGAATGATGAGATATAAGGAATTTGTAAAAATTACGCAAGGGAGTCAACATAGCTTCACAAAAATAAGCATGTGGTTGGTGCCAATTAGTTTTATAAAGTAAAATATCAAGCTAATGATTCGATGAAATTACATAGTGTAAGATTAGTTTCTAGGGAATTTTCAAAAACACCTAGAGTAGATTATTGATAAGCCTTTTTTCTTGTTATAGGACTTGATAGCATCAAGGTTAACTTAGAAATTTTACATAATACAAGTGGATTGTATGTTGAATGGATGAAAAATCTACATTCCTTGATGGTTTTATAGATAAGGAAGTTTATGTATAACAACCAATAGGCTGTGAATCTCCAAAAAATAATTTGTTGACAAGTTAAAGAAATATCTATATCATGGGTTAAAGCACTCCCATCATTCCTAATAACAATAAAACTCTAATAGTAAAATTTTAGGTAGAAATAAAATACGAATTTCAAATGTCAAATATAAGATTGCTACATTGAGTTTTGGTGTGGAAATGCAATAATAATTAGAAGGTATATTTATTTCTCAAACCAAGTATATTGTATATTTATTAGAGAAATTAGAATAAATACATGCATGGTAGTTTCAATTCCCTTAGCATAGTGATAAATTGGCTAAGAAAGACTCAATTTTCAACATGGATGAGCTAATTTGTATACATGTTTGGTTGGAAGTCTCATGTACCTCACTACAAATAGATACAATGCTATTTAAGCATGAAATATAATCTCTTGGTTAATAATATTCAAATGTCACATTGGCATGCTAAAAATATATATTAAAGTATGTGAGTGGTACACAAATTTTTTATATAAAATTATTCTTCCACTCTAAAATATGAACTAGTGATTTACATAAATAGTGATTGGGTTGGTTTAATAGATGATCAAAAGTTAACATTTGGTTATGTTTTCTCACTTCAATCTAGAGATAGACCAATGAGAAATTGTGGCTCCCTTATCAACTAAAGCAAAATATAGTGTTGCCACTATAGAAAGTTGTTAATCAATATGAATTAGAAGGTTCTTGCAACATCTACACTTGTTACAAGAACACCCCATTATAATTTACTATGATAATAACTATATGTTTCATGCTAGATTGAAACAATAGAGATACAAAATTATCTCATTTTGGATTTGACTTAAGATGGCAAGTGGAATAGTAGTTTTGTCCTAGATCTAAACAAATTGTTGATGTATTCAACTCTTCGAACAAAATATTTACACATTTCAAAAAACTAATTAGAGATCATCCCCATTGATGATCAAGGGAAAGACTAAAAGAAATGGGTGGGTGCATGAAGTTGGGTAGCAATTTTTTGGCCACTTTTGAAAAAAACTTTTAAAACTCATAGTGCGAGCGTGTTATAACGCCCTCGCATTATTTCACATTAAAATAAAAGAAAAAAGTGAAATAATTTTCCTTGGAATACCAACCCAAAGGCTTGGAGGGAATTCCCAACGAGGTCAGAGACGTATTTTTGCAAATTCTATAGTTTTTCACATAATCGGGTCTGTGCTCACCATCAGGATTGCATCTGGTTCAATATCATCAAAATCAAACACATGGGTAATGTTAGGTTCTCTCTTAGCTATCCAATGATGTAATTTTTTTCACTTTCTAACAATGTTAAGCCTTTCATCCATAATTTATTTTTTTTGTATGTCTCTTTTTTTCCAAAAAGTAGTGTTTGGTGTTTTTTTCATTATAAATTAACCATTCATCAAAATTCAAAATAAATTACATTTTTAGAAACTAGACTCCATTCTACAATTTTAAAAAAAAAAAAAAAATTTTTTTCCAAAATTTGTAGGGGGAGCATGGCCAAAATTATGCTTTTCAAGAAGTTCCCACTTAGAAAATTAGTAATAAAATCAAATATTCATTAAAAAATTATCAAAAAAATCATGCATCAACTAGATACTATTAGCTAACTTCTGACTGTAGTGATTTTAAAAATACTACAAAAAAGTTCACCGTGCTAGGGTTGCACAAGAGTTGATATGTTATTTTTTTCTGACAAAAACAACACCAATTTGTGTACGCCCCTTTTTTGAACCCCTTAATCTCAACCATTTTCAAAATAAATTAGTAGTTTAGAAAGTAGACTTAGAGCACTTCGATCCTTGTTTTTGTTCCATCTCAAAATTTTGAGTGTAACTATCCTCAATTTCACGTCCAAGGTCAGTATTTCCTAATTTGAGAAAAAATGTGGCCACTTAAGCTCCCTTTTTGGGAACCATCTTGGTGCAATTACCCAAATGTTGAACCACATATTCAAAAAAGCTAATCAATTAATTTTTTTAACTGTCATTTTTTTCTTTATATGGTTAATTATTTTAGTTAATTTATTTATTATGCTTTCATCTTTCTAAGCTTTCATGAATTTTTTTTTTCAAAGAAAAAGATTATATGCTGCAAGATATTTGATGAAGAGGAAAATGGATACCTTTTTGGGATATCACACTTTTCTCACTCAACAATTCACTAATGTCCTAAGGGTCCTAATTGGATTGACTAACAACCTCACAAGGTGAGCCAATTCTCAATTAGGAGGGTCCTAGGAAGGGGTTATTTAAATTCTAAGGGGTTCACCACCAAGCAAATACTTGAAAAAGAAAATGTTTGAAAACACGTTGTGATATGAAAAATGACCTATAACTAAAAATGCAAGCTAAATGAAAGATGTAAATGATGAAATTATGAAACAAGGGGATAGTATGTGTGCACCTAGGAAATCTAGAGATGTTGTGAGGATTCTGGTAATTCAAAGAGTTTGCAAAAATATGTTGTGGACTAAGATGCCCAAGATGGTGTATTAGTCCCACTGCTATTTTTTGAGGCAAATACGAAATCTTTGGATCTCGAAACAGGATCTCAGAAAATCTATGAAAAATAAGCCTGGAGGACTAAGAAGCCTAAGGAGGCATATTAGTCTCGTTCTGAATTTTTGGAATTTGTGAGTGTGGTCCTAAAGATCAAGATCTACACTTTGTTCTTCACCAACTCTTTAGATCTGAACCTACAAAGGGGCCTACAAAACAAAGTATTGATTGTTAATGGGGATTTTCCTTCGTCAAACCCATTGTTTGGTAATTAAACCTTGATGGAAAAAGCGTAAATCTGAAAAATGAAAATGTGTGTGCCCTAATCTTAAGTGTTTCTAAGATTATGCAAGCTAGAATATGAAGAAACCCTATTCAACTGTGTTATAATAAGATTCTTAAGATGCAAATGTAAATGACCTATGAAGGAGATCTCCAATCACCATAACAAGTCACAAAAATGAAATGTACCTTCCTTAGGCAGAAAATAAAGCAATAATGGAAGATGGAATCAATCAAGAAACAAGTCCTTAGGCTTGGATAAATGGCTAGTTGCATCTACAACCTAGAATCTCTCACGATCCACAATAGGAATCCATTACTAATCGTTGGAAATGCTAGATCTTGACTTGAAAGTAGATTTAAAAACCTACAAAAACACAATAAAGGGCTACTCCAAGACTTGAAACACTCCTTCAACTTGCTCAACTTATGTCTCTTGCTCAAAGATTATCTCAACTCTTTTAATATTATATGAAAAATGGGGGTGAATCTTACTTTTATAAGGGGTGAATCTTACTTTTATAGGAATTCCTACCTAATAACCCAATTATTAGATCCCAAAGGCTGACAAAAGATCAAATAAATTCAAATATTTTCATTTACCACTCTTAATTCTTGAAAATAAATCCCTCGGGACTAAGACTCCACCAATGGCGTATTGGTCCCACTAGGTGGCACTAACACGCCACCAATGGCATCTTGGTCCCACAAAGATTGATTTTCCAACTTAAAAGGTGGGTTACCAAGATTGATGGTTGCAAATGGATTTTGGTTAGGTTAAAGATACAATATGCCACGAGATGCACAAAAAGGGGTCTTAAGGGCCAATAATAAGTGACCTAAAGGGAAATTAATGCAAGGGGTACTAAAATAGGTTGAAATTAAGTGTGAAAATGCAAAGGTATACATTTTTCTACACTACATTTAGCCCCCACTTTAGCGCCCATATGGCACTACGTGCATATGCAAGGTAAAGTACTTCAATAAGTAACTTTGTAAAAGGATACTCATATGGAATCATTAGGGAGAATGAAGCCCCCACTATAGTTAAATGTAAAACCATAATGTTAAGAACCACATCTTGCATCACAGATTCATTAGTAGCTCAAAAGCAATCCTCTTATCTAACTTTCCTAACAAATTACATTCGAGGGTAGATGTATGCCCCCCCTTGATTCCGCTTACTTTATGGAGGTGGAATCAAGGTAGAAAATCAGCCACATCAAACTGGAAAAGTCCATCATAGGGAATTTACAAGTACCATGCCACATGATGATAGAAGTTTGATGAGAACGAGAGCAGAAAAATGATTCCAATGCAACAAACAATGTCAAAAATGGGGTTCGCTAGCTCCAAATATGTTAATTTTAATAAAACTACTTCTTGTCTTTTGAATAGAAAATGACCTAAAAGTGTATGCATAAAAAGGTAAAAGAGGGAGTAAATCATATTCATTTCATATTTTTACCTTTTGCAGAGTGAGCTTGGAGTAGAGTGATCCACCATGCCAAGTAGATGTCCATCCACCCATCTGCAAATCAAGATTTTATGAGAGGCAGTCACAGGGGGCGTGATACAACACACTGTGAGTGAATCTAGCCTTCTTTGTACTTCAATTTTATCAAATTTTTATGTTTTTATTAAATTTTTAAATGAAATTATAGGGTAGGGAAGGTTTTTCTATCATTTTTTTAGATTGTTGCAAAGTGTCTCACTTTGTTGCAAAGTTTCCTAGTTAAGGAATAACATGTCTAGAACCCTTAATAAAGATATTCTAGAACTTTAGCACACTTTTTGACCATTAAAGCACAAATTCAAGGTTTTAAGATGTTTTAAATGACATTTTGCTTCTTCTTCGTATGATAGATTGTACCCTGATCGTGCCAACACCTAGGCAGTTAGATGTTCAACCAACTTTGAGAGCTCATCGATCAGCTACCTAAGGAGGACATGCAAATCCTCTTGGAGACAGGTCTTTACTGGATCTATCTCACACTAGTCATGTGATACCATGACACCATGTTGATAGCATTAGCAGAGCGATGGGAAGAAAAAACCTGCACCTTCCACCTACTAATAGGGGAGATGAAAATCATGCTAGAGAATGTGTATCACATATTGCAGGTGCCCATTCAAGGAGAGAGGGTATTCTTAGCACAGGGAAAGAGTTTTGAGGAGATGTGGGTAGACATCGAGTATTTTTTAGGAAAACCAGTCCACTACAGGATCGTGAGATCGTGCATCAAGCTTTCTTGGCTACTACATGGACACTCACCACTATTGAGACACATCCTAATTTTTATAGTAGCACTGGCACTAGTCCTTGATAGATGTGGAGCACATCTGGAGGGAGGATTAGTGCACTTCATTAGAGACATGGAGCACTATTGTGTGTTCTTTGCTTGGGGCCAGAGCATACTAGCACACTTTTACTATGATCTAGGTCAATTTACATATTGAGAGATGCATAGCATGCTACACTATACCCTACTACAAACATGGATCCTAGAGCATGTGACTTGTATACAACCTATAGGATTTTTGATCACCACAACGGTGAGGTATCTATGGGTTTTCAACTATCCTTTGAGACAGGCATGGTAGCATAGTGATGTGTTGTTTTGGAGGGTGAGGTTTGATAGACTAAGCCGAGAGGATATCATACAGAGACCCTACCTCATGGAGCTATTCTGGCCAAACACAACAAGACAACTAAGACAGATGCAGAGAGATAGGATACTACTATGATGACACAATCACATAGTAAGACCTTTCTACTACAATCACGTCATGAGATAGTTCAGACAGATACAAAGGCGACCACGGTTATAGGATTCATATAGATGGTTTGTAAGAAGCACTCGTAGACCTGGATATCTTAAACAACTGACAACAGATGATGTCATCCCAAGCAATGTAGAGGAGGAGGATATAGACATGCCCCTAGTTTAACATAAATGATGTTGACATGACACTTGAGTATGGTGAGTGGTTGGAGGCGACTAAGCTAGGAGCCATCTTTCCTATGGATTACCCTATGGGCTTCACAGGGCCTTTACCAGATTCAAGGGAGGAGGACAGGGAGTTAGATAGAAGGGTAAATCCAATGGACCTATTCTTGTATGAGGATGAGGAGGAGACAGTGGAGGTCAACAATTACGAGGGGGAGGAGGATGACGAGGAGATGGAAGATGAGCAGAGCCAACCCATGAGCGAAGATAGTGACAAAGGCGATACTAGGCCTCCTAAACACGAGTGAAGATATATAGTCCCCACATGGGTCACGAGGTCATAATCTGTATGTTCCAATGTCTGAGAGCACGAGGAGAGTAGTAGGGAATTTGAGATTCCTACTGATCATGCTATAGACCCAAGTGATGATATTTATTATTATGCTCTATATTTTTATGTATATCATGCTCATATATATTGATGTATTATGATGATGGATAATGATTATTCTTATGATTTATATCTTACCGGGCCCGTGATAGAGTCTGAGGACCTATTTTGATGTGCAATTGCAATGATAGTGCCACCCCTTCCTGCAAATGAGGCTACAACCACAAAGTTCATGCCCCCACCATTTGTAGTGGAGTGCATGGACCTATTCGAGCCATATGTGAGGATTAGGGGAGCATATGTTGGCATGTCTAGGTGCGATGAGCACGCTGAGGTTCAGGTATCAGCACTAGCAATGGAATTAGACGAGGCTTGAGCAACTCAAAAATTTGACAAAGAGGCTATCTTACAGCCAGAGGTCGAGTGGCTTAAGAGAGAGGTTTTGAGGATCCATGTTGATAGAGACCGCGTTGAGCGAGAGTAGGTGGAGGCACTGATACGTGAGGGTGAGCTACGCAAGTCACTACGGACTATGCAAGAGATGGACAACATGAGTAGATTCAAGTCACACACCAACATCTCCCAATGGGCGCAAACACCGCATTTGGACCAATCTAGCAACCATAGACCATAGTAACATTGTAGTATTAATGAGATGAGATGTATTAAAAGTTTTTGATATATATGAGCATGCACGGATTTTTATGTTTATGTGTTAGATGGCAATGTGATTTATTAAATAATCTGCATTAGACTATTTAATAAATATCTCCATGATCTAAAATGTCTTTTCTTTAAGTTTTCTTACATTGACACAGTATGATTTAATTGTAAAACATTAAATACCAATAAGGATTTAACGTAACATAACATACACCATAAGGTTTGAATAGCATGATACCTAAAGTAAGAATCCAAAACCACATTGGACCCACTACCCCAATAACTCAAGACACAAAGGAGCATGTGTCAAGAATGAAGCAAACACGAGAGATAATGACATACTATCCATTAAGTCTAACATTGTTGCTTTAAAAATTCACACTATTCAAAAAAGGGCTAGACATAATACCGATGCAAATGTGCGGCATTAATAGGTTCTCGAAGAGGTGTGCCATCCATTTTGGATATTAGGTATGCTCCAAACCCATAGCTCTCTTGAACTACATAAGGTCCTAACCAATTAGGGCTAAACTTTCCTTTGTTTGTTAGGTTGGCATTGACGTTTTGCTGATTTTCATATAGCACCAAATCACCCTTATTAGATGAATGAGGGATGACATGATCATTATAACTTCACTGCATTTTCTTATGATAGGATTGAAGATGTTTGAGGGCGTTGATGCACCTTTCATCAAGAATTTCAAGTTGGCATAATCATTGTTCCTTGTAAGTATTGTCATCAATTAGCCCTTGAAGAGCGATTCTTAATGAAGGAATCTCTAACTCCAGGGGCATAATTTCCTTAGCTCCATAAACAAGGTTATAAGGTGTATTTCCTCTTGACCTTATGATACTAGAACAATAAGCCCATAATGCATATGTTAATTGTGTATGCCAGTCTTTATTATGTTTGTTTACTATCTTTCTTAGGATTTTTTCTAGAGCTTTGTTAGTTAATTCATCTTGTCCATTGGATTGTGGGTAGTAAGGCATTGATAATCGATGTTGTATATTAAAGGTTTCCAATAAATTCATGTCATTATTCTTAAATGGTGTTCCATTTTTTGAAACTAACGTTGAAGGAAGCCTAAAGTGAGAAATAATGTGTTCCAATATGAAATGACATATTACATCAGTTATTGTTGAACACAAGGGAATAGCTTCTACCCATTTCATGAAATAATCTTTTGTTGTGATTATAAACGTATGTTCTGTGGATGAGTGTGAAGATATTTTTCCAATAATATCCAAACCCCATATGTAGAATGGAAAAGTAGGAACTTGTGCATGAAGCTTAGAAGCAGGAGCATGAATTAAGTTTTTATGCTCTTGACACTTGTGACATTTCTTAATGTATTCAAAGAAATCTCATTCCATATTCTTCTAATAATATCCTATGCGGCATAACTTTTGAACTAATGATCTTGCTCTGAAATTCCCCCCACAAGCACCTGCATGAGCTTGTTCAAGTGCTATATGGATTTTGGTTTGTTTAAGACACATAAGCAGGAGGCCATCAAAGGACTGGTCATATAAGATGTCCGCTAACATGAAATATCTAGATGTGACTTTTCGAAGATGGGATCGAGTGTTTTTATTGGTTGGCTCAGGAAAGGTACCATTTTTCAAATAATTGAATATCATATCATACCACTCACTTGAGTTTTCAACTGCAGTTGCTAACACTTGATTTTCTTATCATCAATCGATGGTTTCATAATTGTATGTACAATGAAAGTGAAATATTTTGAAGGATCTTGAGGGAAAATGAGAGAAGTGGCACTTGAAATTGCATCCACATGATGATTATCTTTTTGAGGGATGTTATCAATGGTGAAGGATTCAAACTTCTCTAACAGTTTCATTATGAAATCTTTGTATTTTGATAATTTGTCATGTTTCGTTTGATATGTTCCATTTGTTTTCTTGATGACTAATTATGAATCACCAAATATCTTAATGTCTCTAGCATCCATAATAAGAGTGGCATGCAAACCAGTGATTAACACCTCATATTCAATGGTGTTATTTGTATAGAGGAAATTTAACTAATATGACAAGGGAAGAGGCTCTTTTACAGGCAGTTTGATTATAACCCCTACACCGGAGCTAGTTCTACAATTAGATCCATCAAAATACAATTCCCATGTATCGACTTCGATGGTTAGCACGTTTTCATCAGGGAAAGAATCATTACCAAGTAACAGTAAAGTAGGAGCATCAACTAAGTGGTCAGTCAAGGCTTGACCCTTAATTACTTTTTGTGAGACAAATTTAAGGTGAAATTCAATCAACAACATTACCCATTTAGCTAAGCGGCCAAATAAATCAGTTTTGGTGAACAAGTTTTTTAGAGGATCACACTTCCTCATCACCTATATTTCAGGATTCAATAAGTAATGTTGCAACTTATTGGTAGCGAATACAAGAGCCAAACATTGTTTTTCTATTGTGATGTATTATTTCTCATAATCAATCAATGTTCGACTAATGTAATAAATAGGATGTTCTTTACCTTTGTTATCTTGTTGAGACAACGATACTACAAGAGCATGGGTTGAAGCCAATGTTTAAAGAATGAATGGTTTGTTTTGTATAGCAGGTTGCAAAATAGGTGGAGTTACAAGATAGTCTTTCAAACTCTCAAAAGCTTGTTTACAATCCTTGTTCCAATCAAAGTGTGTTCCTTTCTTAAGAAGATGTGTAAATGGTAATGTTTGATCTACTAAGGATGCTAAAAATCGTAAAATGACTTGAATTCTTCCTTGTAAGGTACACAATTGAGAGATATTTCTAGGAGGTGGCATGTTAATGATAGCATCAATTTTCTTTGTATCCTCCTCAATGCCTCTATGAGATATGATAAAACCTAGAAGTTTCCCACTATCTACACCAAAGACACACTTTTTTTGGGTTCAATCTAATGTTGTATTTTTGAAGTTGCTCAAATATCTTCCGAACATTCACATTATCTTGTCATGTTAAGGATTTAGTGAGAATATCATCAACATAATATTCCAAGATCTTGTGAATGTAATCATGAAATATCAATGTCATAGCCCATTGATATGTTGCACCTATGTTTTTTAATCCAAAAGGCATCATAACCCAACAAAATGTTCCCCAAACAGTTGTAAACATTGTTTTGTACTGATCTTAAGGGTTGATGAAAATTTGATTGTATCTAGAAAATCCATCCATGAATGACAACAAAGCATGTCCTACATTCAAATCAACTATCATGTCAATATTAGGAAGAGGAAAGTCATCTTTTAAGGATAATTTATTCAGATCATGAAATTCTGTATACATCCTAATACAATTATCAAGTTTGGTGACTGCGACAATGTTTGAGATCCAACGAGAATAATCTATAGGTCTTATGAAACCAGCATCAAGGAGTTTTTCAATTTCATCCTTAACAAGAAAGGATATTTTAGGGTTCATTTTTTGGATTTTCTATCTAACAGGCTTGGCATTTTCAGTGAGGACTATGTTGTGCATTACAATCTTAGGGTCAATTCCTGACATATCTGAATAAATCCAAGCGAAGAGTTTGGGAAATTCATGAAGTAAGGTTGCAGTGTCTTTTTGTTCGTCATCATCGATGCATTTACCTATCTTAATGACTTTCTCTTCATCATTGATTTCAATTGCTATGTCTATTGTATCTCCTAAACGAAGTGAGTTTGATCTTGGAAATTCGGGATTGTGTTCTTCACTATGAATTATTATCTCAGTGTTTTCTTTTTCTCCATCTACTTGTTTGGTGCTTATCATAACACATGTAACCTTGTTCTTATGAAGGGGAGTAGGTGGCTTATCATAAACTCCAAGCCTTTGTTTCAGGGCTTCATCATTTTCAAATTACTCCCAGGATGGCGGTAATTCCATATCAAGTAATTCAAGATGTTTCAAACTGAGAGTGGTTTTTGGTTTGTGTGAATGGTGATCCTAGACTTGCACAAACATAAAGAACAAACACATTATTATTCCAATATGCAAGTTAGAAACAACATTCCCCATAGGATTGATTTGAAATACCAAGAACAAGAAATAACATAAAGAACACAAGTAAAAGGTATCTAATCTTGCTCAAAATAAACAAACTCACAATCCCATGGGGGAATTAGTGCTACTTTCATGTCGAAAATAGCCCTTTCCCAATTCCTTGCAAGCTTGATGATGATTTTTGATGATTGATTGATGCTCCTTGATGAAATTTATCCATAACCTAGCTATGAAATCATGAAAACTTGATGAAAACTTGATGAAAAATGGATGAACTTGTGCATCATGATCTTACATGGATTGTGAAGAAGATTGTGGAGGATTGATACAATAGAGGAGGCCTCTATTTATAAGAAAGAATGATGGAGGATTGAAGAATAGGATGAATGTGGGATAAAAAATCAACCAATGGCCAAATGCCACTTGTCAACATGTGAGTGGATAGAAGTGGAGCACATTTTGGTCATTGTGCAATTAAATGCAATTAGGTGGAAATTCAAATTTGAGGAAGTGACATGTTGGAGGGAGAAGAAAAAGGGAATTAATGCCACTTGGCTCAAGGCTGTAAGGGAAATTTAGGGCATCTCAGAGAAACCTCCAAGAATAGTAGTGCCTTTGGTAACTTCAATTTCGATTAGATTACCTCAAAGACACAAACAACTATGTCCTAAAGCAGAAAAAGACACAGTTCATTTCCCACATTGATCCTTCTAAGAGAAGCACATGTAGATTCAACATCATGCAATAAAAGATTCTAGAAGCAGAACCAACACTGATGAAAGATAAGATAGAAAACCAGAACACACAAACTTACGTGGGGAAAACCCTTTCAGGTAAAAAACCCCACACTCCAAAGATCAAGCCATTGTATTATTCAGCAACTGAAGGTTACAATACAACTCAAGCTCATAGCCTTTTCAGAGATTACATCTTGTTCATTCTGGATACTATCTGGTAATCAACTCTCCCTCTATACATTTCCTGATCAACCTCTCAAACCAAACAATCTTCGTACTGTTGCAATACCCTCACACAGTATACAGTACTGATCAACATGAGAGATCAACCATGGCATTCAATCCTTGATTAGGAGAGAAATCGGTAGCATAACCATGCCTCTCACTTCCTCTGTTTTAGCCTCATGGCATCAGCCTTCCAGCCAGCCACTTGACCCTCACTCTATCGATCACCTGTGTCGAAGAATCCAACCAAGCATCATCTTGTATTCCAGGCTATATACATTTAATTTTTTTCTATCAAGCTTCCTCTCAGAACGGCCACAACAGACTAACTTCCAACAATTCCCATTCGGCTCCTCTGATTAGTCCAAGAGATGTCGCATAGGAAAGTCTCACTCGGTCAAACGGCTTCAAGTTGTGTTTTCATATCAATGAGACACAGACCGTGTCTCCCTGATTCCACACAGTTAGCATTAGATATCACCAAGAGTCTATCCTATTGGCAAGACATTTCATCGAGTCTAGACAGCTATCATTTAGCTTTTGCCATGTTGCCAAGACATATCGCTTTCGCTGAGACATCCCATCAAGCCTTCATTGTTATTCTGAAGCATCCAACAATCGATGAGACTTATCGCTATCGCCAGGAGGTTACATCGATGTTCAACAGTTACTCTAAAGTATTCAACAGTCAGCAATACATCACCTTCGTTGAGACATTACCCTGAATACTCACAAGTCATATTGAGCACCAAACACCAGTCGGCAAGACATTCGTCTTTCGCCAAGAGGTTTCATCGAACTCTTTTATGTTACTCTGGAGTGCTCATCTATCGCCAAGACATATGTCCTTCGTTGAGACTTTACTCTAAGATCCTTATGTTTCATCTAGCACAGAATAGTCGGCAAGACTTCTATCCATCGCTAAGAGTTCTTAGTGAACCCTTAGTGTTACCCTGATGCCTCCAAGTGTGTCCCTGTCGACAAGACCTTCATCGGTCGTTGGGACATCTTCCTAAAGCCCTTTGAGTTTCCTCGAGAGAATATTGTCAATGTGACATTCCCTCATCGGTAAGACTTCTTACCGATAGTATTCCTTCCGGCGAGAGTTTCCCCGATGACTTCAAACCAAACACTGTCAGCAAGACATTAACACATCGCTGAGAGCTCATAGTGAACACCCAAGACTCTCCCCAATATCCGATAGAATGGCCTGTCGACCAGAGATCTCCATGAGTGGTGAGAGGTTATACCAAACCAAATGTCACAGTGATAGGCTCCTTCAATGAGACAGATGCAAGGTCATAGCGACCTGTGTAATTTCAACAAGGTTTCAGCTGCTAGTCGGCCAGACACAAAGGATGTCACACCAACTATGATTTCTCAGAGGTTTCAGCCTATGAGATTGAGGCAATAATTCCAACAATCTCCCACTAGACGAAGATCACACAGGCACCTCCAAAGCAATCAAGAACTACGATCACACTAGCTCCAACAGTCCAAACCCTGCAATACTCAAGACACCCAATCAACAAGATTCCATAGATAACAGTCCACTAGACAATCTACAACAAAGACCAGGCATCCAACTGCAACTCACTATCCAACAAAACAACTGAAATGCAACCGATCACAGCCTTCTAGGAAACCTCATAGACTTCAAACATGCTCTCATGCTCCATCAAGAATTCTGCTCCAACATCTAAGATGTCCACCATTCAGCCAACAATCCTTATCATCTTCCAACATGGCACATGTGGAAGAAAGATACAAGCCAAGGTGAATAAGCACCATTCCAACAAACACAAGCAAGAGATTCCAGTGATATCAACAAGGCACTGCTATTACTTCACTATGCTCAAACGCTATACAGAAGCAATTATCAACTTCAAAGCCTCAAATAGAACACAACCGTGAAGTCATTCTCCAGAAACAAGACAAAAACACCAGCTAGAACAACAATCAAAATGACTACTTCCATCCAACTGATAAACTCACGCGACTGAAAATAGCACCCACAACTCATGCTATTCCATCCAATCTCACATACCTCAAAGGTATCAGCATTAGTAAACTCATGCTACTCAAAACCAACCCATCAACAGTGAATGCAAGCTCCAAGTTCCAACCAGTCAAAGAAGACAAAACACAACAGGAACTCCCACTGTCCGAGTAATCCAAAAAACTTCACAAGTCTACCAGTAACAGCACATAGAAAATGTAACCATGTAGTACCAAGGAGATATCCACAATGACATGCCCAACTTGCAAAAAACTATTACAAGAAACATTTCTCTCACCACAAGTCTTCACAGTTCTCCCAAGATCTCCACACGCAACAAACAATTGTAATGTGAAAAAAAACATCCAGGAAGAGAACCAAGACTAAAGAGAGAAACTTTGCACACCATATCCCTATAGAACATCCTCCTATATACACTTCTAATAGCCAGTTGTGTCAAGAATGATCTCCTTCCCATCCCAAAAGAAAAGCCTTAACAACATCCAACCGTTCAATCACCAAGATCAAACCAACTTCTAATATCATGTAATCAACATGGATGTAAGATTCTCAAAGAAGATCAATCTACTTCATTTCCCATTTCAGGAAATCAGCCCAAACATCATCTCCTACCAATTCTCATTAATAAAACACAAAAGCTCAAGGAGATAATCAAGTTGTACAACTTCCACTATGAATCCTCCATAACCATTAAATAGCAATTCAAGATCCATATCATGAAAGTGAACATAAAACACATCTGAAAAATATAATGGGCCAGATACCTCTCAGATAAACTACTGAGAAGACCAAGAGTAGGAACAAGAATACTCCTTCAAGATACATAAGCCATCATGACTAATCCAAGAGCAATCTCCTCATAGGTCTCTAATTTAACTCACGTTCAACCAAGGTGTAGGCTTCTCGGACTTTCTGCTTAAAATTTTTATCAAGAGTAACAAGCAGCAACACTTCTCTCATAAGAGAAAAAAAGCCTCACCTTATTCTTCATGTATCCATGAGTACTAGCAACTGATCATTTCATGCTAAACTTCAACTACATTACTGCACTATCACGAAGTATCAAGCAAATAATCAAAGCACCCAATACACAAAGAATTACCAGACCATTGTCAAAGCTCCAATCATCTTAATCAAGAACTTATCATGACACCATGATCTACTCATCCCCTTAGGAGATACCATGCTCCAAGTGACTTCATCATTGTCTCAAGTACAATGCACAATGCCAAAACTCCAGTGCACACCCAAGAGTATACCATGACATAAAGCAAAAAGACTCAAAATCAACATCACCTGTCAAGCACCGCCAACACCTCATCCAAAGACTCCAAGCGTCCTCCATGGATCCAAGATGTTGCACATCTTCAAATAATGTCCATGCAAAAGCGAAAGAACCCTTCTGCAAAAACAAGATCTACAAGCTCCCCCTTGAAACATCTGCAACACTAAAGAAGACCATTTACCACCATGTAATTTTTGGTAATTTTTTTCCAAGTAAATAATTAATTATGAATTTTTTATTACACCTTTTGAAAATATAAAAACTTGTATGTCTGACCACCTTAACTTGGTCAAAACTTCATGAAATTCAATTTTTTTTTTTTAATCCTATATTATGTGAAGCATAGAATGTGACTATGAAAAAATGTGATACCATTTGAAATCTATAGATGTTTTTCAATCAGCCTATCAATCAAGACTTTAGTCGTAATTTGAATAGAAAATGAATAATAATTACTTATTAAATTCAAAGTAAAGCATAATTTATATTGGTGGAAAGCTGAGAATCTCCTTTAAAAACCCTTTTCGTTTCATCAATTTTGGGTTAAAAAAATGTTTTCAGCCACATACCCATCATATTGCCACTTTTTGGCCCATCATGATCCTACACATACCCATGTATGCTAATTATTTTTGGATGCATGAAGGATGCATTGGTGATGTTTTGCTCAACCATCCTGATACTATGTTAGCGTGGAGAGAAGAAAGAAGAAATGAGAGGATCCAACAAGTCCATGATCTGGGAAACTTTATTAGAGATGATGATGATGATGATGATGATGATGATGATTTTCTTATCAGGAATTAGGATTTTAAAAGGGATACTTACCTTATGTTTGATAACACACATAGATACGATGCATCAAGGTGCAAACAACCAGGATGACATTGTATCTAGTGAGATGGACTTTGAATCGACAAATAGATATGAGTATCCTTGTTCACACCTGACATACGAAAACCTCACTAGGATGTACTTCAGATATTTTGAACATCTGAGACCAAAACACGGAAAGGCATAACCTTCCAATGTAATAGTCAACAAGTTATTCAAAACACCCTCCATACATACCTAACGAAAAAAATATTTGCCAAGGTTATATTACAAGAACATCCAACAATCAGAACAAATGAAAGATAACAATATATGCCCCATTCCTTTCTCTCTAAATCATTTTGATAGACATTATCGAGAGGTCATTGGAATGAGCGCAATAAGATAAATCAAAGAAAAGATCAAGTGAGCAAAAAAGCCAATGTTCTTCATACCTCTAGCCAAGGGAATGTGTTTTGGGCATAAGAATCTGAAGTTTTTTCCAAAGATAATGCCCATTGTAGGAAGGATGCATCCTAGGACATGTTAGTGGATGGTGGAAAGTTGATAGGTTGTTTGAAAGGGTATTGATATAAGGTAGATTGACATGTTTGCAAATGATCAAGAGTTTGATTTTGCATTTAAAATTTTGTTGTTTCAATTTTGATTTTATGTTTGAAGTTTGCTTTTGTTGGTTGTTGTGGTTGTTTCTATTTGTATTGCCAAAGGATGAAGGCAATGATTGGTTTATTATGGATTATTGATTATTGCGGGTGAAAGAGAGATGAGACAGATCATTTTTTGGGGGTTTTTTGAATGTTTTTGGTATTTTGAAATGTTTTGAGGTTGTTTTTGGTATTTTCGAGATGTTTTGCAAATGTTTTGATTTTCAAATTTTCTAATGTTTTTGTGTTTTATGAGATTTTATGATTTTTTGGGTTTTGTGTCTTGTGGGCTGATAAAAGATTAGCCTTGCCTACGTTTAAGCTCAGAGACGATGTAGTTCAGATACCATGTTTTTGACATTTTCGACTTTTTGACCTATTTTTGGATTTTGACATGTTTTTTTTGATTTTCACATAATTTTGACAATTTGGATATGGATGTGTGTGATGATATCAATGATCTATTTGGGATTTTATTGAAAACCAAGGTAAATTTGATTGATCGAATCGAAAGATTGATGATGATAACATTGTTGAGGATACATAACAATGCAATGATAGTGTTTAAGAAACATAAGGATTGGGAAGGATATCCTGAGATGATGATGGATTGATCAGATTTGATTGATCAATATTGATAATGATAACATTGTTGAGGATACATAACAATGCAAGGATAGTGTTAAGCAACATGAGGACTGGGAAGGATATCCCGAGATGATAATTGATTGATTGGACTTGATTGATTAGGATTTTGAAGCTTGATTTGGAACAAAATTTGTTTGAATGATTTGGTGTGATATTTAAGTAAAAATTAGATGCAACTGATATTGATATTTTTGGATTGATGTTCGATAAAAGATAAAGATTGATAAGGAACATCTTCTCATCAAAATATGCCATGGGCTAGTGATTTGGATTTTGGATCACAAATTCTTTAACCAATTTGATTTTATGTTTCCCAATGTTTAGATCACCATATAAGTTGGAAGATATAGATCAAGATTACTCCTGAAGCAAGTTGTAAATATCTGCCCCTAGTGTCTAGCAATGTTGCAATGTCATGGGTGGCTTGGATAGGTGTATGGATGGATGGATATGGATTATCTTGCGATAAGATAAGGTGTTCAAATAAATAATGCTCATTTGGATAGTGTTGCATGGCTTAGATAATGTTGGATAGGATAGGATAAATGAAAATGACCCATGTCAAGATGTTTACCATAAGCAAGTGTAAAGTGTGCACCAAACTTTTACCAAGATCAAGATAATTTTGACTATGGATGTAGATGGATGAAAATTGATTGGATAAATGGTTCATGGATAAATGGAGTTATTATGGATAGAATTCATGGAATGTTGACTTTATTAGGGATGTGATGAGATGCTCTCACTTGAAGTGGCATGCGTAGATGCTCGATTCTTACACATGATACCTTTTTGCCAGGTTTTCAACATGGTACTTGTCCAAAGTGCCACTATAGTGGTTTTCACTAGAGGGTGATTTTGATATTTACTATTTTCAATCTTTTTTTATTTTTTTGAATTTTCATATTTTTTTTATTATTTTGTGAAATATTGTAGGCTCATGTTGAACCACGTGGTGGTGTCGATGTAGATGATTCTATCATAATGTTCCATTGATATCCTACTTGAATAATTTTCTTTGCTAAGATACGTGCACTTGAATGTAACTTTTGATATTCTTGATCTGCTTTGTTTATACCAGAGTTAACCTTGTCTTTGTGCGCACATCGCAATAGAATGCGTTTTGAATCCTTTTGATGAAGGGTGGTTTCCAATACATGGTCAATGTGAGAATTGGATATCATGTGTGGAGGCATGGATGGAGTGTGCTTAGGAATAAAAGATGGATTGGTTGATAGTTTTGAACCTTTGACTCTCCAAACTTGGGAAGATGAGCAATAACGGGTGGATATGGAAGTGTGTATGGAATTTGGACCAACTGCTTCATATACTTTGTGCATTGCTTGAGAAGCCTAATTTTTCCTTTGTGGACATATTTGATGAATAATTTTCCCTTTTTTATTTTTCCCCATAGTTTATTTGAATGGAGTTTGATAGGGATAATCTTTCTTTGTATTCTTTGGTATCCATCTGTATTTGATTTGTCCATTATGCATCTCAACTTATTTTTCTTTGATGATGTTCTTGTTTTGATTCACATCCTTCATTTGATGTTGGTCCCAATTTGTGGATGGGGTGATGGGTGGATGAAGATTTATGACATGGTTGGTTGTAGTATTGACATTGGTTTCATCATAAGGATTATTTGTGCTCTCTATGTTGACGTTTTCTTGGGACATAGTTTCCCACAGTATGGTGGTAGTAGCACCTTTGTTCTTTGATTCTACCTATTTTGAGATGTCTTGTTCAGTAAGAATTCTCTGATAAATGACCATTGCAGATGACGTTATTTCACTTTGTTGCTCTGCTGACTCTAGAATATCCTATTTTGTCTAACCTATTTCCTTGCGTGGATAATGTTGGATAGCTTCATACATGATGTCCTTAGTCTAAATTTTGGATATATCTAATCCCGATGTCAAAAACTCGGTTTGACTGTACGAATCAATAACCTGCTCTTTTTGTGTAATAATGTCAGGAGTAAAAGAATCATATTCTGAATGAAGTTCATCTACATGTCCATCCAAAGAAAGCATCTCATGGGTAGATGGAGGAGTATGTGCTATGAGGATGTGATCATCATTTGTGACATCTTGTATAGATAGGAGAGTGTCCATTAGATCATTGTAGTATCTTGGAGATACAAATTCTTGATCTTGATTAATTTTGGAATTGCTTTTGACGCACTTTGGATTGAGTTCTTGACATGGGTCAGTTTCAAAGGATGGATTTCTTACAAAGGGTTCCTAGATGTCTTCATTAGGCATGGAAAATGGCTCAATATCATCTTGATCTTTGAGTGGATTTGGATCAAGTATGGAGTTGAAGATTCCTTCAATATTTGAAACCATGAGGTCAAAGGATGTCAATATTTCTTGGAAAGGACCACTACTAGACTTTGGTGAAAGATGTTGATCATGCTTCAGATTAAATTATTGAGATATGTCCTCTAACTCATTGGATGATGTAGAGGTATTGTCAAAATGATCATTGGTGGAATGATCCTCGATTATTAATACTCCTTGAAATAGATAATTGTTGGATATTATTGAGGGGTTTTATCATGATAAAAAAGTGACTCTTGATGTATGTTGAGTTGATCTTCAGATGAGGTAGAAACATATTCAATGTGCTCATTGATGGATAGATCTTGATCATTGTTTTCAACAATTGTGGTAGGGAGATTATCACTGCTATCACTAGTGGTTAAATCTTCATCATTGTCCCCAATAGTTATTATTTTTTTATCAATAAGGTCTTGGATGAGATTTTTGAGTCGAATACAACTTGATGTTGTGTGCCCCTTTATTTTGTGAAAATCACAAAGGTGCTTCTCGTTATACCCTTGTGGTGTAACTTGAGGCTCTTGATAATTTTCATAAACGGGGATTTTGATGATATTTTCTTGTATCAATTGTTCCATCATGACTGATTTGATTGGTTCCCCAAGTGGTGTGTATTTTTTTTTGTTACCTTGTGATATTTGTACTTTAAATTGACCTTGTGGTGATTGATTTTGGAGATGTGGTGATTGATCTTTGAGATGTGGTGATTGGGTTCATTGTTGATGTTGATCATGATATCCAACCTCTTGACATTGCAGATATTGTTCTTGTTGTGGTTGTGGACACAGCTCAATTCTTTTATTACATGGTTTGACCAATGGAAGAGTGTATTGATTTTGGGGTGGAGATGTATTTTGGTAAATGTAGAAATTTTATCTTGCAAAATTTGATCTTGATTTTGATCTTGACACCCTTGATATAGTTGATTTGGTTTTTGTTCAAGCATATTTGGATTGTATACTTGTGGTGTTTGTATAGGATCATGGACAAATTGATTTTGGACAATGTTTTGATTTGGGATGATGTTTAGATTTACAATTATAGGTTGAAATTGAACATTGTTGTGGTTGGGAATCACATTGCCTTCATTTAGGTAACTTTTATTTTGCATGGTGTTACCTTAACTGGGATTAATAAATGGAGTCATTAACATATTTTTTGGACTTTGAACAACATTTGTATAATTCAAAAACATATATATTCCAAAGTTTACCAAGTGTTGCATTTGAAATGTTCATGTTTGGTAAACATGTACTTCAAGGTATATTCACATTTGGTATGTATGGATTTGGTGGGATAATGTTGTTTTGTTGAAGACTCATGCATTGATTGTTTGGTCGATAGATTTGTAAGTTCTAACTTTAATTTAAATCTATCATAGGGAAGGGTGTTCCAAAATTTAGATTGGGCATACTCACATTTGTTGTACCATTGAGGTTTGTAGGAGATAATGATGCCATGTATGGATTGCATAAATGCGAGTTTTGATAATTAATTGGCATTGTAAGGATTTGATAGTTTGGTTGATTTAGACCACTCATGATGTATGAATGAAGTTTATATTCCATGTTCTTCTTGTGTTTTGACCTTGTTGACCTCTAAGGGATTTAGGACCAATGATGAGATGAAGGATGAAAGGGGTGAATGATATGGGTGTTGAACTTTTAGGAACCTTGGAGGGATACTAGACTTTAGGGATTTTTGGATTTGTTTATTTGGATTGGATTTGATTTGATTTGGATAATGGACTTATAAACCCCAAGATTTTACATGTTATCTTGGAATAAACTTGTCCACATGGATGATAATTTAACTAGATGTATGAGGAAGGATTCATCCACACACACTTAGCCAAACAAGGTGATTTTGATGTTGATTTGAAGGATATTTCCAAATGTCTAGTATGAATGATGTTGATGGGTGTTTTGCACACTATCTCAACACAGGAAGTACACAGGTGCACTACCTCTCTTGAAATGAAACTTCCAACTGCAAGTTCCTGAAAATCTACCCAAGGTCTCTCGGGTGTCAAGTCATGACTTGCATAGAACTCCTCAGATAATGTTGATGTGATTTTGCTGGTAATCACAGGGTGGACTTACATAGCTGGATGCGAGGTAGATCTTCAATTCTGAAGTTTCTAAGATGGAGGTCAAGTTTCACTTTGCTGCAGGTTCGGACAGCGGTCCAAAACTTCGATGTTTCTTCAAGTTTGGCTTTACAATGTGCAATGAACCTTAGCACATGCTATTTCTAAAAAAAAGGAAAAGAGCAGGGAAGATGAAAGGTTCCTAGATCTACAACTAACTGTGAACAGTAATTATGGAGTTCCTGCAATGGACAACTTCCTTGAAATAATATTTCACTTAACCAAAAATCTCACAGTCTCATGAAATTTGTGCTATCTTCTAAGGTCTGCAAATATTTCACCTTTCATTCACCATATGCATGGATGAACAAGGATAAAAGTGTGGAGCAGCTTTGAATTTAAGTCCAGGCTAACTTTGCATAGCTATCTACCAGCAACAAACAACAAAAAGTATGGACTAAGAAGGAATCTACACAGCAGGAATTTTCACAACCACAAAACAACATTTCTAAAATCTATCAAAGCAAGAACACATCTAACTAAAGAAACAATATAGATCTAAGTAAAGTAACTAACAATGGAGATTGAGCCATGAAACATGTGAAGAAATTAGAAAATTCACCAAGTCAATGTATTTTCATTAAAAAAATTCAGCAGTATGTCTTTACAACAACTCAACTCTCTTTTCAAATGAGAGGAGAACCCTATTTATAGTGTCCAGAAAGTTAAATGAATTGCCAAGATTAATTCTCATTGTGTGGCCAAGATTCATTACAAAATAGGGTTTCACCAACCCCCAATATATTACAATTTAAAATTGCATTTTTGTCTCCTTCCCTATTTTGTCCTCTAGTGACGGTACTGTAGCACTTTTTTCTTTTGCTAATTGCTCTTTTGTTGTAGCTATTCTTTTTGGAGCTCCTCATTAATAATAGGGTTGTCCTCCTACTTCTTTGATGTTGTATACTCCATGAATTTTAGAATGACCAGTTGGAGCTTGTCTACCTCAATGATCTCGTACTGCAACATCTGGTAGCTCCATTCTTTCGCATTATCTTCAAGCTTTCTCCAATCTTCATCATACTTTATGCCCTAATCTCTGAACAACTCTGATTGGTCGAAGGCATGGGCAGCAAAACTCATGAACTCCACTGTTATTCACTAGACATCCCATCCTTCATCCTCTTCTGAAAGTAAGGTTTTATTTTCTCTAGACCCATCTGCACTTCGAGCATGTCATACTCTGTCATCAGCTTGAGGTATTGAGCGCATTCTGCCCTAATTTCCTTGATCCATTCGATGTCTGGATCCACCTTACTCATTATTTGCTCCAACCTTTCCTTCCTATTGTCAAAATCCCACCTCCACACATCTCTCAACCAGTGGTCATTCCTTTTGAATGCAAGCTCCTTTTCCCATGTGGTTTTTGGCAACTGGAGGATGGCCTCAATCTTTGGATAAGTGGAGTCATACGTTGTAGGGAAGTCAATGCAGAGCTTCCTTGTACTCTCCAGGGATTGTTGTAGATCCAAGAACTTGTTGGCTATTTGAACAACCCGGCTAATACCCATGTTCCCGACGTACAGGACCTGTCGGAACTAGCTCTATGTAGTCTTGTCCAAGTTCTTTCTTCTCTCCAACTTGTCAATTTTTTCTTTGGACAACAGTTGGGGTGGAGCCACGGATGTGGTAGGCAGGTCATCTACTGAGGACCATTGTTGAATGTAATTCGTCAAAGCGGCTACTTGTGCCTTAAGCTCATCCTTCGAAACCTTATCTTGTTTTATTAGGTGCACCACTATAGCCACTGACTCCTCAAGATGCCCCACCTTCTACTCTCTGGTAGCAGTTCCTAGATCAATGGTGGAGATTTTGTAGCTTATTCCTTCCTGGCCCACTACTAGCGTCACTATTTGCATTGCTCGAGACCCGGAAGCATCCATTGTTACCTTGGATATGATCTTAGGCTTCTTCTCTTTTCTAGTTGTGATCTGTGCTCGGGCTAAGATAGCCTCTAAGCTTTGCTCTCGGGTCCTTTGGTGCGGGAGTTTTCTTTTCAAGCTATCTTTCCAACCATTTAGGCATAGTAGACTTTTCCTTAGGTGATTCACGATCACCCTCTCCCTCCTCAGCCAAGACCTCTATTTTCTTATCTCCAGGGGCCCTTTCTTCCATTTTAGCAGCATCTCCTTCTTCTTCATCAGAGTCCTAGACGAACACAAGGTGCTTGATGGGGGGCTTGGAAGGTAATTGTCATTGGGGACTTTCTTCTTTCTCTATTTCCTCCCCCTTCTTTTCTTCAGTTTTCTCATCCTCGTGCACATGCTCCTTGGGCCGCTCAATTTTGAGACTCTTGACAGTTTGAGCCTCACCCTCAGGCTTATATTCTCCTGCCTTGTCCTCTTGTTGTTGTCCCTCTTTTCTAAGAGGTGACCTTTCTGCCTCTTCTTCAGTGCCCTTTAGTTGTCGGGCCATCTCTTCTTCAAGATCATTGTCGAAGGTTTGCATGATGACCCTACCACCGGCATCCTCCTCCTCATCTCCGCTCTCTAAAGAGCCTGTTCCTCCCTCTTCGTATGCCACCCTGTCGATTGTTCAGTGTTCGTGGTATTCATTGGCCTCCTCTTCAAATGGCTTCGAGGCCTCTTACTCTTGCCTCTCCCACTCCTCAGAAATCAACATGGTGGCCTCCATAGCCGATGGTCCTGCCGAAGTTTGCGAAGGTTTAGCAGTAGTGAGGACCTGTGCTAGGGCCACTTGAAGAGTTGGGTCCATAAGGATCTGGGAGAGCTCGAAAGGGAGATTCTACATATGCTTCGAGAAGGCCTCTGACAAGGCGGAAGTGGGTATTGGTGTCGTCACTAGAGCTAAAGGGAGCGATGTGGTAGGCGACATGGTAGCAAAGGAAGGAGGAGTAGTCATGGCAAAGGAGGAATCAATCACTATTACATGTTTGATCGGAGGTGAAGGGGCAAGATGGACTGAGATGTCCACCGCCGGCGGGGATGTGGCGACCATGGCCAAGGAGGCAGATAATGGGGCAGCCGAGACAGGGGGAGCCAAAAGAGGGTCAAGCTGATCTGTCCCCTTTTCTTATTCCTTTTGGATTACGGGCTGCTCTGTGGTGCCCCCTATTTGCTTAAGCCTTTTAGAAGGTGAGCCCCCTAGATCCTTCCTTGTATATACTTTGGGATTCGGAGACTGCTCTATTTCTGTTTCTTTCCTCTTCTAGATATGGTGACTGGAGGAGATTTGGATGTCCCGCCCGTTGAAGTAGTGGTAATAGCCTCTTCCATGGCACTTGGCTCACTTTTGAGCCCTTCATATGTCAAGATCACCCCTTGCTGTTTTAATCAGGCCACTTGCCCATCAACCCATTCTTTGGTGCGGGCCAAGATCGGCTTGGTTATAATGTCGAGGTCATCAACCTCCTGCTCGTCCCAATCTATTGTTGGTAGCGGCAAGTTGGCGACTGCAAGGTATCTGGGGTCCATTACGGTGCTTCCATCCTCTTTGAATTGATCTAGTATGGGGAACGGTTGCACCTTTCTTATAAAATATGCAGTCATCCGCATGTAGTGCCTTGCACGCACCTCCTTGTCATCTTGACAATCTACCCAAAAGTCTTCAATGTGGTGCAGATGAGCGAACCCTGACCCTAGTGCCTTCTTTATATCCCCATATGGGTCCATTCGCGGGCGAGCAGTGTGTAAGTGAAAATGATAATCGTTCAATTCTTTCTCAGAATTCCCAGCGCACTGGGAAGTTTGTTAGTTATACATTCCTTGGCCGAAATTTAAGGGGTAGGAGATCCCCGCCAAGTGTTTTCCACTTAGGATAGACTGTATGTGTTGGAGCTACCAGGAAATTTCTAACAACATGATCCGGTTGTTGGGATATCGAGGTAGCTTATTTGGCCTTTCTGTGAAGCCCTGGGTGCGAATGTACGTGAACTTTGGGTACTGAATAAAAAGAAAGGCGTACTGCTTCAAGAAGGCCCGAGCACTATGAGAGACCCTTCTCTCAAAGTTGCTCGCAATCATTCTGATGATATGACCGATGAAAGTGTCATTGACCCTACAATACTCCTTGAAATTCCAGAACTGGAGCTAGGGGTACTTGTCATAGACCTTCAATTTTTGACCCTGCTCCTCATCAGGTGCCACAAATAACCCATTGTACTGCCTCTGGTCTACCAAGGAGTAGACCAGATAGGAGGTCATGTAGAACTTGGACCTTTTCTTCACATTGATGAACTGCTCATGGAAGCAATCGCTTATTATGCCTCCCTAGTAGAATGAGGACTTTGTGGTGACGTCCTCATTCCTGCAGAGGATCTGTTCAACGAAGTACACCATCCACTCCTGAAAGAAGGCAACAGGAGGAAGACCCATCACCCTACTCAGCATAGTGACTAATTCATGGTAATCTTCATGAAAATCACTATAGAAGAGTTTGTGAGGAACCTTCGCAGCACTGCCCCGTTTCTCTTTGAGCTAGCATTGATTTATCAACTTCTTGCATCCCGTAGGGTTGTCATCCCATGCCGCTTTGCATTCCTCTATGGTAGGCATCTCCATCTCGACAAAGGTGGGAATGTGGAAGGTCTTTGTAATTCCCTCAGCTGACATGTCAGCAAGAATGTTCCCATCCCGGTCAACAATTGTCCTTGTATCGGGTTGATAGGCCTGCCTGCAAGCCATGACCAACTCAGGGGCCACCAGGGATGGAGGGATGCCTACAGCTTTCGCAATCCCACTTTTCCTGATCAGCGTTGCATTCTTGGTTGTCGGGTTGACTCTAACCCTTTGCTTAAATTCATCAATATCAACGTGGTCGATATTGCTATTTGTGATTTCTTTCTAATTTGTAGCAACCTTCGAGTGCAAAGGTTCACCCTGGAACTGGTACTTCATTTGGTCCTTGTCCTCTTTTCCATGAGGAGTCTTGTCTGACTTCTTTCCTTTGTCCTTTTCTACAGCTGCCCCCGAGGGTCCTGCACCTAATTCCATATATCCTACAAGCAAACGCATAGTCAGTGCAACCAATCATGAAAGCTTTGATCTTAGTTAAAATACCATGGATGAAATCAAATTTAGAAACTTTATCATTCATAAAAAACATCACACTTTTACTTCCAGATGTCATTAGTCCTTCAATTGAGGGATTTTGGACAATCCGGGCCCAGAGGCATGGACTTCCCTGGCAAAAATGTTGTTTTGAAAGGGAAAAAAGGGTAGGGAGATCTGAGAGATTTCTTTCCTTCGGATTTTGGTAGTTCAAAAGTTCAATGATGGTGAAGGCTGAATTTGAGCACGTGGGTCGAGATCAAATTTCAAATTTGAGGTCATTTGGATCATTTTGGGAGCATTCGGAGGTACAGGGCCGAAAATCCTTCCAAGGTTGGTTGTTTGAAAGAGCCAGAAATAAAGGGAATTCCAAGGACAAAATTCTGGGGTCTGGAACCCAGTGGGTCCAAGGGCGGCCGGTATTTTGCAGTTTTAAAGTGTTCGAGCCTACGGAGCCGGGAAGCCGTTATGCTTTCGCCATTCAGAACGATGATCGTCGAACGGAAGTCCTGAGGGGGTGGCCTGGCAGACCGAACCCAGCACTTAGGTTGGGATTCAGATTTTCATATTAAGTTTTTGTGGCGATCGGGAGGGCGGCACCCAGAGGTCGAAAAGGCGGGTGTGATTTTCTCTTTTGAACCATTGGGGATGGCAGAGCCCAACAAGGGCAAGGATGCCAAAAGTGAGCATTTACCGGCCTCACGGCGAAAGGAGGGTCGAGATCCGAGAGGTGGGAGGATGCCAATGGATTGACGTTCAAAACGGTGAAGCGCCCACGGAAGTCTGCCAATCGGGACCCAGCGGGGTGCCAAAAGGTGGGTTTGCACGCAAGACTGGACAGCGAAAGGTAGGGCGGGCTCTGAGGCTCAAGCGGATGAGGCAGGCTTGCTGTTCAGAACAGCAGGAGCTTGGAAAAATATTGGATGCAGAAGTCCGGGGGCGTAGCCCCAGGAGACCAAAATAGAAGCTAAAATTTTGAAGTTTAAGTTTGTGATGCCTTACGGCTAACCGCCAGCAGAAACCCAAGGATCCAAGCCTGGGAGAGGGTGCGACCGTTCTGCAAAAGATGTTTCAATTTTAATAAGCCCTGACGACAATGGAGGGGCCCGGGCCCGGGCGATGCGAATGCCCCTGGCAGAAGAACAGTCGTGCGCGAGCCAAGTTCTGGATTGATCTTGAGGGAATTTTGGACATTTTTTGAAGGTTCCAGGACATGGGTTTTGTGAATTTCGTCATGTTTTATCAATTAAAAGTGTTTTAGACCCATGTTCATCATTTTAGGCATTAAAACCATAAAAACTTCTTAGGAAGGAAAACAAAAAACCTACCTCAGGAATCTGATGGGAGGAGGCACGAAATCCACTAAGGATCGGCAAGTGGTGGCAACGGGTGTGAAGGCGGTGATCGACGAAGGTGGTGATTGATGAAGGTGGTGATCGACAAAGGCGGTGAACTTCTCTAACAAGCACTTTGATCTCCTTCTGTAATCCTGACAAGTGAAAATGACAGGTTGGGCAAGATATTTATACCCCAAAATGTATTTAATGCCCCATTTAATGCAGGTACAATCAGTCGTTCGGTTGGTGGATTTGAATTCGCAGATGGCGGCAGGAGGTCCAGGGTCTGGGGACCAGAAAGATGCAAGGCGGCGGCCATTTAAGATTCATTTTGTGTACCGACAGCCGAGGGGATCTCGGGGCCCAGAAGACAGAGTTCCATCGTAGGTTCATCATTTTGGAAATTTAGTTCAGAAACCACCGGCGGTGAAGGGGACTTCGAGTCCTGGAGGGTGGAGTTCTGTCAGTGATTTTCCGTTGGGAACAGCAAAGTCCATACAAAATTTCGGGAGTGGAAGTCCGGAGGGGGTGAAAGTAGCCAAATTTTTTTGTAATTTTCATCGGACGAAGAAGAGGGAGCCAGGTCCTGAGGCCTAGGGAGGCGGAATCCTTCCGCTATTCGGAAGGGCGAAGTCAAGGGGCAAACCCAGCCAAGGAAACCCGGTGGGGTGTGCCCAACAGGCTCCAAGATCGCTGGCAGAGGCAAACTGCCAAGGAGAATCCACAAGGCACCATGACTTGACAAAATTGAAGGGGTGAAATACGGTCAACTTAAGATGAGACTTTGGAGGTATGTTGACCACCTAGGACACCAAAAAGGGGGCACACAAAATGAGGAAATGACAAAAACGATCCAGCAAGATGAAAGAAGAAAAAAGGGTCCCCATTCCGAATGGAGCGTGTGTGCTGAGGGCACAACAAATGATTTTTCCAATGGTTCAAAAGTTGTTTGCGAGATTCTTTTTGATTGAAGTTTTGAGGATGGATGAAATGTTTGATTTTGATCCTAAATGAACCTAAGAAAGACTTGTTTACAATACCAAGGTTTTGAATAACATGCATTTCTCTAAGAGTAGTTCAAACCAAAAGACCAATGTTTTGCTTGGAAGAACATAAGACAAAAGATAACAAGCACATGTGTGGGGTTCAATTGATTTAATCTTTGCTTAATGGATTATTTTTACCACAAACACTTTCTTGCCTTAGCTTTTCAAACTAAATGTCTAATGTCCTAATTTCTTCTCATCCCACAAAGTCCATTATGTCGAAATCAAGGAAATTAATGCACTAGTTCCCTAATGTTGACTTTAGTGAGATAAAATTAAGATGTAAATCCAAATACTTAGAAGCCTCTAAGGATACAATCCCTAGGGAAAGCAATAGAACTTGGATTTTGTCAAAGGTATTTGCTTCCTTAAAGGGTTGGAAATTTGATGATCATGGTTGAATGTTTGTTTTCCAATGTTTTAGATCCAAGAAAAGTGTTTTTGATTCCAAAATGATGCACAATCCTAGGATAGAAAGAGACACCATTTGTTGAATTCCCACTTGGATAAATCCAGCTGTGCTTATTCTTGGTGGATGATTAAAAGCTTGACCACACTGGCTCCCCTCCATGACACTCACTTCTATGGGTTAGACAAGCTTTAGTACCCATGAAACTCCCATGACATACTTCTCATCTCTACCAAGAACCGCAAGAATGCGGGGTATATTCAGAATGACTGTTCTTGCACCAACAAATAGATAAGGATTTGGACTTCTAAACAAAATTTTCTAGTATAGGTATTCTATTCATGGGGATCATCCATACAGAAAGAGACCATTGCTTCCCTTCTTGTTAGAACAATCCTCGTGATACTTGAACGTTCCTCAAGTACCCACACTTATATATCGGTTGGAAGTCGCTTAGCTTTAGCATGTTCCTAGTTGGGTTGTTCCCTTGGGTGATTAATTTTTCCCACCAGGGAGGCCCTCTAAGGATAAACAAAAGCAAGCAAGCACATCCATACTTTGATCAATATTTTTTGAGAAAAAAAGAGAGAACACATGCGATATACTCCAATCACACTAGCAATATTTTGTTCAATTTTAAGAATCCAAATTGAAGTATGGAGGTAATCACTTATACAGCTTAATATCACAAAAATCCTTTTGATTCTCAAGATCACCGTGAGGTGTGAGAGAGGTGCATACTTCTTTTAAATGATATTACTTTGGATAAGGGATTACAAAACATAAAAGGCACATGTTCATTTTAACCTTCAAAGCAAGAAAATGAGTTTTTTTAAGCACCAACTTTGAAGTGTGAGATTTGTTTGGCCAATTGTTAAGTCCAAAACAAAATGTAGTAAGTTCCTAATATTCTTTTTAACCCCTTTGTTTTGTTCTTTTTAGATCCAAAATGAAATTTATTAAGTCCAAAACCTTGAAAGGTAGCAAATCCTTAGAATGGAATTATAATCTCTTCCAAAGTGTTTAAAAACACTTGATACAATAGAAAGAAGAATTCATAAAGAAAAATCCTTCCTTTCTCCCCTGACTTTTGATCAATCCCACCTACAAATACTGGTTAAAACTATAGAAACAGAGGCCAAGAATTAGTTAGGAGTGAAAATTAATCAAAATGAAAAAACACATGCTGAAATTAATTTGAAAACTACCTTTTACCCAACTCCAGTGGTGTAGTTTGTGATGGCAGCGCAGTTTGAAGAAGTCAGCATTATTGTATGGAATTGTTGGGACTGATAGTAGTGGACTATGGAAAAACTAGTGAGCGCAAATGCGGCACTATTTTGACTAATGGCAGAGTTTGGAGTTTGGGTGACCGGTCAACAGAAGGATGATTCAAGTGTCACTATTTGGAATTCAAATTTCTGGTGGGAATGACTCAACGTCATAGTTTGAAGTTTGATAGTGTCGCTAAATAACACCACTGGACTGATAGCAATGCAATTCCTCTTTCAATGGCACACTTTCTTATAGACACAAAAAGTTTCAAAAAACAACAAAATTTTGAAGAAAAACGTGTTAATTTCCTCCAAGCAACCCTCCTTCTAGTGCCAAAATGTGAATGGTGATCCTAGATCTATACAAACATAAATAACAAACACATTATTAGTCCAATACACAAGTTAGAAACAACATTCCCCATAAGATTCATTTGAAATACCAAGAACAAGAAATAACATGAAGAACACAAGTAAAAGGTATCTAATCGTGCTCAAAATAAACAAACTCACAATCCCATTGGGGAATTGGTGCTATTTTGATGTGGAAAATAGCCCTTTCCCAATTCCTTGCAAGCTTGATGATGATTGTTGATGATTGAATGATTCTTCTTGATGAAAGTTCTCCATAACCTAGCTATGAAATAATGAAATGTTGATGAAAACTTGATGAACAATGGATGAACTTATGCATCATGATCTTACATGGATTGTGAAGAAGATTGTGGAGGATTGATACAATAGAGGAGGCCTCTATTTATAAGAAAGAATGATGGAGGATTGAAGAATAGGATGAATGTGGGATAAAAAATCAACCAATGGCCAAATGCCACTTGTCAACATGTGAGTGGATAGAAGTGGAGCACATTTTGGTCATTGTGTAATTAAATGCAATTAGGTGGAAATTCAAATTTGAGGAAGTGACATGTTGGAGGGAGAAGAAAAAGGGAATTAATGCCACTTGGCTCAAGGAAAAGGACATGTAAGAGGCTTTCAATGCCTTGTTGGATGTACAAATCTTTTTGGAGGGATTTTTTTAATTTGAAGAATATTCCCTCTTTGATGCCTTTTTTAATGAAAATGGAAGATTTAATAAATCAAATAAATTGATTTATTGTGCAAGTTGCTAAATCTAGAGGATTTGAGTGATTAGTGTTAGCATTAATCAGGATTTGATTAATTTTGATGAAGATTAGTTGATTTTGACTTTTGAATTTGATTTTAGGATTTAAATAAATCAAAATGAGAGGAATAATGAATATTAGTGATTTAATTAAATAAATTTGATCTATTCAGTTAAAGAGGATGGTGTTAGATTTAAATCAAATAAAGATTAATTTATTTAATTTAAAGGATATGACTTTAGAGCTTAATTAAATAAACTAAATTATTTAATTAAAAGAGGGAATAGGATTAATTAAACAAAATAATTTAATTAATTAATATGAGATAGTAATTTAATTAGATAAAATTGATTTATTTAATTAAAAGATGAAATATGATGAATTTAATTAAATAAAGATTATTTAATTAAATGACTAGCAAAGGAGATGATTCAGGATAGACTGGTGTTAGTAAATCAAGATCAGATGCACAGGATCAATCAGTACATTTTACGTGTCTACATTTTGTACATTATGGTGTTGATGTTTAATGGTGTTCTTTTCTTTGCTTGTGTTATTTTAGGACAGTATCCCAAACCATTTTTCTTTTCTTGTGTGTTAGGTTCTATAGGGACACGGATTCCTTGTTCTTTCTTTCCACATCCTTTTCCACTATAACCTAATTGTCCCTATAGAGCTACCACATTAGAGCTACCACATCATTTGCATTTGTATTAGGAGAAACTGCAACTTATTGCAAGGCCATTTGAAGCATGGTGTGGTAGCTAGGTGAAGATTTAATAAGATCACATAAGGAAATCTTAGCAAGAGTATTCTTAAGTTGTTCAACAAGATCATACTCCTCTCCACTATGTGATGGTAAACAAGGGGCACTAGGAAACACAAGATTTTTTAATGGTAACAAAACATGATTAGGTTTAGGTTGTCTATTATTCCTTTTGTTGTATGTATGAGAAACATTGTTATAATTCAGTTGTTGCAATACATTCTCTTTAGGTGCATCAAGGGTAAGGACATGTTTGTCTGAAGGTTGAGGTTTATTTAAAGGAGGATAGATGATAAGTTGAGGTTGAATAATGTTTACTTCATTTTTCTTAGATTTATGTGAACAATCCTTAGTGGATGAACCTTGCGAGAGGAAGTCTTCAAGGGCTTCGTCTAACATGTCAAAATCATCAGGACTAAAAGGTTTTTGTTTGTTAAAAGGTTGAGTTTGGATAGTGTTCACTTCATGTAGGTTTTGTTTGTTTGAACAAGCCTTAGTTATGGGAACATGGAAACACTTTAGATAGCAACTCATCCTGATAAAGGAAATCACTGCACATAATAGTGAATAAAGGAAATCACTGCACATAATAGCTCTATCCATACTTATCAACATAATTTTTATATTTGATCGGATTTATCATGTCTATTTTTTTCTTTTTCTCTTAATATGGTTGTCTGCAGCTAACATGTTTGTAGTGAATTTATAGTTAGATTTGTAGAATAGAAGATTTATGTCATATTTGTGTCCTAGCTCAACTTTAAAATCACATACATAAGATTGAAGACTTGTTTCATCTTCATCCTGGGTATATTCTCTTCAACCTTTTTCTCTCTCTACTTTAGCTCAATCTTCTAGAATACAGAAGCTCACTAAAGTGGGGGAAAAATGTAATGTCATAAATTGCATGCTATGAAATTTCACATTCAATGAGCCCCCCCTTTAGATAAATTAAAGAAAATAATGCAAGGTTCCTTTTATCCAACTTTAATTTGGTCCTTAATTGCTTAACTTGTTTGTTCCATGTTGTTAAGGTGAATTTATGTCTCATACAAACATGTGTCGTACATAAATTTTCATGTTGTGTGAATATCCTGAATTGATTCCCAATTGTAATAGTTATAGATGTTACAATTATTTCATATCAACAAATGTAACATGTCTACTAGCTCATAGATAGACTAGGATGACTCCTATATGCATAAACCTCCCTAAAACATTCCATTTTGGACTCTCTTCTCACTCTCTCTTGCTCCTTCATCACAACTTATTTTCTTCCATTCCACCATCTCCATTACATTTTCTTTCTCTCACAACCATATTACATTAAATATTTGGTATTATCAACATACTTCTTTCAAGCTTGGAGATTGCAACCTCTCCCTTTCGACATTCTCATCTTGGTAAAGAAGGGTAACTGTGATAAATCTTCATTTCATTGTATATTAATCTAATTAGCACATTATTCTAGAATATCCAATTCTTCTTCAATCATGCCTATTTTATCTTTCTCTATCATTTCTAGTTATTCATGAAGGTGGAAGCAATAAAGTGGGGTTATGACTAAGGTAAATCCCTAAACCATATTAACATTTTTCTTTGACCTTATGTGCATAGGTATTGAAGATATTTCTTTGTTGGAGGCTTCAACTCTTGGTTATTTGTGAGTATTTTCTTCCTTTTCTCTTGCTTTGTCATCCATATTTCATTCACTTTAATTTTTGCTATTCTCTTTCATTTTCTCGCATTTTAAGAGTTTCCAATTATCAGAACTGTTAGTAGCCACTTTACTATTTTTTGAAACATTCATAATTTTTGGTCCATACGAGATGCTAATGTGCCATGGGGATGTCCACAAACTGTGCTTTCATCCTTGGTCAATAGATTGTCAGTTTATCCAAAATACCTTTGTGATATGCTCTTTCGATTTTTGAAACTCTTGTCTTTTAATTTTGTGTAAAACATAAATAGACACTCTTCATCATTTTATCTTGTCACATGTGCAATGTCTTTTGATGTAGTTTATGGTTATTTCTCCTTGATACCTAATCACCTCAATAATAACAAATCCCCACCTCTACATTTCCCAACTAGGGTTACAAGAGCAAATTTGAAATCTTCTGTGCTTTTTTTACTTTTTTTCTTTTTAACCAAAAAAAATTAAAAAAATATGCCACCCCATGGTCAATGGGCAACCAGTGCGTAGCCCTTAAGGAGCTAAACATTTTTTTTTTTGTAATTTTAGTAAGATTAGCAAGATTGTGATAACTTTTCGCCTGGTTATCAAAATTGAGCAAATGAGATATCGTTGGAAAGTTGGTTTCATGAACTTTCTAGTGGTGTGAGTTTCATCACCAATTTTTGTTATTGGTTAATTCTATATATTATTGAAATCAAAGGTGATGTTTTCACCTTTATTTTTTCTCTATTTTTCAAAATTTTAGTGGTGTTGGGATGGCCTTTTAGTGCTCTTCATAGCCATCCATGCACTTTTTCAAAATTTTCTCCAAGTACATTTTATTTAATTTTTGTGATTTCCAACTCTGATGAATTACTTGGACATTTTAGCTCTTGGAAACGTTTTGTTTGTGTGGGATGACTTATTTTAGGTTGTTCTACATGCATTTCCATTTTTTTTCCTATTTGGGCACTTTAGACATCTTTTGCATGTAATTTTTCTTTTGTAGACATATTGAAATAAAGTTCCCTTCTAGTGTATACTTTTTGGGGATTTTGCACATCTTGTTATTCCTTTTGTAATCACACGATGATATAAAGTTCCAGGGTGAAGTTGTGTATGCCTTTTGTTTTACCATCACACCTTTTTCAAGTGAGTGTTTCTTCCACAACAACATTGAATCTTGGTGATTCATGTCTCATTCATGTGTATTTCATTTTGCACACTCTTTTATTTCTAAGTGCCATTTTATGCACGTTTAAATGTTCTTGGTTATCCTTCATGCATTTCTTTGTGTCACGCGATTTTAGTGTGCCTATCTTGGCTCTCCCTTGTTAGCATTAATGGGGGGTTTCTATTGTTGGTGATAATGCTTCCTTGGTTTCATTTTTTTAGTGATGTATGTATCTAGTTCTTGTTCTTATGTACTAGGAAGATGCATCAGTTGGTTACCCATGCATTTTGGTGAGATGGAGCATTTACCATATGAACATTCTTAAATTCATGTTTTGGAGGTGACCTTCCATTTTCATTTTATCAATGTTTTTTAGACTATTGGTACCTCTATTTCTTACTTGCAACTTGCATGTTGAGCAGTGTTGTTGGGGTCACTCATGCAGATTCATGTGTCAAATTTATATCTTCAAGCTCTAGATGTTTTTCTTTGTTTTCATCTGATTTGAGTAATGTCATTAGTGACACTTATGCAAATTATTATATTCTTGATCTTGATCATCATCTATTTCAGAGGAGGTTGTTCATTTCAACACTATAACAATCATCTTTTAACAATTGTCTACAACTTCTTCATCTTTTAGTGATGTTCTTCATGTTCCTCTTTTTTTTGGACATTGTTTTGGTTAGAGGCTTCTTAGTCCTTCACATTTCTTTGAAGATTTTTCAATCCTTCATTCACCTTTCTCTCTTTAAGAGAGGAGTTTTTCCCATGTGGTTTCTCCTTTTCTCCAATTGTGAGAGATAAGATTGTGTTAGAATAATCATGTGGGTAAAAGTACAAGGCTATGTCACACTTTTTAAAGGAAACGACCAACACTAATTGAACTTTTAAACTTCAATCACTAAAAAGTGACATATGTTTTAAATTTTTTAATGATGTAAGCTAATAAAATATTTATTTTTAGTGTATTTTATACTTTTATTTAAAAAAAATATTTGAATATAGTTTTTATAAATTAGCACTATAATTTAGTTGCTAAAAAATTGTTGAAAAATGAAGTTTCATGAGACGTCAATCTTTATATAGTAATTTTTATTTTTTCCTTCAATTATTTTATGTGTATTTATAACTTGAAACTTTAGTGCATGGATTTTTTTTCCAATTTTGATAAATATATATTTTTAAATAAATAGTAAAATGTGTGTGTATTAAAACATAGTTATTTCCATCCGACATCAACTTTCATATTATCTATTTATTTAAAATAGAAAAAAAATTATACCATCTTGATATAGATACTTTTTTCTAGTGCATCATATTTTTTCCAAATATGTTTGATAAGTTTTACTATTTTTCCTTGACATGGTAATCAACCTAATATTTTGTGTTGATAACCTACTTTTAGTAAAAATAAAAAGGAAAATATAAATGATAATTAAATTATTAAGATATATATTTCTGAAAACTACACTTATGGATCTACAAAAGGGTTTTTTTATATTCTAAAAAAATGTTATTTACATGAGTAACAAATGTTGAAACATCATTTTTCAAATAAATCTATTTTTTTGGTAAATTGGCCTCAAAGTGGTGCTACATATGCTTTTAGCCAACAATTTTAGCTGGAAAAGTTGTGGACATATGTAACTTAGCTAGAACAAATCTTATAAGATCATATGTTTGACAAAAAATAGGTTTTTAGTTAGAAATACTTAAATTCACTTGTGTTGATAAGTCGACAGAAAGTGTGACACAAATTTGTACTTTTACCCATGCATTAGCTAATAATTAATTAATATTTGATTGATTATTAGTCTAATTTATTCTCATGCACTTAAGCTAAAATTAGTAGTGTTTTTTATGTTAACTAAAGTGAGCTATTATTGGATCATTTGTTTCGTATTGCATGAGATGTTTACACTTTTCATGATCTAAGCCCTTTATCATTTAGGGTGGCTCCTATATAGCAGTAAACCCTCATTATATTATCATAACCTTTTGATAACCTTTTGAGAACCCATGATCTCCTTAAAGACTCTTGAGGTTCATTCTCTAGCTTTTTCTTGTTGAAGAAATTACATATTATTGTTTGCAATGCTCTTTCCTAGAAGGTTTATTTATTTGTTGTTTGATCTTATGTCTCATGTTCTTTCACAAGTCTAACATGGTATCAGAGCATGGATTTAACAAACCCCTTCTTGATTTATGAGGGTTTTCTTCAACTTGGGTTATAGATTTCAAATCTAGAATCTCCATTAACTTTTGCAATTTTTGGAGTTGGACATTTTTTAGGTGCCTTTTGGTTTGAAAAGAACCTCACCGTTGCATTCTGGAAGTTGATTCGATGAATTTTGACTATAGATTTACTCATATTCCCTATCAGAAGCTTTGAGGAAAAAATATTTTGTATAGGGGTCGTACGACCCCTATACGACTATTGATTTTTACTTTTTATTTAAATAATTTTTTTTGTATTGATTAGTTTTAAAAAAATTAAATAAAAAATTAAAAAAGTTATGGGGTGGCATATTTAATTTTGTTTGGGGTGCACTATTAGAGGGTACCTGCACGTGGTGACAGGCCTACAAGCTCCAAGTTCCTCGTCGATGGGGTTTTTACCCCCACGATTGATAGTCTTTGTGTCGGCTGACGATAATAACCAGCTACTTGGTGGCCATTCCAATGTACTGGTGACACTCAATTTTTTTATGACATGCTCATTTTTATTTTTTCAATGGCGGCCCACATAGTCTTGTACAAGGAATCTTTTCCAAGAATATTTTGACATTTCTCCATATACCCACGGTTTCCACATTTTTTATGCCCTTTACCAGCAATCAATTTTTTTACCAACATAGAGAATATTCTAGGGAATATTTTTCTTACATCAGTGGTACGAACAATAGGTAGGCCCCTTCAAGCCCCATTTTACTCTAAAGAATTTTTTTTTTCTTTTTTCCATAACTTGGGTGTATGATATTGAAATTGGGTGAACAAGATACTGTTGGATTCAAGCTGGTTCCATCAAATTTCTAGTGGTGTGGGTCTCATCACCATTTTTTGCTTCTGGTACATTATATAATCTATTTAAATTAGAGGTGTTATTTTCACTCTCAGACTCATAACTTTTGACTCATTTCTCCATTTTTTTGTGGTTCTAACAGTGTTGGGATGATTTTTCAGAACTCTTCATAGCCATCTATGCACTTTTTCAATATTTTTCTCTAGGTATATTTAATTTAGTTTTTTTGTTTTCACACTTTGGTGAATGACTTGGACATTTTAGCTCTTAGAAACTTCCTATTTGTGTGGGATGACTCTTTTTTGGCTATTCTACATGTATTTCCAGTACTTTTGTCCTATTTGAGAATTTTAGACAAGTTTTATAAGCACATTCTCTTTTGTAGATGCACTGAGATAAAGTATCATTTTGGTGCATACTTTTTAGAGATTTCATAGATCCTATTGTGCCTTTTTTACTCACACTATGATATAAAGTGCCATGGGGGATTGTGTAGGCCATTTATTTTTCCATCCAACCTATGTCAAGTGAGTGTCCCTTCCATGATAGTAGTGAATCCTGGTGATTCTTGCCTCATGCATGTGTGCCTTATTTTGCACACCCTTTTTATTTGTAGGTACTCTTTTGTGCATGTTAAAATGTTCTTGTTTCTCCTACATTCACTTCTTGGTTTCACATAGTTTTAGTGTATTTGTCTTGTCTTTGTTTCTACTATTGGTGATAATGCTTCTTTGGTTCTATTTTGGAGTGATCAATGTATCTATTTCTTGTTCCTATGTACTAGATGAATGTAGCAGCTGATTACCAATACATTTCAGTGAGATGGGGAATTTTCCATATGGACACTCTTGCATTGCTATTTTTTGGAGGTTTGATCAATGTTCTTTAGACTATTAGTACCTATATTTTCAATTTGCATCTTGCATGTTGAGTAGTATCATTTAGGCCATTCATGTAGACTCATGTGTCATATGTATCTTTGATTTCTACATATTTTTCCTTTTTTCACCTATTAGATTCAAGTAGTGTCATTGGGGGCACTCATACAAATTATTATCTTCTTGATCCTAATCATTATATTTTTTATTGGAGGTTATTCATTTTAGCACTATATCAATCATCTTTTGACAATTGTCTACGACTTCTTCATGTTCCTATTTTTTGGGACATTATTTTGGTTGGAGGCTTATTATTCCTTCACACCATTTTGGAGGCTTCTTAGTCCTTCATTATTTTTTCTCTTTTGGAGAGGATTTCTCTCCCATAGTGTTTTTTTCCTTTTCTTCAGTCATGAAAAATTAGATTGTTTATACATGGATACCTCACCAGGCCTTGTTTGTCAAGACCCATCATGCATTATTTATTTTTATGGTTTTTAGCTACCCCTAAGTTCATCTTAAGGGGGGTGTTAGAGTAATCATACATTAGCTAATAATTAATTAATCTTTAATTGATTATTAGTCTAATTTATTCTCATGCACTTAAGATAAATTTAGGAGTGCTTTTTTATGTTAACTAAAGTGAGCTATTATTAGATGATTTTATCTCATTGCATTAGATGTTGACTTGTCGTGATCTAATCCCTTTATCGTTCAAGGTTTCTCCTATATAGCACTCAACCCTCATTGTATTATTATAACCTTTTGATAACCTATTGTGAACTCATGATCCCCTTGAAGACTTTCAGGTTGATTTTGTAGCTTTTTTTGTTGAGGATATTGCATATTATTGTTTGCACCTCTCTTGCATGGAAGGTGTCTTTGTTCATTGTTTGATCCTATGGCTCATGTTTTTTCACAATTTTAATAAATTGTTTGTACATGGGTACCTCACCAATCCTTATTTTCCAAGACCCATCATGCATTCTCTTGTTAGGGTTTTAAGCTACTCCCTAAGTTCATCTTAAGGTGGTGTTAGAGTAATCATGCATTAGATAATAATTAATTATTAGTCTAATTTATTTCATGCACTTAAGCTAAACTTAGGAGTATTTTTTATGGCTCTAGGAAAATTCATCGTTAGCAATTCACTAAAGGAAAATTCATCGCCAGCAATTCACCGCCATGGAAAATTCACTGACGAAAAATTCACCGCCATCAATTCACCAATATTTTTTAATATATATTTCAAAGACTTGGTGAATTGTTAGTGGTGAATTTTTCGTCAGTGAATTTTCCATAGTGGTGAATTATTGGCAGTGAATTTTCCTTTGATGAATTGTTGGCGATGAATTTGTTGGATGTCATTTTTTATGTTAACTAGAGAGCTATTATTAGATCATTATGTCTCACCACATGTCATGTTGAAAATTGTCATGATCTAATCCCTTTATCATTTAGAGTTGCTCCTATATAGCACTCAACCCTAATTATATTATGATAACCTTTTCACAACCTTTTGAGGACTCATGATCTTGAAAACTCTTGAGATTCATTCTAATATATCTTTTTCTTGTTGAGGATATTGCATATTATTGTTTGCAGCTCTCTCGCATAAAAAATGTCTTTGTTCATTGTTTGATCCTATGGCTCACTTTTTTTACAATTCTAACACCATAATTATATTGGAAATTATCAATGAGGTAGAGGAAAATATGGAAGAAGTGGTGGAAGGACATTCAAAGGAACCTATTTTAAACACATAGTTGAAGGACGCATAGTATTTAAATTTACACATTCACAAGGGAGATATGATATAATATAAATGAGAGAACCACATGAGTTGTGAATGATGATGAATAAATTCATTCCAATGGAGGGAAATTAAGTGTGCAAAAGAAGGTGAATAATTATTAACAAGGAGTAATTTGTTGAAACCTATAGTAGATTAAAATGAACTAGTTCAAATAAAAAAATTACTACAACATATGTCAGTTTAGAAGTAGATGTTGCAAAGTAGTTATTTAGAGTGGTAGTATTGATAGTATAAATTCAAATGAGATGGTAGAAAATTTTAAGTTGAAACTTGGGTAGAACATCCTAATCTTTATAGAGTATCTAGGTTACAAAATGATCATAAAATTTTGGTTAGTGAATAGTTTCTTGTTCAATTTAAGAATAAAATTCATGGAGATGAAATTTTGTGTGATATCATGCCTATGGATGTTCATCATATTTTTTAAAATTAGACCATGGAAATTTGATATTCAATCTATATATCTACTTTGTCCCTTGATGGATGAAATAGAAATAACTAATTATAATGTAAGAGCATTGATTCTTAATGGTAAGAATTTTTCAAGGATATTAACTAGGAGAAGGTGTTTTTTTGTTTGTGTAAATAGGTAGAAGAGACCACAAAGGAAAATGTGTTATCACATCTAAAGATTTTAAAAAATTGGTAGATTATAGTGATAATTTTGAATAATTTATCAAAAGGGTAACCATTAGTCAAAAGAATGAATTTATCATATGAATCTCATTATAAGAGAAATTTGATTTAATAAGAAATCTCATATATTAACACCAACTAAAAATGAATAGTTAAATTGACAAGCTGAAGAATTTTATAGGAAATAACTAATTAGATAAAGTTTAAGTCCAGGCTATGTAGTACCAACCATATTAGCGCCTAAGAAAGGAGGATAATGGAGAAAGCTTATAGACTGTAGAACCATTAACAAGACTACTATCAACTAAATATTTTCATTTTAATAATGGATGACCTTGTGGATTGTTTGAGTGGATCAACATATTTTAGTAAGATAGATTTAAAGAGTGTCTATCACCATATTAGAGTTAGAGAAAGAGATGAGTGGAAGACTACTTTTAGGATAAATGAATAATTGTATTATTGGTTAATAATGAAATTTGAATTGACTAATGCACTTAATAATTCCAAAAAGTTAATGAATGAAGCTTTGAAGTTATATCTTGATAAATTTGTTGTAAATTTGGATGGAATTTTGATTTTTAATAAAGATAAACAAGAAAATTTAGATCACACTATATTAATATTGTAAATATTTAGAGCAGATTTTTTTTTAATGAATGTGGTGAAATGTATAATTTCATTAAGGAATAGGTAGTATATATGGATTTGTTATTTCTTATAGTGGATTGAAGATGCATCTAGAAAAAATCAAATCTATTGATAAATAGATTACACCAAAGAATTTTAGAAGATAGAAATTTTCATGGCTATGGGTTAGAAGTTTTCTTGAGATGTTTATCATGTGAAAAGATAACTTGTTATGACTTGGAATTACCATGGGCTGAGCTTTTCTAAAATTATTTAGTAAACAAGAGTACCAAAAAGACATTAATTTAGATTGTATATGGAAAAGTCAAAGAAATGTTTTAGAATAAAGAAAATTTATTGCTAATCATAAAGTAAGTGCTATGGATGAAGAGTATGCAAAATACATGAAAAAATATTACGTAGTTGGAAAAAATGACTATTAAGTACAAAGAACATGCAAATCAAAAGAGAAGACATTTAAGGAGTATGAAATTGGAGATTTAGTCATTGTTTATTTGAGTAATGATTCAGGGAGGGGAAAAAAGAATAGAATATGTAGGATGGTTAAGAAACTTTCGAGGAGATATGATTTCATTTATACTAAGTATTTCAATTTTATAGTATTAATATGGAAAAAATGTTGAAAGAGTTTAAGAGAAGATTAGATGTTAGATATGACATAATAAGTTGAGAAATGATAGAATTTCTAGTAGAGTATTGATAGATCTCATAAGATCTATTTTGTATTGAAATGTTTCAAAACTTTAGTTTATATTGAAACTTTGAAGTTATGATGTAATTATGATTAAGAGTTGATAAAATTAATTGTGTAAAATTTTCTCATCTTCTATGTAAATTTGTTAAATGATCATTTTCTATATGATTAGATAATCCTTAATTAATTTCTCAAGCCAGAAATATGACTTTTGCTTCCATTCATTTTACATATGTACTAAAATAAACTTCCATTTGTTTTAGGTCATGAATCCAAAAATTTAACATTAATTTTCTGTCAAAAGTTTGTATCTCAATTTGTATTCCTTTATTTCCTTTTCTTCATATGGTTCCATTAAGAAATCCTTACTATTCATATTTCTTCTTGTCCAATTATATTTTTTGTTTAGAACTTTAGCAAGTTTTCCATAGAGGATTGTTCTAGTATTAGAGCTCTTTTTGTTTTTGACTAGATAAGCGGGGTTTTCGAAAGGTCCCTGAACCCTTTTACAAATCAAAAGATAGATCCTTCAACTTAGCAAAACAACAAAACTAGAAAAGAACAACAAGACAAAACAAAACAACAACCAAATGGAACCATGTAGCTCCATTGAAATGGAGTAGAAAAACAACACACCCAACTCAAGGTAGTTTAAAAAATTGTTCGAAAGATTTTTGTTGAACCATTATACAAGGGTTCTTCTCCACAAATCTTTTCATCTTTTTATTGCAAGGATAAGAAATAGAACCACTCATGGGACCAAACAAACTAGGAGTATCAACTAAGGGACTATTAGAATCTTCACCCTGAGGTTTTTGAAGGAGCAAGGTGTGATCTTCCACAACAACAGACATCTTCTCAGGCTTTTGAAAGAGGGTGGTGTGATCTTTCGTATCAGCAAACATCTTCTTTTTTTTCTTCCAAACAAAGTGTTGCTTCTTTCTCCTTAGGCAAGTAAAGGAGGCATGACCTGCTTTTCCGCAAGAATGGCAAATAATAGGAGAATTTTCATATTCAATCTGTTGCACCCACTTTCCAAATCTTGAAGATAAGGTAATCTGAGTAGGGAGAATAAGGTTATTGTCCACTAATACACAAAACCTAGCAGACAATAATCACTTCATCGATTTTGTTATTTTATTTGTAGAAAAAAAAACTTCCCAAAAGAATTAGTAATACCCATAAAAACCTTTTCATGCCAAAACTCCAAAGGCGGCCCTGGCAAACAGACCCAAATAGGAAACATAAGAGTGTCTGTCATAGGGTTGAAACCAAGAGATCACCTTTAAAGACAAAGGCCATTCTAACAAAAAAACCAAGGGCCATCAAGAAGGACCTTAGAGTAACTTTCTTCGCAAGGAAAGAAAAAGAGGAAGAAACCATTTATCATAGTAGTTACCTTGACTTGATCGTTGAACTTCCAGATCTGACAAACCCATATTTTGATAGCATCTATGTTGGGACAAATACCACAGAATCTCCCAACCAATGAGCTCTTTAGCCAATCCAAAGTCTCTGAAATGGTAGAATCGGGAACATCAAATTCAGCTTGTCCTTTAGACTCCAAAGCAATGGAGCTATGAGCAGAGACATCACCATCCTTCGAGGTAGCCACAGGGAATGAAGGAAGAACAGAATGAATCAAACCCTTAGCCCTATAGTCCAACCCATCAAGCTCGGTAACTATAGAGGGCAGAGGGGAAGCAATAGGGACAAGAGTGCTCTCCACAACAACATTAGGGATAACGAACCCTTTTTTGAGACTAGAAAATAGAGCTTTGTCACTAGTATTCTCAACCTCACTAGCATTCAAGTTATTTTGAGTCTTCAGATGGGCCTCCAGAAGGATGTCAAGAAGAAGTTCATCCTCCTCAACCAACCCATCACAGAGCCCATCCTCAGGCCCACTAAAAGCATCAATGGAAGAACCATCAATAGGATCTTCAACGTTAGAGAACGGAAAATCATCCTTGTCTCCCTCTAGAGCCCACAGGTCAATGACAGGGGAGTCAGGGGAGCCACGAAGGGAGCCCACCAAACCAGAGCTCATAGAAGTAGAAAAAACAAGAGCAAAAACTAGAGGATCCGCATCAGCAAGCCCATCATCCTCTATTTCACCTTCAAAAATGCCATCAGCAGAAGCGGCAAGATCACCTTTAGAATTTTCGTCATCGCTACTGCCATCCAAGATTTTCAAAAAGCGCTAACCTCCTCCATTCCCTGCAGGGCCTCCGTCTTCCTGCGCAATGCCATCATTTTTAGAACTCTTTTTGTTACCCCCAACCATTGCTAAATTTTCATCACACCTTGTATATAAATTTTCAATGTGATGTACTCAAATGTTTCATCTTCACTTCTTTGTTCCACTTACTTTGCATTGTAAAATAACAACTCCCTCTTCTTTGAAGATCTAAAATTTATCATACAACAAAGTCATTCCATAATATTGAAAGACCATCAACTATAACAATGCCATAATGATCCATAAACTTTCAAAATTCAAATCCAAAGTTTATTAGAACATGAAATATTATTATTATAATTAGCAATTAAACAAATGATAATAGGTTAGAAGAGTAAATGTTAGATCAAAATGGAGAAAAATAATATTGAAAATGAAAAGAATTCACCCTAAAACTCAGAGAAAACCCCTAACACAACATCGACTAAATTCTCCTATTTTGAATAAAACAACACAAACCAAGCTCTCCTAATGCACTACAAAGATCCATGAAAGGAATTTGAAGTAGAGAGTTCGTCGTTTGTCTCAAATTTTTATTTTCTATTAATTTAATTTGAAAAGTACCGTGATAAGTTCCTTTTCTTATGTATAGTTTCACGATCGCTTAATACAATGGTTTTAGTCTGAGGAAAATTTAAAAATTTATGCTGCTGATCACCCTTGGAATTCATCTTAGTCATTTATGAATCCTTACAAAACATGACATCTAGATGAGATGAATTCAGAAGATTATTAGCGCACAGTAAAAACTTGTGAGTTTGTGAAAGATTGTTTTGAATTTCTTGGCTTTGGCCAATATATTTCAGATGACTATTCATCTCCATTAGGAAGTGGATAAAGAACTGTGATTGTCTTGAAAATGGACCGAGTTACTTCCCAAGGTTTGTCATGCTTCCCATACTCTCCATGGAGATAAATCTTTACTTCTTTCCACATTAATGTTCCTGTTCTTGTTTGTTTAAAACCAAAGTTTCTTGAGAAAGAAAAATAGTCGTGGATGAAAGGAATGAGATAAAAATGGTAGGAGCAAACGAAGAAGGGAGGTCAGGAGTTCGAGGAAAGAACAAGGGATAAGAAGATAAAGAACTAGAAGGAAATATTAGTGGACACAAAGGGAAAATGCTAGGGATGAGATAATGAATGAAAAATTTTGGGGGAAGGGTTCTAAAAGAGGGAAACATCATGGGTAAGGAGAAGAAATAAGAGACAAGAAATAAGAGTGAGAATAAGGAAATTTAATAGGTCTTAAAAAGGAAATAATGAGAAGATATAATAGAGAGAAATTATAAGGTCGGAAAAAGTATAGAGGTGGTGTAAAATAAGGTGGAATTATTATAAAGTAAAAATAAATTATATCATAGATATTTAGATTATTAATTCAAATTTAAATCTTTCAAATTGAAAATCTAGGTCAGTAGTTACGTTTTAGCAAAAAAAAAAAGGGTGCTTTTTACTCTATAATATGGTGTGAATGAGAATAGAATATATGATCTTGTGACATTAGTTTGAAATAATGGCCCTTGCTATCTTGAAGATTTCCTTGCTCACTATTAGAGCATAAGCCTTGATAACCATCTAATGAAGACCCAAATTGAATTTGAGTCATTGATCACCAATGTAAAAAGGTTTTGTCAAAAATGGATAAGATTACCTATCCCACCACCATTCTTTGTGTTATCACCATGGCAGAAAGGAAATAGAAGATGAATGTTAGAACTTTCAACTCACATCATCACACATTAACAATTTCGACTAGTCAAAAGTAACATTTAAAATTTAAAATTTTGGTGCAATTCACCTACCTACACAACCCATTCAATGCAACAAATTTGATTCTAGGGTTCTCACAATGATACAATTCCAAAGTTATATATATTCAAAAAGAGCTTCATTTTTTCTTATTATTCCATCAAAGTGTTGAGAAATTCTTTAATTTTTTTTTAATTTTTTTAAAGCAAAAGCAAAAAGCCCATATATTTATATATATAATAAAGTTTATACATAGGAGGTGGATTTTACAAATCCATGTTTTCCCAGATATTTCAAACACATCAGTACAATGCATAGGGGAATGCAAAAATTCGTAACACTCTTCCTAATACTATTCAGAAAGACCAACCCATTCTGACCATCCATCGATTAGCATTACAAAGTCCCAGGTCTAGATCAAAATTTCCCAAAAATTGCTTGATCTCATAATAGCTATTCTTCCATTAAAGCCACCTAAACAGAGTTTTCATCTTGTGCCTCAAAATTTTCCACAACTTGATTAACATGAACCACAAGAGCATCATTTGCAACTGGAGCCCATTGAGCATGCCACCCACACACACTGGAGCCTTGACCATCAATTGAAGAATTTACTGCAATTGGAACACAATGAGCATGCCCCCCACACACACTAGAGCCTTGTCCGTCACCCAAGGCATTTGACATTTGTGGACCACAGTTCATCCATGGACGAGCTTTCAACCCCATTCCTCTGTCAATAGCACTTCCTGCATTGACAAGAACAACCTTTGCTTCCACATGACCCACATTTGGAATTGGTGAACACCCTCGACCTTCCCTCCCAGTAGAATTTATGGGGGAATGGGGATCACGAGCCCTAAGAAAATATATTGCATAATATTTTTCTTTTATTTCCCTATACATGTTCACATAGACCCTCCTACAATTTTTCCTTAGTGCATTCAATAGTCTGTTGTCACTCTTGTATTGCAGGGCCAACCTAATAGACTAATAAATCTCCTCAAAGCCATGGCGGTGGTAAATAAAGTCCCTTGGAAATAAACTACCTATGTCCCCTTTCCCAACAAAAACATTATACTTTTGGATTGCAAGTAGCAGGGCATTGCGCTGAAGAAAACAAGGCTTGAAAAACTACTCAACAATAAACACTAATTCCCTATAAGACTGCAGCAAATCCATTATGTTAGACAGGAAAACAGAAAGTACCTGTGAAGGAAATATGATCCTTCTAGCTCATGGGCTTGTGACCTCCACTCCAAGGATTGTGTGAATAGCTTCCTCCACTCTAGGGCAAGAAAAATTAAAAAGCCACCTTCAGATAGTCGTGAGAGAGGTATTCCTCGAAAGGGAACTCCCATTGTTGAACTGCCATGCCCACCTTGAAGTTCCAAGGCTTGAAATACATGCTGCAAATACTCCACACCTGGGCAGATATATTGGAAGACTAATTAAGCAAAGCTATAGGTTAATGCCACTTAGCAACCACCTTCCTTTATAACCAATAAAAATCATGTGCATATCTTTGGTGCATTTAATGGAGAATATTATGATGTACTGAGGATGCAAGCTTAGAGACCTTCAGATGGAGTGTGTGAAACTTGTTTTCGTAGCTCCATTCTATATGGTGCATTCCTAAACATCATGATGCTTTGTACCTACAAAAGCAACAAACATTAAAAAAAATAAAAATTAGGTAACACATGTTCATTCATGGACGCGGTTGTCGTAATCATCACTTGAAATGAGCCTTTCAAAACTATTGACACCTTGATGATGAAGGGAAGGAATCATTGAGAATACATCAGTAGTCTAACAACCAACTGCAAAGCTAGCCACCTCATACAAGGAAATTCCACATCACACATCCTAGTTGTCAAGCCAATGAAGCTAGTTTTGCCTCCACATCTCACATCCTAGTTGTCAAACTAGCTAAGCAAGTTTTGACAACCAACACTCCAAACCCTGAATATGTACGCTAGAAAATGAACTTTAATAACTATTTTGACTTCCATCCTCATTAGAAAACTCTATTAATTGAGGAAAACTATTTGCAATCTCCCAAGTCCCAATAATCTCAAAATTTTGTCCATCACAACCCATATTTACAACTCTATCAACTAACTTATTACCTTCTTTGTATGAGTACAAGATGTGAACTTCGACAAAAGAATCCAAAATATGCCAAACTTTAGTCAAAATATATCTTAACCTCCAATTGTGTATGAATCTTTCTTTGCAAGCATTTATTATGATCAAAGAATCTTCCTCAATGTGTAAATTATGGATATCCATAGACTTTGCAACCTGCAAACCATAAAGCAAAGCTAGACTTTCTGCAATGTTATTAGTGCAATTTAACAAATGGACTGCCTTAGCTGCTAGGAGAGAACTATTCCAGTTCCTAATGACTATACTAGCACCTGACAACCTTGGGTTGCCCCTTGAAGATCCATAAAAATTAAGCTTAAAGAACTCTTTTGAAGGAGGTTTCCATTGACTTTACTTCTATCAATTTTGGATTGTGGGGCAATCTTTTGAGATCCTTTAAAAGGTAAAGATAATGATTCCTAGTTTTGAAGGAGCCAATTATCCCAGTTTGAGAACATTGAAGAATCATTCTTATGCCTTTGGACATAAGCATTGACTACCTCAGAGATTGATTGTTCAATCTTGTTTTTAATTTGCATGATTGGTTGGGATTGTTGTCTAAAGATTCTTTTGTTTCTCTACCACCACAAGCTCCAAACTACTAAGGTAGGGGAAACTTTCCATATGCATGCAAAGAAGGAGATCTTAAACAATACCGGTTAGGTAGTAAATAGGTCCCATAAGGTGGATGGCATTGGAAAGGAAACATTCATTTTTTCTTTGATAAATTGCCAACATTCTTGTGCCCAAGAGCATTCCAAGAATAAATGGTCTACAGTTTCATTAAATTCTTGACAAAGAACACACTTGAATGGTTCAACAAAGCCTAGTTTACTCAATCTATCACATGTTAATATTCTTTTTTGAAGTGCTAGCCATGTAAAATTACCATCCTTGGGCAAGATCATAGGATTCCAGCAAAAGGAGTACACTCTATGTGATTGAGATTGATCCATAGATGTTGTAAGAGACTTATATCCCTGCTTAACTGTGTAATTCCTATCCTTTGAAGGCACCCAAATTATCTTATCTGGAGCTCCTAATAAGAACACAATCCTTTCTTGTAGGAGTTTAAGAAACATACTTCTTTGATTGGGGGATAACAGAGGGGATGAAAAATATTTCCAAGCAACTTTTCTAGAAATAGGATCAACATTGTCAATATAATCCTTCAATTTGCTACCCCATAAAACTGAAGACACTTGCTCAATTGGGGATAAATCTTGAATTGAGGACAAGGGACAAAAGCCATTCCATGAATCCTTCCAAAAATGTACACTTTCCCCATTATGAACCTCCCAGGTCAAATATGGGAGAATTACCTCTCTACAAGTTACCAAGAAGTTCCATATCACCGAGCCAACATGAGGATTTGAAATGGTTAAAATTCTAGTAGGATTATCATTATCCAAATACTTTGCTTGCATAAGAGAGCACCATCTCAAATTTTTCTTTTGGTACATGCACCAAACTAATTTGGCTCCCAATGCTAAGTTTCTTGCAGAAAAATAATGAATGCCAACTCCTCCACTATTCTGATTTGTGCACAAATTTTCCAAGGAGATCAAGGGGATCTTTCTTTTATCATCCATATTTCCTCTCCACAGGAAATTCTTAATGAGCTTTTCAATTTGTTGCACTATACCTTTTGGTGCCTTCAAAACAACCATAAAGTAGTTAGGAATTGTTGCTAAGACTAATTTTATCAGTAGGATATGGCCTGAGAAAGATAACCACCTTTCCTTCCAAGATAAGATTCTAGATTTTATTCTTTCTATATCCTTCTGCTAGTATTGAAGTTTATCTACCCCTAAAAAGAAAGGAATACCTAGGTATGCACTTGGAAACTCTGCTACTTGAAAACCCAGCAAATTTACTAGTCTTCTTGAAAGTGATGAGGGTGTATTAAAAATATAAAATTTTGATTTAGAGGCATTTACTTTTTATCCCGAGGTAGAAGTGTATTTTTCAAGCACCTATTTAACTTTTTTCACCTCCAATAAAGAAGATTTAACAAATAGTAAAGTATCATCTGCAAATAAAGAGTGTGTAGCCTGGATTCCAGTTTTTGGGATGGTAATCCCCTGTTAAAGCCCTTGGTCATGGACTTTTGTAATTGTTCTACTCAGTGCTTTTTCCATGATGATAAAAAGAATTGGGGAGAGTGGGTCTCCCTGCCTCACCCCCTGAGTAGAACTAAAGAATCCAACTAGAGCCCCATTGATTAGTACTGAAAAGTTAGCCCTTGAAAAGCACAATTGAATCCACTTACACCATTTTAAAGAAAAACCAAACCTTTGAAGGACCTGTATTAGAAAACCCCAATCAACCCTGTCATATTCCTTCATCATATCAATCTTGATAATGAAAGAGGGTAAAGCGTTGTCTTTAATTGAATGGAACACTTCATGGGCTATGAGGGCCCCTTCAGGTGTCTCCCTACCAGGAAAAAAGTCCCCCTGTTCATGAGATATTATTTTAGGTATGAGAGGCTACAACCTGAGATAAATGGATTTGGTGAAAATTTTATATATAGTATTGCACAAAGAGATTGGCCTAAATTTTGCAAAAAAAATTGGCTCATTGACTTTAGGAATAACAACAATGTGATTTGTGTTAAATTGTTTCAACATTGACCTTGTCTTTCTAGATTCTTCTAGTGCTAACAAGACATCAAAACCAATAAAATCCCAACATTTTCGAAAGAATAAGCCAGTGAAGCCATCTGGACCTGGTGCTTTATCAGGTGGTAAGGAGAAAACAACCTTCTTAATCTCCTCAAGAGTAAAAGGTTTCAACAACTGGTCATTATCCTCTTGATTAAGAAGCTTAGGAATATTCTCAAGCAGCTCCTCAGCGTCCTTACAAGCAAAATATGGCTTAGTCATAGCAGCCAACAACAAATTGGAGAAAAAACTTACCCCTTCTCCCTAAATGTCTTCTTCCTTTGTCAACACTTCTCCTGTTAGCAAGGATTGAATGGAAAACACATAATTCAAAGACTTCTTTACTTGTGTTGAAGCATGGATTTTTTTTGTGTTTTTGTCCCCTTCTCTTAACCACAGTTCTCTAGACTTTTCCTACAAATATATTTCATCCCTTGCTAATAGCTCTACCCATTCTGCCTGCAAACATTTTTGATATTCATAGGTAGTGGCATCTAACCCATTCTGAATTATTAGATCATTGACATCAGACAACTGCTCATACACTCGTTCTTTTTCATGAAAGATGTTTTTAAAAACATGTTTGTTCCATTGTATAATCTATTTCCTAATTTAGCATAATTTTTTATTTAACTAAAACATCTGAGAACCCCTGACAAAAGGTGCACTTGACCACCATTGACATAGTAGTTCCAAGAATTATGGGTGTCTGAACCACATCCCCTAAAATTTAAATGTAGATTTACCTTTACCCTTTTTCCCATTTCCTACAAAGCATAAATCAATAGAAAAATGATCTAAACCCGCTAAGGGAAGAATTTGGGAAGACAAAGACTACCTGTCCATAAACCAATTTGACGATGCAAGGAATCTGTCCAATCTTTCTGCAATTTGCAAAAAAAAAAAAAAATTATTTGTCCATGTGAAACTACAATTTTGTGGAATGATGTCCATTAAAACACTATCTTTAATGAATGAAGCAAAGTCATCCATTACCCTTTGGGGAGGGAGAATGCCACCTTTCTTCTCCTTCAAATTGGTGATTGCATTAAAATCTCCAGGGAGTAGAACTTTCTTTTCTAAAAGTCCATCCAACATGTTTGTGAGAATTTCCCATAGTTTCTTTTTGTCTCCTGTAGCAGTTGGAGCATATATATTAACTAACCATAACTGTAACTCAAAATGCTTGACTTTCACTAGTTTCCAGTTCTTATCATTTTGTATTGGCTCAACAACTACTAATTTTGGATTCCACAAAGTTAAGAGACCCCCTGAAGCACCTTGAGCTGGAGAATGTGTAGATTTCCAAGATTTCCACTTTTGAATTGATAATCCATATGTTGCCTCTGAGGTTTATTTTTCTTGCAACACAATTATATCTGCTTGGCAAGCATCCAATTGCTGCTTGATTTGATCTTTTTTGTTAGGGGCATTGACACCCCTGACATTCCATGAGATGATCTTCATTGGGGCTGAGGAGAGAAACATGCTCTCTTCGGGCGCTTGTTAGCGAAGACCATCAGAGTAGAATCTAAAGTGGTTTGCACACCAACAACAATTTCTTCCTTCATTTTGGTGACATGAGACTTTCTCCCACGTTTACCTAGGATTTTGACCAACACAGGTTTTACACTTGGAGTCTGCATTATAGAAAGGGAATGGGAGTAATCAAACTCATCAATGGGGCTCTTGGATTCTAATTTATCAGTAACCATATTAGCTTCCTCTTCCAATTGCAGAACCTCATCTTTCGATTGCATATCTCCTTGATCCTTTTGCAATGATAGATGGTCTCTGTTTGAATCCATGGACATAGTAGGCATTTTTCCTATTAAACGTTTATCACCCAAAAACTATAGACCTTCGCCATTCCTGACATTAGATCTATCCTCCTCATTTAGAACTTCTTCTACAATTTCTTTGATCAACTCACAACCTATAGAAGAAAGAATCTTGTTGATGAAATCTTCCAAATCCTCACATTTATCCAATTGAACCTTCTCCTGAGGTAAGAATCCTTCTTGTTTCCCATCTTCAAGATAAAGACAATCATCTTGAATACCACTTGAAGGAAATCCCTTATACATCAGCTAATTTACTATAACTTCCACCTGAGAAGATGAGGCAAGTTTAACTGTAGGCGTGTATAAATTTAGGCCATTTACAAACCCATTGACTAAGGAAATCCATGGATTATGCTAGAAAGGTTTGTTTAAAGAAATTGTAAACCCACCTTCAGGATTCCTTGAGAACAAAATGAAGGAACACAAAGATCTCTGCAAGCTAAAACACCTATTACAGGGAGATGCAAAGAGAAACAACACATCAAAAAATAGCTCAAAAATATGGAGCTCAATATTGCCAATGTAAAAGAATTAATTTACAAAAGAAAAGATTACAACCTTATATAGGTAAAAAACCTAAAAGGAAAACCCTAGGCTTGCACATTAATAATTAATAAAATAATTAATTATTATGCACCTAAAGTTAGCTTAAGTGAAAAAGAGATAAAAGCTAACTTAATTAATTAACCAAATATTGTTTAATTAATCAAGTAAATAACCAATTACTATAACACCCCCCCTTAAGCTAGACTTAGGGAGAAGCTAAAACCTAGAAGAAGCTACTGAAAGCAAAGAACAATGGGTCCCGACAACAAGGCCAGATTAGGTACCCAAGTACAAGGAAATCTCTATGAAATGGAGAAAAAGGAGAAAACCCAATGAGAAAAAACTCCTCTCCAAAAAGAGATAGAAGAACATGCTGAAAGAAACATGAATGAAGGAAGGCCTCATGAAGACCCCCCAAGGACAACTTCCTTCACCCCAAGCATAGAGCACAGCTGAAGATAGCGTGGAGAGGCAAAAGGCTTAGTGAAGATGTCAGCAACCTACTCGGCAGTGGGAATATACTCCAAGATGAGAGAACCATCCTGAATAAACTGTCTGATGAAATGCATATGAAGCTCAATGTGCTTCATCTGTTGATGCTCCACTGGGTTGTGAGAAATGTGTATAGCACTCTAATTGTCACACCAAAGAATAGTGGGACTATCAAGAGGAAAACCAAACTCAGTCATCAACTGTCGAAGCCATAAAATCTCCTGACTAGCGAGCACAATAGCTCAGTACTCAGCCTCTGTAGATGATAATACATGAGCAGTCTGCTTCTTGCAAGACCATGTGATAGGACCAGAGCCAAGACAAAAAACAAAGCCAGAAGTAGACTTCCGATCATTGACATCACCAGCCCAATCTGAGTCAGTGTAGCCAACAATGTGAGGATCCCCTTATGTGTAGTGAATGCCATAAGAAAGGGTGCCTTGAATGTACCTCAAAATATGTTTGGAAGCTTGTCAGTGACTCTCATGAGGATCATGGGAGAATCGAGAGACAAGGCCAACTGCAAAGGAAAGATCAGGACGAGTGTGAGTCAGGTACAACAAACTGCCAACCAACTGCCTGTAAAGTATAGAATCTACTGAAGGAGTGGGGCAAGTAGTAGTCAAGACAACCCCTGACTGAAAAGGTGTGGGGACAGGCTTGCAATCAAGCATGCCAAAGCGCTGAAGCATATCAAGAGCATACTTTTGCTGGTGAAGGGATATCCCATCAGAAGACTAAATCACCTGAAGACCAAGAAAATAGTGCAAAAGACTGAGATCGGTCATCTCAAACTGCTCCATCAAAGCTCGCTGAGCATACTGAATCATAGAGGATGAGCTACCTATGATGAGGAGATCATCAACATATAGCACAAGAATCAGGATCTCACCCTCAAGATTTTGAATATAGACTGTAGGATCAGAATGACAGCGTGTGAAACCAGTGGAGAGCAAAAAAGAGTCCATCTTCTCATACCAAGCCCGAGGGGCCTGTTTGAGACCATATAATGAATGCCAAAGTTTACAAACCAAAGAAGCATCCTAAAAAAATCCCTGAGGCTGCTCCATATAGATCTCCTCCTGTAGGTCACCATGCAAGAATGCACTCTTCACATCCATCTGATAAATGGACTAGACCCTAGAAGCTGCAAGTGATAGTACAAAGTGAATAGAATTCATCTTGGCGACAGGGGCAAATGTCTTGGAGTAATCAATACCCTCAACCTGCGAGAAACCCTTTGCAACAAGACGTGCTTTGTATTTATCAATAGAACCATCAGCAGCATACTTGGTGCGATACAACCATCTGCACCGAACCGTCTTTATGCCCTTAGGAAGAGGATAGAGATCCCAAGTACTATTCCTCATCAAAGAAGAATACTCATCCTCCATAGCACTATCCCACTCAGGGTGACCTGTCACCTCTGAAAAATTCTGAGGATCCTCAGAAAGAGCATGACTTAAAAGACTAGAACCCGTAGTATAAGAACAGGTGCGACGGGTGTCTGAAGGATCACCTGCCATAGATCCTGTAGCCTCAACAGTAAAGCAAGCCCATTTGGGCATCTGAGGTGGAGCAAGAGGAGGAGGAGATGGGGGATCATTAGCATCCTCATCAGAATCATCCTCAACATAATTCGGAAGAGCTACAGTGTGAGGAGTAGGTAGTGAAGTAGACACTAGAGACAGGGTATCCACTGTGGGAAGGCGCTCATCAAACTGGACATCCTGTCGAAATAGGACCTCTTTGGAATCAGGATCAAACAACCTGTATGCCTTAACATCCTCACAATAGCCAAAAAAAAATGAGGGGTCGACTCTTTCGCTCCATGGCTCTCTCCTAAGCATCAGGAATAAATGCCCATGCCTCACTACCAAATACTCAAAATGATGAAACATTAGGTTGTCATGAGACCAAGCCTCCTCAGGAGTCATATGTCGAATCACCTTGTGAGGCATCTGATTCTGAATATAGTTGGCACAATTAACTGCCTCGGCCCAAAAAGATAGATCCATGGACCTGGACTGAATCATATAATTTGCCATCTCCCGTAAAGTCCTGTTCTTTCTCTCAACGACACCATTCTGCTGAGGGGTGTAGGGAACAGTAAACTGATGCTGCAAACCATGCTCAGTGCAAAAATCTCTGAAAGCCTAATTCACATACTCCCCCCCATTATCTGTACGTATCTGTCGAATAGAAAGGCTAGACTGCTTCTCTACAAATGTCTTGAAGATTTGTAAGGAATCAAAGACATCAGACTTGTACTTAAGAAATTACACCCATGTGCATTTGGAGAAGTCATTAATGAATGTGAGTACATACTTGGCCCCAAAAAAAGAGGGAGTGGGAAATGACATGAGGTCACTATGAATCAACTCCAAGGGTGCCAAAGCACGAGTGGCTCGTCCCTTTGGAAAGGGATCCCTGTGATGCTTGCCAAGCACACAACCATGACAAACACCATCTGTGCAGGAAATCTATGGAAGACCAAGAACAAGTGTCTGTGTACTCATCTACTGAAGATATCTATAATTGACATGGCCCAAACGCTCATGCCAAAGCTTACTCACTGAATCTGCATGTGCAACAAGAGATGAACTTGTACCCTCAGAAGGCTCAAATCCATCAAATCTATAAAGACGAGATGCAGTATCAACATACCCAGTAGCCACAACCAAATCAGAGTCGTGGAGGTCTCGAATAACCACATGATGTGGTGAGAACTCAACTGTCTTACCAGAGCCAGAATGGAAAATCTGATAAATGGACAGGAGGCTCATCGAGATGTCAGGAACAACCAGAACATCCTGTAGAGTACCCCCATCCAAAGAGACAGAACTTGAACCCAAGATTGAAAGTTGTGTAGAGTCACCCACTACAATCTGTGAAGTACCACAAGAGGTAAGAGAAGTGACCAACTGCTGAGTGTGAGTCATATGGTGAGAAGCACCAAAATCTAAAATCCAAGTGGACCCATAGGTTGATGCTCGAGCAGTGAGAGCATGACCTTTCCCTGTGGAAGGAGAAGACGACTGAGGTGAGGAGATGTGATGTTGCTACAGGGCTTCCTCTAAAGCCTCTAATCATTTCCAATACCTGGAAATTGGATGTCCTCCTTGCCACAGAAGCTGCAAGTGTCTCCTGATTTCTTCTTAGTCTTGGAGGAAGACTCACCAGACTTCAAAGATTTCCCCTGTTTCGGATTAAGTGGTGGTTTGGAATCAGACTTAGGAGGTGGTTTGGAGGAATGCTCACTGCCTGTAGAATATTTCTTGGGCTTCAGTTTTTGCTTCTGTTTCTCCTTAGATGACTGAGCAACCAATGCTTTGTTCTTTGATCCTGAGAGCATATCAATCTGAGAAAGGTGTGACTTCTCACATGACAAACGCTCACAAAATATATCAAAGGTAGGCATGGTAAAACGAGCACCCAGGCCATCCATGGTGGAATAGAATGAAGAAGCAAATATCTGAAATGGACCACGAAGCTTCGAAAGGATCAAGTAAATGCACTATGTGTCTGACTTATTCTTGCCACAACCCTGTAAAATAGTGCGGATTGTTTTGAACTTGGTCAAAAAATCCTCAATAGTGGGAAATGATTTAGGTAACAGTGAAGTCAGCTCTACCTCAATCTGTAATGCTCAAAACTCATTAATGGTCCCAAAAAGTATCTCAAACTTCAACCAAATGGCTCGAGGAGTGAGCAAAGCATCAAGGTGAAATAGAAGACTGTCTGAAATGTGTAGGGATAGCAAACCCATAGCTTCATCCATCTTGTTCCTGTGCTGAAGAATCTCAAAAAGACGCTGCAATTGAGGCTGAACCTCGTCTAGACAAGACCACAACCCTCGTGACCTGAGAAGCCTCATCATGCGAGACTTCCAGGTGTGATATTTGTGTGATGTAACTCAACTGAGGAGTCTTCCATGAAACCCTGCACCTGTACCTGTACCTGTACCTGTACTTGCTGGTGTTTTTTATTATTATGTGATCTTTCAGAATAGACAAAAGATGTAGAAGGTTTTTATTTTTTTGAGAGTTTTGGTGTTCTGGTTTTCTGATGTAACAGAAAGCGAGAAAAAAACACCCCCCACAAAAGATAAACCCAAACCCTAGTACAAACTGAGAAAGAGGAAGCAATGCATAAGAAAAAAAGCTTCAAAATAAATTCTCATGTACCTAAAGAAAATTCTGAGAAAAAAGGATCACATATTTGAATAGAGCAGGCTGAGAGCTTTCCAACACCTATTTGTTTTTGAAAAATGGAGTCCGTTTGCACCTTCTATGGCCCCAAAAGTGCAAAAAAAAGACCCCACTTTGACAGGAAAAAAATATAGTCAAACAAAAAATCTGGAAAAAATTACTAGTACCATGACGTCTAGCATGGAAGTAGCTTTCCAACACCTATTCATTTTTGAAAAACAGAGTCTGTATACCAATTGTAGACCCGATTTCGTGAAGTCTCCTCAAAAAGCACAAATCTGCCTCCTTTAAGCCCTAGGGGCTAAAAAAATAAGCCCCTAGTCCGCTGAACGACCAGGGGGCTGGCGGCAGGTAGAGGGTCGAAGCCCTTGGTCACCAATGTGACAAATGCACTGGGAGCACGGGCTGGCAGGGAGCTCAGCGAGCCGGGAGCTTGGCGGGCTGGGAGCTCAGTGAGCTAGGAGCTCAGCGAGTGCGGGGGCCAGGAGCTCGGCGAGGGCGGCGGTCGGGAGCTCAGCAAGCACAGGTGGAAACCAGGAGAGCATAGAGGCGAGGAGCTCCCAGGAGAGAGGCGGTGGCGAGGAGCTCATCGAGGCGGCGGAAAACTCGGTGTCGGCAGAGGAAACAAACTGGCAGTGGCGGCGAACCGAGAAACTAGCGGTGGAAAACTAGGAGAAACGGCGGCGAACCAGGGGAAAGAGCTCGGCGCCGGTGGAGGAAACAAACCTAGCAGCGGCGACGGAGTGGCGGCCGGGAAAAAAAACACTAGCGGCGGCGAACAGATTCCAGCAGGTCGTGGACAGTGCTGGTAGTACTGCCACTTGTAGTACCTGTAGTACTTGCAGGTCCGGCGGTACCTTGAGTACCGTGGGTGCAAACCCACAAAAAAAAAATTCAAAAAATTTTAAGAACCACCCTTTGTTTTTTTATATTCACCTATTTTTTTTTAACCCTAATTTCTAATGCAAAAACTCAAAACAAGAACAGGGAGCTTCAGACCTCAAGCTCTGATACCATGAAGGAACACAAAGATCTCTACAAGCTAAAACACCTGTTACTGGGAGATGCAAAGAGAAACAACACAGCAAAAAATAGCTCAAAAATATGGAGCTCAATATTGCCAATGTAAAAGAATTAATTTACAAAAGAAAAGATTACAACCTTATATAGGTAAAAAACCTAAAAGGAAAACCCTAGGCTTGCACATTAATAATTAATAAAATAATTAATTATTATGCACCTAAAGTTAGCTTAAGTGAAAAAGAGATAAAAGCTAACTTAATTAATTAACCAAATATTGTTTAATTAATCAAGTAAATAACCAATTACTCTAACACAAAATTCCCTAAGAGCCAAAAGGACTAGAAACAACCTATGCAACCAAGTTAGTAATAGCTTTCATACTATTTCCCTTTCCAGGACAAATTTGATTACAAATTTTCATAACAGATTTGTCATGTGTAGTTACAAATAGGTGATCTTCTCATTTTTTATTGTGTGTAGATGGCTCTTCCAAATTTGATAATACCTTTCCCCCATTGACTAATGAGCTTATTTGACTAGCATTTCCATTACCCTCCATTCTTTCAGCAGGGTAAGCATAGGATCATCCATTAAGTGACAAGTCGAGCTAGAGTGGGCAGTACCATGACATTTAAAGCAGACATTCTCAGGCATTTCAACTAAAATATTTTGGCCCCACACCCCATACTTGGATTTCAAAATGATGTGCTCTAGAAACCCCTTTGTGACATATAACAAGACACACACTCTAACAAGCTTTGAAGGATTTTTGAAAAAATATTTATCATGTTTAAGGCAGATCCCTATCTTATTTGACATAGCTTCAATTAGAGGCGGCTCTCTATATTCTAGGGAAAGATCCTTCAGTTGTATCCGTGAGGGGACAAACTTAATTGATAGAAGCTCAAGTTTAAAGTTAGGGATCCAGGGTTGTAAGAATAGACCTGACCCCTGATAAATCCATGATTTAAATTTATATATAACATCTCTCTAAGCTTTTTCTTGGAAGATTACAATGAAAATTCCCCTAACTTTATCCAGATAAAAAAATTTGGTTGCCCCTTCCCAATCCTCAAAAATTAAATCTTGCAATTTATCTAGATCAAGGGAGAGGTTCCAAAACTTACATATCAAGGCTCGATTTTGCAAATCCTAGATTTGTAGATTTAGAATTTCCTCTAGAAAATTAATGGATACCAAGTTATGCATCTTCTCTCCATTCTGCTAGCCTTCTTCCAGAAGCTTATTCTCTAAAGCAACTTGATTCTCTTTATGTTGCCATTGCAAAACTAGTTTTTTCTTTTGAGCCTTTTTTGATTTCTTCTTTTCTCTTTTCCTACGCTTGGAAGTAGGCAGAGCTGGTGGCAAAATTCTTTGTTGATCTAGGGGAGGGTTTTCATTACTCCTTTGGGAAACCCCTTTTTTCCCTTGAGGTTGTTTTTGAAGCTCCACATTCTGAGACTCATTCTTTGCTTGATGTGTTGAGAAATTCTTATGATAGGTAAAAAGTGAAAAAAGTACAATTTTGAAGCTTAGAAAGTGAAGTGTTCATATAAAACCTATTGTTTGAACACGATCGAACAAGATTTTAAGAATAATAAAATCAAGTTATGGTTATGACTACCATCTAGAATGAAGGAAGTTGGAACCTATGCTAATTCCACCATCTAAATAGGGAAAGGATATGGTCCTGTAATTTTATTATTCATACTCATCCTTCACGGTAATGTACCCTAATAAACCAATGGAAAAAATAGGTAAGCCTACTCCCTTTTCCACACTATTAAGAATGATTATGTATGATGTAAATTTTATTTGTGACTCCATCCTTGATAAAAGCACCACCTCCCTTTGAGTAGACACTTGCAACTTCTAAAAAATTATAGTTAAAAAACACCCTAAAGAAGTAGAAGCTAGTTATACTAATGGGATTTTGACCTCTTTCCTAAATGGATACCTAGTCCCTATCATCCACCATAACCTTGAGATAGTTATTTCCCATGCTTAAAATTATGGTCCTCAAATACTCAAACCATCAAGAGTAAAGGAAAGATAATCTCTTTAGGTGCTAGGCTAGTACTAAAATGATAAAAAAAATGTTAAATATTATTCTAGGTATTATCCATCTATCTCATGAAGGCCTCCAAAAATTTTAAGAAAGTGATTTTTTAAAAGGTATGTGCCTAAATGAAGACATTTGGCACCCTATTAAGTTCCCTATATTACATAAATCTTTCAAGTCTACCATAATGGAAGTGTGGAGTATGGTAGCATATCATTTTTAGGGTGGATGATGACAAGCATGTGTCTCTAGAGTAGTTGGTTGTAACCTATAGGTTACTAATAAACTCCCAAAAAAAATTCTCTATGGGTAGACTCTCTAGGTATATATAAGATCAAATCCATGACCAGCTGTCTAAGTTTTCCTCTACCAAAATATTCAAGTACCCTTATCTCCTCATTCATATGACTCTATACCAATTCTACCACTTGCATATAATCTCAATTCCAATATAGCCCAATCCCAAAAGAGTTATGATCTACTAACTATGCAGATCTCATACTTACATAGATCTTCAAGCTGTTATAAATTTATGGATCATTTTTTGGGTAACTACATGAAAATGGGGGGCAAAAAGGGGGTCAAAAGTGGCTATTTTTTGAAATCAGCTAAACATGAACTTAAATGAAGATTTGGAAATTTTGAAGATATGACAAGAAAAAAATTGTAGTACTTTCACTCTAGTTTTTAAACTACTCAACTTTTTTTAAAATGGTTATGATTAAGAGGGTCAAATTTTGTGTGCACACAACAATGTTTCTATTTTCCTTAATAAAATATAACACCATATTTGGTGTATGCCCCATTTTTTGGTTATATTCATTATTTTTAAAACTACTTGGTAGAAATATAGTTAAGAATGTGTACTAAAAGTTATGTAATTTTTATTGAATATTTTTTGTGAATTTTCAAAATGGATACATTGTGAAAATTGCATCACCAAACATATGCATCACATAACTTGCACAAAAATTATCAAAAATACATTTTTTTTAATGTGCAAAAAATGAAGCATAGAAAATCCTATATAAAACAAATTTATAAGAAAACAAAAACTCATAAAGAAAAATCAATGCATATTTATTTGAGGAATATAAAAAGATTAAGAAAAGAAAAGAAAAATAAATATGTTAATGCATTCTAAATTGAAAAATATATATGATTAGAAAGTTAAGAAAACGTAATATTTTGATGATAATTTTATCAAAAAATATTACAGAATGAGTAAATTTGATGGCATTGAAGATAGAAAATGATATTTAAAGTAAAAAATTATAAAATGAAGGAAAATTAAAATCCCAACCCTTTAGATTATTATTCAAGCCTTTTCCAAACCAAAAAGATTAAAAAAATTGACAATATAAAATGCTAAAAATTATGCATTTTTATATGACATTTCATGAAACATTTACATCTTATAAGAGTACAAATAATTAAATTATATTGAAAAATAATTTTGTTAGACTATAACATATTTTTAATTTGTTTCAAGACTTTTGGTTGTCAATCTTAGTTACTATTAACGTAATTTCGATAATTTAATTGTATGTAAGAGTCTATTTGTGATCAAAAAAATCATTTTATGATCATTCAATTATTTTTTATGTAATTTAAATTTTAATTAACATATATTGACACTTTTGTGTATCTAGAAATAATTGACAATTACAATGGAAAGGAACAAGTGGGAAACGCTTGAGAGAATTGAAGTGGAGAAAGAAAAACAAAAGGAGTGCATGAAAATACGACAAATGATATAAATATAGAAATAAGTCTCAAAACACCTATTGAAATAAGAAATAATAAACCAAATTTACCAAATTTGTATTTACCAAGAATACATATCAATAAAAATACCCCTCAGAATTTTTTTGTAAGAAACCAAAGTATCTAATTGAAAATGATGAGAAAATTAAAACATATGCCAAATAAAAATATCAAATGCACTTATAGAATAATCGCTAATAAAGTAAGAATTTTTTTAGAAAGCTTACAAAGTAAGGAAAATTTTAGAAAGCTTAAAATGAAACAAGAAATTGTCAATTATTTATTGAAATGATAAAAAAATCTTAATTTTAGGGATAGTATGAAGATCCTTAGTCTAAGATCATTTAATACCAATGGTAAAAAATAACTATTGTAACAAAACTAATTAGTGCATACCAAAAAATTGGTTTAATCTCACATATTGAATATGGTAATGTTATCGAACATCTTCTTACATCAACTATAGTAAGAAAAGAAACAAATAAAACTCAATTAACAAAACAAGTAGATCAATAAAGATAAACAACAAAATACTATTCAAAGTTGTTGGGAGATTAAAAAAAATTGAGGATCATTTAATCATAATGTGTTATAAAAATTCTCAAGTCGACTACCATGCAAAGAAAAGGTTTTTTTGATACCTTAAGAGAATTAATTGAAGAATTTTAGAAAAATAACACAAGAGTGTAACCTAATCAAAGAGATGTTGTAAAAAGAAGAATTAGTTCTCAAAATCGTATTGCATCCTAAATATTTCCTAGATATAAATAAAATATAATTTTATCAAACATGTATTGAAATTTATCATCAAATAAGAATTATACAAAGTTATTTTAAAATAGCCTGGAAACCTTTTTATGTTGAAATAAAGCATGCACACAATATTGGTTGTTGTAAGGTGTAATAAACTTTCCATGCATTTGAAGGGCACACAATATATTGAGAGGGGTGTGAATCAGTATATAAAATCTATTTAAAACTCTTTAATTCAACTTAAATCATTGTTAGTCACTTCTCCAAACATAAATAAAAAACTAGTATCAATCATGCAATACAGATGCACACATCCACACAATGAACATCAAATATACATGGAAACCCTAAATGGGAAAAACCATGGTGAGAAGAGTTGCTTGGATCTACTGTCCAAATCTAGCCTCAAAAAATGATGAATAACTTACAATCATGCATTAGGCGCCAACCTATCGAATAAGCCAATCCCCTATTGTATTTGTAGGCACCAACCTACTAGAGGCATGAATCCCCAATACAAAGATCTGAGCACCAACTCAATAAGTAGGACACCAAGCCTACTGGATTACAAAGATAAGGTTTGTAGATCTTCAATATTGATTACACAACTTACACTCAATCAGATCTTGCTTCAGACACTCTACGACACAACTTATGAAATTTTGATGATGGTGCACAATGATTGAGATACAACTCCCATTACATCACCCAAATTACACTTGCTTGCATAGTTAAACATACACTCACCTAAAACTATGATGATTAGTCATTATATACATCTCATTACATTAACATTGTTTCATGTCATCCAAGAATCCCTTAACACCATCCGCAATTAGCCAAGTCAACTAAGGTGGACCTAAATTCAAATTTACAAGAAACGTGTAGTGAGTCAATCCTAAATCAAATTTGTTTATGCCAAACAAACATGATATCATGTGCTTCCTTCAAGGACCTTAAGCTAGACCTATTTCACCTTCCCACACTACCTCCAAAGAGCACACACAATATATCATTTCCATATCAATCTGGAACATCATACTAGTTGATTAACCAACACAGTGACCCTTCTATTACTTCAAACTTTCTACTTGATGAACATGATTTTTGGAAACTCTAGAATAAGATAGACCAAGTGTAGACATACTCTCTTTTCAAACCACAAACAGAAACTTGCATCTAGAAAGAAATGTAGATCGAAACATGTTACCAGAAAAATATCTCTTCCTAAAAATATTACTTCAAACATTTAGGATCACACTTCTAAATTCATTCTATCAACATGAATAGATACAAGCATGATATTGCAAACATACTACAAGCATGCTTCTTCTTTTTTCTCAAATTATATGACATGATAGTATGATTAAATTTAATTCTCACTTATCTATCTATTGACATCACTCCTTTGACATTAGTGAGTACCTTTGAAATCAAGAATAATACTCATTTGGCATCAATGAAAACATAAGTGTCATCAAGATAAACATAAACATAAATACTCATCACCTTAGTTTTTTATGTTGTCATTGATGCCAAATAAATATAAGTGTCATTTGGCATCAACATAAACAAAAATAACATTAGTGTTACTATAACAACAACATAAATGAGTAGTGATGCCAAATGAGTATTGATTCAACCTTGTTGTTTATGTTATCATTGGTGCCAAATAAACATATATGTCATTTGGCATTATCTATCTATTGACATCACTCCTTTGACATTAGTGAGTACCTTTGACATCAAGGACAATACTCATTTGGTATCAATGACAACATACTCTTATGAAAAACTAATGGGATCTTTTGAATACTCTTCTACTTCTTTTTGTACAATCTATAAATTTATCTCCTAGATAGACTCCCCCTGAGTCCATACCACACTACTTCTGAAACACTTTGCAAGACCAAAAAGTCTTCTTACGGTAGGGAGTCAACACCCCCCTCAACCTATGCTTCCTCTTGATTGAAGAGGATGGAGCAAAAACTCCCAATTTATATCAAAGAGACTCAAAGGTATCCTTGGGAAGAGATTTTGTGAAAATGTCTATTATTTTCTCCTTGGTTTCAACATACTCCAAATTCACCTCCTTGTTTGCAACCTTCTCTCTCAAAAAATGATAGTTAATTGCAATATTTTTTTTCCTTGAATGCATTACCGAATTATTGGAAATGTGTATAGCACTTGTATTGCCACAAAGAATTGGAATGGGTTCATTAAAATCTATCTTCATCTCCTTTAGGTTCTGCTTCATCCATAATATCTGAGTGCAACATGAAGCTATTGCAATATATTTTTCTTCTACTATAGATAGAGATATTGAATCCCATTTTTTTCTCAACCAAGATATAAGACTATCACCAAGAAATAAAGCTTCACCATGTGTACTCTTCTGATCATCTATGCTTCATGCCCAATCTACATATGTGCATGCAATTAGAGTGAAATTTTCACTCTTGGGATACCACAAACCAAAATCTATTGTAGCCTTCAAATATCTAAATATCCTTTTTATTGCCTTGACATGAGTTTCCTTAGGTGCTTCTTGAAATCTAGCTACCATCCCAAATTCTTGTGTTATATCCAATCTAGATATAGTCACATACAACAAACTACAAATCATTGACCTATAATTTTTTTGATTTGCTAGAGCAGGTTCATCATCCTTACTCAATTCACACCCAGTAACCATGGGTGTACTCACTGATTTTCATTCTTTTATCTTAAACTTGCTTAACATTTCTTTTATGTACTTGTTTTGGGAGATGAATATACCTTTTTCTAATAGAGAAATCTATTTAAACCAAGAAAGAAAGACAATTCACCAAGCATTAACATTTCAAAATTTTCTCACTTTCTATTGCATCCCAAAAATATTTGCACATAGCATCACTACTACCACCAAAGATAATGTCATCAACATAAACAACAAAAATCAATAATTGGTCACCTTTTGTTTTTATGTATAGGTTACTATCTGCACTACTACCGCCAAAGATAATGCCATCAAGATATAGGATGAGTTTGGTACTTGTTTGATTGCTTGTAGGAGCCTAAGATTCGAGGTGTGATTGTGTGAGCATTTGGATGAGTTAAGAGGCGAAACCTTGAGGGAGTACATGTTTTTATATGCTATTTATGATGCTATAGCTGATTATCATATTGGTGCCTCCAAGTATAGGTTTACATATGTTTTTTAGAGTTAGTACTTTGATGGTGACAAGTACACGATTGTCTTCAGTTTTGAGGACATGGTTGGACATGGTTTGAGACTTGGAGTCTCGTATAGGTGATAGTTGAGTGCAGGTACATTGATGGCTATGATTATGGTGTCATGGGTATGTAGGTACATTATCATTGGAATGGCATGATTATGTATGTGGTTGTTTGGTGGTGATATGGTTTGGTATTAGGAGATTGCACTTATCTTCTTGATTCTTATTTGGTTCCTTGACTATGATTACTCATTTGTGGACATGATTAGCAAATCAGATCTATGGTTGATTTGGTGTTTGAGTCTTGATGTCTACAAGCTTATCTTCTTTGATATCTTAGTTTTCAAGTTACTAACGTGATGATGAGTTTGCATGTTTCAGTGGTTTGGATTTACAAGTTATGTAGCTTGTAGGTGTGTACAACCTATTGGGTTGTAGATTGTCTATATCCACCAAGTTTGTTTCATTGTTGTAGATTTCATTAGTTGGCCTTATTTGTGGTCATTTGTGCATTGGTATGTTGTTTTGGGATTGACAGGATGGATGATTTGAGTACTTGATCACTCAGTTGATGGGACTTGTAGCATGTGGTTTGATCACGATGTCATGATAGCTTGTTACATGCATTGGTTATACACTTTCAGTGGGATCTTTTGACAGTGATGACTTGGTGGTCATTGGATTGGTTTGTGATGTTTTGTTGGTGGTTGTATGTATCTTCTTGGCTTGGAGATCTTGGTTTCACTTATATGTTAGTGTGTGTAGACCTGGATGATCTTCATGGATAGGGTAGTTGTCATGATGCCATGTGTAGCTCGTATCATGGTTCAATGGGAGTTGTTGGCAGTGACGTGGATGCATCATTGGTTATGGTTATCTCCATGTGATTGGAGATGTGTTTTCTTGGCTTAGAGTATTTGCTATTATGTCATGGTTTACTCTTGATACTAGTTTATAGTTTGGCATGGTACATGTTCTCTTGAGACTAGCATGTTTGTATTGGTGCATGTGATCTCCTAGGAGGAGATGGTTAGATCATGTTGTCATCATAGGTTATTGATTCTGTGGTTGGAGCTTTGACATTGATCATGGTGGTTCTCTTTGTATTGGATACATTGATCATTTTCTTGATTACTTCATGATGATGCTATGTTGCATTTGGATTTTGGCATGGATTGATTGGTTACAGGTACTCATGGATACTTGGAGACTTAGGTGATGGTTGGAGTTCTCTTGTGATTAGAGACATTTGCTTAACACAGTTACTCTTTGGAGGTTTCACCAGGAAGACCGAGGAGCTTTCACCTGGTATGGATGTGAGTTCATTTTGGACCGATAGAGGAGATTGTTCTTGGAGTGATTCATGATGAATTGGTTATCCTAGAGGAGCATTCTCATTCCCCACTCTTGGTATACTTGGAAGTTTATTATTTGAGAGGTATTTTCCCATTATATCTTTCAGATGTGTTATGTTTCATGCTTTGATTTCTCATAGGATTGAGTTGATTCATGGTGATTGATTATGGATACTCATTTGAGGATTTTTTAGCATGATTTTATATGCTTTATCTTTCATAGATATGGATCTTAAGCTTTGGATAGTTTGTTCTGGAGGATTCATTTTGAGGGATGTTACGACATGGTTATCTCCTTGTGCATTTGAGTTTATGATATCATTCTTTGATGAGTATTGTTGGGGGATGGTTTATGGGCTGATTTCCAATTTTGGGGATGATTACTTTTAGTTTGATCTTCTTGATTAGAGTGGCTTACATCCATGATTGACATTGTTACATTGATTCATATGATGTACTTGATCTATGAGATTGAGTGTTATGGATGTTGTTGAGGCTTTTCATTTGGGGTTGTTAGGAGATCATACTTGACACAGCATAGCACTTTTGAGGTGTTGGTAGGACATGTTATGGTTTATAGGTTTTCTCTCTTCATGGTTCCTTCCTTGGATGTTCATGTTCATATGTTTTTGGGGAGGATGGTGGCAACATGTTGTGAGAGATTATGCAGCTCTTTGGGTTGTATGTGTGGATCATTAATATTGTTCTTGATACTTCATGCTTTGATTTACTTATCACACCTTGATATAGTGTTGATTGGTATACTTGATATGTTTTGACATTACCTATGCATTGGGAGTTCTTGGATATGTGTGTTCTTCATTAACAGGTTTGATACAAGGAGATTTTGATTGTAGTTTATGGGTTGCATATGTTCTTGGAATGAGTTTACAGATCTATTAATACCTTGGAGGTATGGATGGTTGGATGTATTAGCATGTGTTGTGGATGCTATTTTTGATTATGTAGGTTTTTCAGTTGACAACAGCTTGGTTAGAGCCTTTGTTATCCCTTGGATATGATGCTTTTGTTCTTGGCTTGGTGCATCTTCACCTTGGCATGTTCCTTTTCTTCCATAGGTGGCACGTTGGTGGTCACTTTGTTCTTATTGTAGGTATCTTGATGGATCGCAAGAGCATGTTGGAGATTCATGTGATTTCATGTATGGATATGATGATGTATTTCATGTATTGATCCCTTGTGCAATGTATACAAAAAGTGGGAGAATTTTGGGATATGGTGTTGTACACCATTGCATAAAATGATTTATTATAATGTTGTAATTAAATAATTATTTAGTTGTGATGCACCTTGGTGGTGTGGATAATCACACTAGGTAATTATTTGGGGACCACTTAATGTTGTATTATAACATTGTATTATTATTTAGTGTGTGTGAGACATGTGATAATAATTTAATATTGGGGAAATATTAAATAAAGTGAAGTCTTAGTACCCAATATTAAATAAGGGGTTAGTGGTTTTGTATTCACATGGTTTTGTGGTACGTGGTTTTACCTTACCACTAGTTGTATTTTGTGTGAGCTTGTATCTATAAAAGTAAACACATGCAGTGGTTTAGGTTGGCTATCATTATTGATTCTTTATAAGGAGTGCATTTGTGAAACATGGCGTGGGATGTGTGGATTCATGCTTGGAAACATGAGAGTGCATTGAAGGACTTGATGCTTCAGAGGTATTCATTGTAACTCTTGTATTGTTTTATTGCTAAATAATATGATGGAGTATGGATGCTTTTGGAGGTTTGGTTTTTCCCTCTTGACGGTTTTCCTAGGGTATATCTTGTGTTATCTTGTGGCTTGTCTATTTGATCTATGCATTGTGGTTACTTGTATGCATGTTTATCTCTCATGGGTTATGTAGGAAAAGGATTAAGATCATGGGTTAAATGTAATATTTCCTAACATTGATTTTGTCCAATGCAAGCATGGGGAACCTGAAAATGTTACTAACTTCATCGCTTGTTATTACGCACTCTTTTCTTATATTTCTTATATTCTGCCAAACTCTAATTTCCAAAAGGTTTTCATTGGGAAATTATAGAAATCACTACAAGAGAAGTATGTCCCAATGAATTATCCTTCCTTTGCACATCTATGTGTAGCACTACATGAGTACCAATAGACAATCACTTAGTTTGAGGGTTCATCCTCACACTCTTGTTAGGATAACCGTTCAGTAGTGTTAGTTTCTGGTGATGCAAGAAAGAATAAGGTTATGCAAACATGGTCTCTGCTCCTAAATGCAAAAGTATAGGACACAATTAAACTTTCACAAAGTTATCTGAATCCTATACTAATATTAGATAAAAAATATTAAAAGATAAAGTTGTAACATTACCAAAGATTTATTAAAATAACTAATGAGAAATTTAAATGGCAGTCATGGCCGTTGCATTGGGCAGGAGTGTGCGCTCAGTGCAAAATTTGAAATCTGTAGAGGATGCTGATGAGGAAGGTGAAGATGATGATGAGGATGATGGGAGGGATTGGTGGTTGCTCTATGGTGCGGAGGGTTATTCTATGTTCCATATTTTGGTCTTTTGTGTTTTGTGCCTCCTATTTTCTTGGTCCTTGTGGGCTAAGGATGGGTCTGTGTTGTTGTGGGGCTTTGACTGTGTGTGTTGGGTGGCTTTGGTCGCGTATATAGTTACTTTCTCTGCAGTGGTTGGTGTTTCTTTTTTGTTGTGTTGCAGAGGGATTTCCTTGGTGTGTTCTCTAGGCTCCTTTTTCTATCTATGGGAAGAGGAGGCTCTCCTTCTGGGTCATGGCTCTGTTCTGATAGATGTGATTGTGATGAGAGTTGTCATTGGGATTTTTTCTGCTTGGTACTTTTCTCTTTTTTCCTATTGTTGCTCGTGGAGTGTGGTGTTTGATGGCCTTTCTTCCTTTGCTCAGTGGAGGATGTTCTTCGTTTAGGGGTCTCCTATCTCTTCTTGTGTGGGGCCAAATGAGGTGTTGGGTGTTCTTCTTGGGGGTTGGTTGGTGGAGTTTGGTGGTCGTTTCTTAGACCCTAACTAGTATGTAGGGTGTTAGCTCTCAAAAACGCAGGCAAGATGCCTCAAGAGGTTGCCAATCTCTTGATACACTTCAGGGTAACAGACAAGGTTGAAATAATTCAACCTTCTACTCTTTAGGTGTTGCAAAACCTGGGTGGGTGTACCTCTCTGAATAATGTAGACTTAACTTGTAATCAATCTTCTTATAACAACTTGTTCACAATGGCAGATGGGAGTGAACAATTATAATTCAACTTGAAAATGGTAACAATACTCTCGTCTAGATTCTAAAAATGCTCAATTTTAAAATAGATAAAGGGGTGATCCCACAATAATGGGTTACAATTTTTGGCCAAACTTGACATTAAAATCAGGATTTTTCACTAGACATTCACTTTCTTACACCTATAGTAGCTAAACCATTAAGGTTTTGAAGATGAATCAAACTAGTTATTTGTTAGATATTTTGTGTAGATTCTAATTATATTTTTTTAAAAAAATTAAAAAATAAACTGTGAATCATTTTATGTAATTTTTAATAACTTATTTTTTCTACTAATCAGCATTTTTAAAAAGTGATGTTCACTTTGGCGCACATAACTTTTTTTATAGATAGGATACAATTCTGATTTTTAAAATGCAATTTTTTCACACCAATATATAGGCGATGGATATTTTTTCATAATTTTTTGTTACATTTTTTTTTTTAAATTAATTTTCCAAGTCAACGTAATTATAATTTGGACAAAGGTGTACTTCGACACGCATAACTTTTTTTGTATTCATTTGAATTAACTTATTCTTTTTTTGTTGGAATAAGGACATCAATACCTAGGGTACATGTATTTTTTAGAATTTTTTTCTCTATTTTTCTATTTTTTCGTATGTGTGAAATAAAGAACTTGATGTTCATTAAAATCCTACATTCACAAGAAATAAGAAATAAATATAATAATCAAATTAAACATATTTAAAATTATACTTTTTAGGAAGCTTATAATAAGGGCTACAGGCTTACAAAGCATAAATTTTAAATGAATTCATTTGATCACTCAAAAGGTAAATCAAAAGTGGTTTTTTATCAGCATTTTGATAGGTGTAGAGGAGACTCGATTATAGGTATGGTTTAAATCTAACAAGGTTCTATCCAAGGGGGTTTGATCTAAGGGGGTTTGATCAATCCCTCTTTAATTAAAATAATTTAAATGGAACATTTAAAGTCATAAATCATTGTATTTTCTAAAAATATATGATTTCAGGCAAAAATCAGGATGTCCCAAAAAGTGTAACCTATTATTGTGGCAGCACCCAAAGAAAATGGATGAATTCAAAATGATAAAATGCAGGGACCAGTGCCTTATTGGGTATGCGGAGTCAAATGAAATCAAATGAGCAACACTCTCTAGAGAAAACTCAAATTATCTGGCATATGTTCTGTTTACAACTTGTATAAAAATGCAAAACTGTGACTACTAAGCTCTACTTGAATAATCCAATTGAATCTCTCTGATTACTGTGATTAACTAAAAGGATTTAGTCTTTACTTGAAAGAACCATTCAATCAATCACACAAGTACAACAAATGTGCACTGTAAATCGAATACAAACTTGTCATATCAATTTAAACAACCAGAAAGAGTCCATCTTGGAGATAGCTTAGCCATACTTTCATCAAATTCAATAGATAATTGAGACCAAAAATGTGCAGCAACATCAATTGACTTTCATAAATACCTCCAATTTGAAAACATGCATCATATTCTCTGATCTGATGAATCTATAGTACTATATCCATCAGAAATTGCCTACTGTATATCAAATAACTAATAGCTTATCTAAAAAATCTCCCTTTTTACAATTGCAAAAATGCCTATTATACACAAGCATTTGAAGAAAATAACAAATTGAGATCACATGTCGGCCCAACACAAAATTCGGGCTCCAATCGAGCTGGCAAGCAATGGTCATCCAAGTAGAAACATGTCGGCCTAGCATTTTGAAATTCTATTTTTTACCAGTGACAGTCGGCAAGACAAAACATATCGTCCTGCCAAAGGCAATTCAAACGCTTCATCCCCTGCACTTGTATTTCGCCCAGACCCTGTGACATTAGGGAAACATCACGCAGATCACACTTTGTTATACCGTAAGGCGCCATTTGTTTTCCATTCGCCAAGACATGGCAATTCTTACGCCAACAAAGATTCTCTTGTTTACCATCGGCAAGACCGAAGGTCACTCGCCGAGACCTTACAGCGATCGCCCCAACCTATACCGAAGCATCCCTTGTTATACATCTTCGCAAAGACCCTCAGATTTTCCTGCCGACAGAGTGCCCATGTGTATTATCAAGGCAAGACAAAGCAATGTCGGGGGAACCTCTTATAGAATGCACCATGTTTTATTGAAGCGCCCTAAGCATATACCCGTTCACAAGAGAAAATAGAACCTTCGCCGAAAGCCATCATAGTCTTAACAAAAGTCATTTTGAAGAAATCATTTGCATCGTCGGTGAGACAAATGAAACTCACCAAGACCTCCCTCCGTAGATCATAACATACACCTAAGGGATCCCAAAGTGCACCCGTCGTTGAGACATTTTGAATTTGGCAAGACGTTAGCCCGACCATTCGAATCATGCCGATGAACCATTCCATGCGCACAAGTCGGGGAGACATACAAAACTCGGTGAGACACCACCCCAATAGCCACAACATATGCTAATAGAAGATCCCACTATCGCCACAACCACAAAAATGTCTCGCTGATAGCCCAAAGGAAAAAACTAGTCGCTGTGACAATACAGAAGTCCTGTCGAATGCCACCTGCATACAAACTTCAATCATTGTGACATTAAATGAGTCTTTCCGATAGGCAATACAAACTCATGCAAGCAGAAAAATGCAGAATTGATCGGGGAGACAAGAATGAACCTACACCGACAAGGACCAAAATGAGGCAAATGTAGACATGGATGAACTCAAAAGGGCAAAAGGGCAAAAAATAGATGAAATATGCATACTATAGGATCAAATCAAGAAATTTATGAATGAAAACTCATGTAAAAACACTAGATTTTTACAGTTCCAACATAGGGTTGGAAGTGGTTTTGTATTGTGGTGCTTCCTCTCCTCTCTCCCCTTCTATTGGATTCTCTATTTCTCTCTAGCTTTTTTGGTGCTCTTTTTCCTTTGTGAGGGTGGTTTTATTGCTTGGGGTTTTGGTTTTTGGTCTACCTCTAGTGGAGCTTTTTGTGGAAATTTCCTGGCATGTTTCAGACCCTGACCGACGTGTAGGGTTGGAGGTTGTTCTTCACTGTCTTGCTGGATTTCTGCTTACTCAGTTTGGAGGTTTACCTTAACTCTTCCCTACTCTTTTTGGTCCCTTGTTCCTTGCTTTGGTGCAATTTTCTACCTCTATGGGGGTGCTACCTTTGTTTAGGGTTGGGGTTGTCAGTCAGCCTCTAGTGGTGTTGTTTGTAGTTAGTTTTCAACATGTTTCAAACCCTGACTGGCATGTAGGGTTGGAGGTCGATTTTCACTATCTTGCTAACTCTCTACTCTCTCTGCTTGTTCGCTCTCCTTGCCCATTCCTTCTCTTTTTTGTCCCCCTTGTCCTTTTGTTGTTTTGGCTTCTTGGCTGGTTGAAGTGGCCGTTGGTCTTGGTTGTTGCCAAGTTTCTCTTGGGTTGCCAGATTTAGTTGGCTCTGAGTGGTGGTTTTGGTGTTGCTTGAGGTTGGATGGTTGGTTTTTTGTTGGAATTTTTGGGCCTCATGACTATGATCCAATTTGGGATTGTGTTGTTCATGGAGGAGTGCTCTATTTTTCTGCCTCATTTCCAATCTTACTCTTTTCCAAAGGAGGTTTTGGTGTTTTTTTTCTATGGATGTAGATGCTTCATGTCAGTGCTTTCAGCTATGGTCTTCTTTGGAGGTGGAGAATGCTTCTTTGGAGGTGAAGCCCTCTTCTATTGAGGTGAAGAGGTGGGTTGTGGATTGTGTTAGAAGGTCTATTTTCTGTGGTTTTGGGTTTCACTTCCTCCTCTCCTTTAGAGGGGAGCCCCTTCCTTTTGAGGTGGAGGTCAGGTTGGTGTTTTGGTTTGACTGGTGTGGTGGTTGTGCTGAGATTCTTCAGTGTTTTTTTTTTTTCCTAACTCTCCTATTGAGGTGGGGGGTTTGGTTTCATTGGATGGTGATGCCAAGTGACGTGTTGCTAACTAGATGTTTTTGGCTGATGATTTCCCGACTGTTCCTGGTTTTTCGTTGTTGTTTTATGTTGGTAAGGGGTTTGCTGCAGCCTGGATGATTCAGGTTGATGGTTGCTTGACTGTATCAGGTGGTTCTTGGTTTCAAGTTCCCTTGTAAGTCCTTGTTGATTTAGCTTGGAGGTTCCTGTCAAAACCTTCTATTTCGAGTAGATCTAGGTAGTCTTGTTGATTCTCTTTTGATTTTTTGTTGGTTCATTTTTTATTGTCTATGCTAATTCTTTGTGCAACCTATTCTTATTTGTGTGGGTTTCGAGTCCCCATCAAAACCTGTTTGTATTTGGTTTCGGGTCCATTCAAAACCTACTTTTCCCCCTTAATCAAAACATTACCAGAGATTTGACCTCTCTTTGAGCCTTATTTGGAGTGGTACGATGCACAATAGTTTTTTCAATCCCATTGGATACACAAACATGATAGTGGTGTGTACGCATATATCATGAGATTTAGGATTGCATTGATGATGAGACTATCCATCTCAATAAAAGGAAACAAAACTCTAATAAATTTGTAGCCAAGCCTAACAACCAATTACATATTTACATAGATCCATTCCCTTCGCATTTTTTCCAATTTGGTCACATAATGCTCTCATCTTCTGATCTTGTCTCATCTGAGTACATGAACATGGTCTTGTTCACACATTTTCCTCCTATAGAAAATGTGAGTGTTATTCCTGACATAACTTTTACCTCACATGATCTGCCCTTAAACAAGGAGCCCTCTATGTTGTATGTTCCCATATGGATTAATGGTAACATCATGACTTGTGTTATGGTTGATATGATGAGTTGAGTGAACATGATAATGGAGGAAACCTTATTCATTAACACTCTTCATAAGGAGAAGTATGATGAGTTGTAGCCACTCACTATACTCATGACATGATTTCTATTGCCCCTATGGGCACCATTTCTTTGTCAGTCTTGGTTGGTCCTTAAATTGTAGATGTTACATTTGTAGTGATTCCAAAGTTTGACTTGTTCAAGGCTAGGCTAGCCATTCCATGGATAGCCTCCATGAATGCAGTCGACTATGTAGTCCACAAGTGTCTGAAATTCCCCCATGAGGGCACAATGCATGTTGTTCATGATATTGGTTATAAACCACTGGTGTCACATGGGGCCTTTTCTTTCAATCACTTTTGGCCTGCCCTAGT
>VDFB02252616.1:130886569-131006307 GCA_007258455.2 Sequoia sempervirens
CTAACTATGCAGATCTCATACTTACATAGGTCTTCAAGCTATTATAAATTTATGGATCATTTTTTGGGTAACTACATGAAAATGGGGGACAAAAAGGGGGTCAAAAGTGGCTATTTTTTAAATCAGCTAAACATGAACTTAAATGAAGATTTGGAAAATTTGAAGATACAACAAGAAAAAAATTGTAGTACTTTCACTCTAGTTTTTAAACTACTAAACTTTTTTTTAAATGGTTATGATTAAGAGGGTCAAATTTTGTGTGCACACAACAATGTTTCTATTTTCCTTAGTAAAATATAACACCATATTTGGTGTATGCCCCATTTTTTCGTTATATTCATTATTTTTAAAACTACTTGGTAGAAATATAATTAAGAATATGTACCCAAAGTTATGTATTGTTTGTGAATTTTCAAAATGGATATATTGTGAAAATTGCATCACCAAACATATGCATCACATAACTTGCACAAAAATTATCAAAAATACATTTTTTTTAATGTGCAAAAAATGAAGCATATAAAATCCTATATAAAAAAAAATGATAAGAAAATAAAAACTTATAAAAAATCAATGCATGTTGATTTGAGGAATATAAAAAGATTAAGAAAAGAAAAGAAAAATAAATATGTTAATGCATTCTAAATTGAAAAATAGATATGATTAGAAAGTTAAGAAGACGTAATATTTTGATGATAATTTTATCAAAAAATATTACAGAATGAATAAATTTGATGGCATTGAAGATAGAAAATGATATTTAAAGTAAAAAATTATAAAATGAAGGAAAATTAAAAGCCCAAACCTTTAGATTATTATTCAAGCCTTTTCCAAACCAAAAAAAATTTAAAAATTGACAATATAAAATGCTAAAAATTATGCATTTTTATATGACATTTCATGAAACATTTACATCTTATAGGAGTTCAAATAATTAAATTATATTGAAAATTAATTTTGTTAGACTATAGCATATTTTTAATTTGTTTCAAGACTTTTGGTTGTCAATCTTAGTTACTATTAACATAATTTTGATAATTTAATTATTATCATAAGAAATAATGATTTAATTGTATGTAAAAGTCTATTTGTGATCAAAAAAAATATTTTATGATCATTTAATTATTTTTTATGTAATTTAAATTTTAATTAACATATATTTACAATTTTGTGTATCTAGAAATAATTAACAATTACAATGGAAAGGAACAAGTGGGAAACACTTGAGAGAATTGAAATGGAGAAAGAAAAACAAAGGGAGTGCATGAAAATACGTCATGAAATGAGAAAATTTGGAGAAGGAATGATTTTCATACAAATGATATAAATGTAGAAATAAGTCCCAAAACACCTATTGAAATAAGAAATAATAAACCAAATTTACCAAATTTGTATTTACCAAGAATACATATCAACAAAAACACCCCTTAGAATTTTTTTGTAAGAAACTAAAGTAACTAATTGAAAATGGTGAAAAAATTAAAACATATGCCAAATAAAAATATCAAATGCACTTATAGAATAATCGCTAATAAAGTAAGAATTTTTTTAGAAAGCTTACAAAGTAAGGAAAAATTTAGAAAGCTTGAAATGAAACAAGAAGTTGTCAATTATTTATTGAAATGATAAAAAAATCTTAATTTTAGGGACAGTATGAAGATCCTTGGTCTAAGATCATTTAATACCAATGGTAAAAAATAACTATTGGAAGAAAACTAATTAGTGCATACCAATAAATTGGTTTAATCTCACATATTGAATATGGTAATGTTATTGAACATGTTCTTACATCAACTATAGTAAGAAAAGAAACAAATAAAACTCATTTAATTAACAAAACAAGTAGATCAATAAAGATAAACAAAAAAATACTATTCAAAGTTGTTGGGAGATATAAAAAAATTGAGGATCATTTAATCATAATGTGTTATAAAAATTCTCAAGTATACTACCATGCAAAGAAAAGGTTATTTTTGATACCTTAAGAGAATTAATTGAACAATTTTAGAAAAATAACACAAGAGTGTAACCTAAACAAAGAGATGTTGTACAAAGAAGAATTAGTTCTCAAAATCGTATTGCATCCTAAATATTTCCTAGATATAAATCAAATATAATTTTATCAAACATGTATTGAAATTTATCATCAAATAATAATTATACAAAGTTATTTTAAAATAGACTGGAAACCTTTTTATGTTGAAATAAAGCATGCACACAATATTGGTTGTTGTAAGGTGCATAATAAACTTTCCATACATTTGAAGGGAACACAATATATTGAGAGGGGGGTGAATCAATATATCAAATCTATTTAAAACTCTTTAATTCTACTTAAATCATTATTAGTCATTTCTACAAACATAAATAAAAAAAACTAGTATCAATCATGCAATACAGATGCACAAATCCACACAGTGAACATCAGATATACATGGAAACCTGAAATGGGAAAAACCATGGTGAGAAGAGTTGCTTGGATCTACTATCCAATTTTAGCCTCAAAAAATAATGAATAACTTACAATCATGAATTAGGGGCCAACCTATTGAATAAACTAATCCCCTATTGTATTTGTAGGCACCAACCTACTAGAGGCATGAATCCCCAATACAAAGATCTCAGCACCAACTCAATGAGTAGGACACCAAGCCTACCGGATTACAAAGATAAGGTTTGTGGAACTTCAATATTGATTACACAACTTTCACTCAATTAGATCTTGCTTCAAACACTCTACGACACAGCTTATGAAATTTTGATGCAACTCCCATTACATCACCCAAATTACACCTTGCATAATTACACATACACTCACCTAAAACTATGATGATTAGTCCTTATATACATCTCATTACATTAACATTGTTTCATGTCATCCAAGAATCCCTTAACACCATCCGCAATTAGCCAAGTCAACTAAGGTGGGCCTAAATTCAAATTTACAATAAATGTGTAGTGGGTCAATCCTAAATCAAATTTGTTTCTTCCAAACAAATATGATATCATGTGCTTCCTTCAAGGCCCTTAAGCTAGACCTATTTCACCTTCCCACACTACCTCCAAAGAGCACACGCAATATATCATTTCCATATCAATTTGGAACATCATACTAGTTGATTAACCAACACAGTGAACCTTCTATTACTTCAAAATTTCTACTGGATGAACATGATTTTTGGAAACTCTAGAATAAGATAGACCAAGTGTAGACATACTCTCCTTTCAAACTGCAAACCAAAACTTGCATTTATAAAGAAATTTAGATCGAAACATGTTACCAAAAAAATATCTCTTCCTAAAAATATTACTTCAAACATTTTGTATCACACTTCTAAATTCATTCTATCAACATGAATAGATACAAGCATGATATTGCAAGCATACTACAAGCATGCTTTTTTTTTCTCAAATTATATGACATGATAGTATGATCACATTTAATTCTCACTTATCTATCTATTGACATCACTCCTTTGACATTAGTGAGTACCTTTGAAATCAAGGACAATACTCATTTGGCATCAATGAAAACATAAGTGTCATCAACATAAACATAAACATAAACATAAATGTACTCATCACCTTAGTTGTTTATGTTATCATTGATGCCAAATAAATATAAGTTTCATTTGGCATCAACATAAACAAAAATAACATTAGTGTTACTATAACAACAACATAAATGAGTAGTGATGCCAAATGAGTATTGATGACCTCGTTGTTTATGTTATCATTGGTGCCAAATAAACATAAGTGTCATTTGGAATTATCTATCTATTGACATCACTCCTTTGACATTAGTGAGTACCTTTGACATCAAAGACAATACTCATTTTGCATCAATGACAACATGCTCTTCTGAAATACTAATGACATTTTTTGAATACTCTTCTACTTCTTTTTGTACAATCTATAAATGTATCTCCTAGATAGACTCCCCCTGAGTCAATACCACACTACTTCTAAAACACTTTGCAAGACCAAAAAGTCTTCTTATGGTAGGGAGTCAACACCCCCCTCAACCTATGCTTCCTCTTGATTCAAGAGGATGGAGCAAAAACTCCCAACTTATATCAGAGAGACTCAAAGGTCTCCTTGGGAAGAGATTTTGTGAAAATGTCTATTATTTTCTCCTTGGTTTCAACATACTCAAAATTCACCTCTTTGTTTGCAACCTTCTCTCTCAAAAAATGATAGTTAATTGCAATATTTTTTTTCCTTGAATGCATTACCGAATTCTTGTAAATGTGTATAGCACTTGTATTGCCACAAAGAATTGGAATGGGTTCATTAAAATATATCTTCATCTCCTTTAGGTTCTACTTCATCCATAATATCCGAGTTCAACATGAAGCTATTGCAATATATTTTTCTTCTACTATAGATAGAGATATTGAATCCCATTTTTTTCTAAACCAAGATATAAGACGATCACCAAGAAAGAAAGCTTCACCACTTGTACTCTTTCGATCATCTATGCTTCATTCCCAATCTACATCTGTGTATGCAATTAGAGTGAAATTTTCACTCTTGGGATACCACAAACCAAAATCTATTATAGCCTTCAAATATCTAAATATCCTTTTTATTGCCTTGACATGAGTTTCCTTAGGTGCTTCTTGAAATCTAGCTACCATCCCAAATTCTTGTGTTATATCCAATCTAGATGTAGTCACATACAAAAAACTACAATCATTGACCTATAAAAATTTTGATTTGTCAGAGCAGGTTCATCATCCTTACTCAATTTACACCCAGTAACCATGGGTGTGGTCATCGGTTTGCATTCTTTTATCTTAAACTTGCTTAACATTTATTTTATGTACTTGTTTTGGGAGATGAATATACCTTTTTCTAATAGATAAATCTATTTAAACCAAGAAAGAAATACAATTCACCAAGCATTAACATTTCAAATTTTTCTCACTTTCTATTGCATCCCAAAAATATTTGCACATAGTATCACTACTACCACCAAAGATAATATCATCAACATAAACAACAAAAATCAATAATTGGTCACCTTTTGTTTTTATGTATAGGTTACTATCTACACTACTATCTCCAAAGATAATGCCATCAAGATATAGGATGAGTTTGGTACTTGTTTGATCACTTGTAGGAGCCTAAGATTTGAGGTGTGATTGTGTGAGCATCTGGATGAGTTAAGAGGTGAAACCTTGAGGGAGTACATGTTTTTATATGTTATTTATGATACTATAGCTGATTATCAGATTGGTTACTTCAAGTATAGGTTTACATATGTTTTTCAGAGTTAGTACTTTGATGGTGACAAGTACACGGTTGTCTTCAGTTTTGAGGACATGGTTGGACATGGTTTGAGACTTGGAATCTCGTATAGGTGATAGTTGAGTGCAGGTACATTGATGGCTATGATTATGGTGTCATGGGTATGTAGGTACATTATCATTGGAATGACATGATTATGTATGTGGTTGTTTGGTGGTGATATGGTTTGGTATTAGGAGATTGCACTTATCTTCTTGATTTTTATTTGGTTCCTTGACTATGATTACTCATTTGTGGACATGATTAGCAAATCAGATCTATGGTTGATTTGGTATTTGAGTCTTGATGTCTACAAGATTATCTTCTTTGATATCTTTGTTTTCAAGTTACTAATGTGATGATGAGTTTCCATTTTTCAATGGTTTGGATTTATGAGTTATGTAGCTTGTAGGTGTGTACAACCTATTAGGTTGCAGTGGGATGACTCAAATGTTGTTGTAGATTTCATTAGTTGGCCTTATATGTGGTCATTTGTGCATTGGTATGTTGTTTTGGGATTGAGAGGATGGATGATTTGAGTACTTGATCAATCAATTGATGGGACTTGTACCATGTGGTTTTATCACGATGTCATGATAGCTTGTTACATGCATCGTTTATACACTTTCAGTGGGAGATTTTGATAGTGATGACTTGGCGGTCATTGGATTGGTTTGTGATGTTTTGTTGGTGGTTGTATGTATCTTCTTGGCTTGGAGATCTTAGTTTCACTTGTATGTTATTGATATTACAGTTGAGTGTGTGTAGACTTGGATGATCTTCATGGATAGGGTAGTTTTCATGATGCCATGTGTAGCTCGTATCATGGTTCAGTGGGAGTTGTTGGAAGTGACATGGATGCATCATTGGTTAAGGTTATCTCCATGTGATTGGAGATGTGTTTTCTTGGCTGAGTGTTTTCTATTATGTCATGGTTTACTCTTGATACTAGTTTAGAGTTTGGCATGGTACATGTTCTCTTGAGACTAGGATGTTTTTATTGGTGCATGTGATCTCCTAGGAGGAGATGCTTAGATCATGTTGTCATGATAGGTTCTTGATTTTGTGGTTGGAGCTTTGACATTGATCATGGTAGTTCTCTTTGTATTGGACACATTGATCATTTTCTTGATTACTTCATGATGGTGCTATGTTGCATTTGGAGTTTGGAATGGATTGATTGGTTATAGGTACTCATGGATACTTGGAGACTTAGGTGATGGTTGGAGTTCTCTTGTGATTAGAGATATTTGCTTGACACAGTTACTCTTTGGAGGTTTCACCAGGAAGACCGGGGAGCTTTTACCTGGTATGGACATGAGTTCATTTTGGACCGATAGAGGAGATTGTTCTTGGAGTGAGTCATGATGACTTGGTTATCCTAGAGGAGCATTCTCATTCCCCACTTTTGGTCTACTCGGAAGTTTATTATTTGAGAGGTATTTTCCCATTATATCTTTTAGATGTGTTATGTTTTGTGCTTTGATTTCTCATAGGATTGAGTTGATTCATGGTGATTGATTATGGATACTCATTTGAGGATTGTTTAGCATGATTTTATATGCTTATCTTTCATAGATATGGATCTTAAGCTTTGGATAGTTTGTTCTGGAGGATTCATTTTGAGGGATGTTATGGCATGGTTATCTCCTTGTGCATTTGAGTTTATGATATCATTCTTTCATGAGTATTGTTGGGAGATGGTTTATGGGCTGATTTCCAATTTTGGGGATGGTTAATTTTAGTTTGATCTTCTTGATTAGAGTGGCTTACATCCATGATTGGCATTGTTACATTGATTCATATGTTGTACTTGATCTATGAGATTGAGTGTTATGGATGTTGTTGAGGCTTTTCATTTGGGGTTGTTAGGAGATCATACATGACACAGCATAGCACTTTTGAGGTGTTGGTAGAAGGACATGTTATGGTTTATAGGTTTTCTCTCTTCATGGTTCCTTCCTTGGATGTTCATGTTCATATGTTTTTGGGGAGGATGGTGACAACATGTTGTGAGAGATTATGCAGCTCTTTGGGTTGTATGTGTGGATCATTAATATTGTTCTTGATACTTCATGCTTTGATTTACTTATCACACCTCAATATAGTGCTGATTGGTAGACTTGATATGTTTTGACATTACCTATGCATTGGGAGTTCTTGGATATGTGTGTTCTTCATTGACAGGTTTGATGCAAGGAGATTTTTTATTACAGTTTATGGGTTGCATATATTCTTGGAATGAGTTTACAGATGTATTGATACCTTGGAGGTATGGATGGTTGGATGTATTAGCATATGTTTTCGATGCTATTTTTGATTATGTAGGTTTTTCAGTTGACAACAACTTGGTTAGATCCTTTGTTATCCCTTGGATTTGATGCTTGTGTTCTTGGATTGGTGCATCTTCACCTTGGCATGTTCCTTTTCTTCCATAGGTGGCACGTTGGTGGTCACTTTGTTCTTATTGCAGGTATCTTGATGGAGCACAAGAGCATGTTGGAGATCCATATGATTTCATGTATGGATATGATGATGTATTTCATGTATTGATCCCTTATGCAATGTATACAACAAGTGGGAGAATGTTGGGATATGGTGTTGTACACCATTGCATAAAATGATTTATTATAATGTTGTAATTAAATAATTATTTAGTTGTGATGCACCTTGGTGGTGTGGATAATCACACTAGGTAATTATTTGGGGACCACTTGATGTTGTATTATAACATTGTATTATTATTTAATGTGTGCAAGACATGTGATAATAATTTACTATTGGGGAAATATTAAATAAAGTGAAGTCTTAGTACCCAATATTAAATAAGGGGTTAGTGGTTTTGTATTCACATGGTTTGGGGTATGTGGTTTTACCTTACCACTAGTTGTATTTTGTGTGAGCTTGTGTCTATCAAAGTAAACACGTAGTGGTTTAGGTTGGCTGAGTGGGTTGGCTGTCATTATTGAGTCTTTCTAAGGAGTGCATTTTTGAAGCATGGCATGGGATGTGTGGATTCATGCTTGGACACATGAGAGTGCATTGGAGGACTTGATGCTACAGACATACTCATTGTAACTCTTGTATTGATTTATTGCTAGATAATATGATGGAGTATGGATGCTTTTGGAGGTTTGGTTTTTCCCTCTTGAGGGTTTTCCTAGGGTATATCTTGTGTTATCTTGTGGCTTGTCTATTTGATCTATGCATTGTGGTTACTTGTATGCATGTTTATCTCTCATGGGTTATGTAGGAAAATGATTAAGATAATGGGTTAAATGCAATATTTCCTAGCATTGATTTTGTCCAATGCAAGCATGGGGACCATGAAAATGTTACTAACTTCATCGCTCATTATTAAGCGCTCTTTTCTTATATTTCTTATATTCTGCCAAACTCTGATTTCCAAAAGGTTTTCATTAGGAAATTATAAAAATCACTACAAAAGAAGTATGTCCCAATGAATTATCCTTCCTTTGCACATCTATGTGTAGCACTACATCAGTACCAATAGATGGTCACTTAGTTTGAGGGTTCATCCTCACACTCTCGTTAGGATAACTGTTTAATAGTGTTAGTTTTTGGTGATGCAAGAAAGAATAAGGTTATGCAAACATGGTCTCTACTCCTAAATGCAAAAGTATAGGACAAAATTAAACTTTCACAAAGTTATATGAATCCTATACCAATATTAGATAAAAAAAATATTAAAAGATAAATTTGTAACATTATAAGAGATTTATTAAAATAACTAATGAGAAATTTAAATGGCAGTCATGGCCATTGCGTTGGGTGGGAGTGTGCGCTCAACATAGAATTTGAGATCTGTAGAGGATGTTGATGAGGAAGGCGAAGATGATGATGAGGATGATGGGAGGGAATGGTGGTTGCTTTGTGGTGCAGAGGGTTCTTCTATGTTCCATCTTTTGGTCTTTTGTGTTGTTTGCCTCTTATTTTCTTGGTCCTTGCAGGTTGAGGATGGGTCTATGTTATCGTGGGGCTTCTGTTGTGTGTGTGGGGTGGCTTTGGTCGCATATATGGTTACTTTCTCTATGGTGGTTGGTGTTTCTTTTTTTTGTGTTGTGGAGGGATTTCCTTGGTGTGTTCTCTTGGCTCCTTTTGCTATTTGTGGGCAGAGAAGGCTCTCCTTCTAGGTTGTGGCTATGTTCTGATAGATGTGATTGTGATGAGAGTAATCGTTGGGATTTTTTCTTCCTGGCGCTTTTCTCTTTTTTCCTGTTGTTGGTTGTGGAGTGTGGTTTTTTCATGTTGTTGCTCGTGGAGTGTGGTGTTTGATGGCCTTTCTTCCTTTGTTGGGTGGAGGATGTTCTTCGTGTAGGGGTCTCCTATCTCTTCTTGTGTGGGGCCAAATGAGGTGGTGGATATTCTTCCTAGGGGGTGGTTGGTGGAGTTTGGTGATCATTTCTTAGACCCTGACTAGTATGTAGGGTTGGAAGTGGTTTTGTATTGTGGTGCTTCCTCTCCTCTTTCCCCTTTTCTTGGATTCCCTAGTTCTCTCTGGCTTTTTTGGTGCTATTTTTCCTTTGTGAGGGTGGTTTTATTGCTTGGGGTTTTGGTTTTTGGTCTACCTCTAGTGGAGCTTTCTGTGGAAATTTCTTGGCATGTTTCAGACCCTGATCGGCATGTAGGGTTGCAGGTTGTTTTTCATTGTCTTGTCAGCTTTCTGCTTACTCTGTTTGGAGGTCTACTTTACCTCTCCCCTACTCTTTGTGGTCCCTTGTTCCTTGCTTTGGTGCAATTTTCTGCCTTTGTGGGGGTCCTATCTTTGTTTAGGGTTGTGGTTGTCAGCCATCCTGTGGTGGTGTTGTTTGTAGTGAGTTTTCGGCATGTTTTAGACCCTGACTGGCATGTAGTGTTGGAGGTCGCTTTTCACTATCTTGCTGACTCTCTACTCTCTCTGCTTTTTGGCTCTCCTTGCCTGTTCCTTCTCTTTTTTGTCCCCCTTGTCCTTTTTTTTTTTGGCTTCTTGGCTAGCTGAAGTTGTCATTGGTCTTGGTTGTTGCCAAGTTTCTCTTGGGTTGCTATATTTAGTTGGCTTTGAGTGGTGGTTTTTGTGCTACTCGAGGTTCGATGGTTGGTTTTCTGTTGGAATATTGGGGCCTCATGACTATGATCCAGTTTGGGATTACGTTGTTCATGGAGGAGTGCTCTGTTTTTCTGCCTCATTTCCAATCTTACTCTTTTCCAAAGGAGGTTTTGGTGCTTTTTTCTATGGATGTAGATGCTTCATGTCAGTACTTTCAGCTATGGTCTTCTTTGGAGGTGGAGACTGCTTCTTTGGAGGTGAAGTCCTCTTCTATTGAGGTGAAGAGGTAGGTTGTGGACCATGTCAGAAGGTCTATTGTCTATGGTTTTTGGTTTCACTTCCTCCTCTCCTTTAGAGGGGATCCCCTTCCTTTTGAGGTGGAGGTCGGGTTGGTGTTTTGGTTTGACTGGTGTGGTGGTTGTGCTGAGATTCTTTAGTGTTTCTTTCTGATTCCTAACTCTCCTATTGAGGTGGGGGGTTTGGTTTCGTTGGATGGTGATGCCAAGTGATGTGTTGTTGACTGGATGTTTTTGGCTGATGGTTCCCTGACTTTTCTTGGTTTTTCGTTGTTAGTTTATGCTAGTAAGGGGTTTACTGCAGCCTAGCTGATTTAGGCTAATGGTTTCCTGGCCGTATTAGGTGGTTCTTGATTTCAAGTTCCCTTGTAAGTCCTTGTTGATTCAACTTGGAGGTGCCTGTCAAAACCTTCTATTTCGAGTAGATATGGGTAGTCTTGTTGATTCTCTTTTGATCTATTGTTGGTTCATTGGTGGTTGTCTATGCTAATTCTTTGTGCAACCTATTCTTATTTGTGTGGGTTTCGGATCCCCATCAAAACCTGTTTGTATATGGTTTCAGGTCCATTCAAAACCTATTGTAAATGGTTTTGGGTCCATTCAAAACCTACTTTTCCACCTTAATCAAAAAATTACTAGAGATTTGATCTCTCTTTGAGGCTTATTTGGAGTGGTACGATGCACAATAGTTTTATCAATCCCATTAGATACACAAACATGATAGTAGTGTGTACGCCTATATCATGAGATTTAGGATTGCATTGATGATGAGACTATCCATCTTGATAAAAGGAAACAAAACTCTAATAAATCTGTAGCCAAGCCTAACAACCAATTACATATTTACATAGATCCATTCCCTTCCCATTTTTCCAATTTGGTCACATAATCCTCTCATCTTCTGATCTTGTCCCATCTGAGTACATGAACATGGTCTCGTTCACACATTTTCCTCCTACACAAAATGTGAGTGCTATTCCTGAGATAACTTTTACCTCACATGATCTGCCCTTAAACAAGGAGCCCTCTATGTTGTATGTTCTCATATGGATTAATGGTAACATCGTGACTGGTGTTATGGTTGATTCGACAAGCTAAGTGAACGTGATAATGGAAGAAACCTTGTTCATTAACACTCTTCATAAGGAGAAGTATGATGAGCTGTAGCCACTCCCTATACTCATGATATGATTTCTATTGCCCCTATGGGCACCATTTCTTTGTCAATCTTGGTTGGGCCTTAAATTGTAGATGTTACATTTGTAGTGATTCCAAAGTTTGACTTGTTCAAGGTTAGGGTAGTCATTCCATGGATAGCCTCCATGAATGTAGTCAACTATGTAGTCCACAAGTGTCTGAAATTCCCCCATGAGGGCACAATGCATGTTGTTCATGATATTGGTTATAAACCACTGGTGTCACGTGGGACCTTTTCTTTCAATCACTTTTGGCCTACCATAGTCAGACCCCTCCCCCCAGAGAGATTTATTGTATCTAGTTTTTTTTAAGTATAAGACTAGGGCCTCAATGCCAAAATCTATTTTTCCTTTGTCTCCATATGTTGTTTTTGTGAAGGCTTCTATGCTAGTGTAGCAACAGGTTGTCTCTTTTGTCTCGTCAAAATGGAAGGAGAAGCTTGCTCTCACTTTGGATCCTTCCCCTTTTGTGTCTTCAATGCACCATTTTCTTCCTCTTCCCAACCTTTGGTGTTGTCCTCAATTCCTAATTATGTGCCTCACACAAAAAAGGGAAAGGCACCTATGTGGCGGAGGTCAAAGCCTTAAGCCTTCAAGTTTTATGTTCTTCCCACAATCCCTCGACCCACCCTATAGGGCAAGGGGAAGCATTGGGGTGGTTTCTATGTTTAAGCCTCTGCAGCCTCCTATTATTCCTCCACCTTCTCCTTGGGTGGTGAATGCGAAGAGGCCTACTACCGAGGTACTTGTCTATATTTATCCTTCTATTACCATTTCTGCTCCTATACCTTCTCCTCCTGCTCCCACTCGGGAGACCACCCATCCACTGGTAATGGTTGTGAAGGATTCTCTCGTAGTGGAGCAACAACCTTTGGCCTCTTCTTAGGCCATGTCCTCTCATGCTCATAGCTAACATAATTGTCTTGCACATGAGCATAAGCATCAGCGAAAGGCTCTAGCTCAGAAGCACACTACCTCACAGATGATAGAGGAGGAGCCTATTGTCTATGCTCTTGTTTCTTTTGTTTCTCCACTCACTTTTGTGTCCTTTGCTTCAATTCCCATTTCTTTTGTTTTTATTTTGGCTCCTCTTGCAATCCTTAATGTCCCTCACCCCAAAAGGATGTAGGTCTTCATCGCTCCCTTAGCAGAGCCTCTGCTTCTCATGTCCCTTTTAGAAATTCCTCATTTTTTGTAGCCTGTCAACATGCCTAATACAAAGGTCATGTCCTCTATGGGTCCCTCTGGTTCCTCCTCTACTTCTACTTCCTCTATGAGGATCCTACATCCTCCGCTAAAATGTAAATTGGAGGATGGCCTCACCTGAAGTGATGGTCATAAGAAAGGCTCACATTTTGTGGAGTCTAGTTTTGTTTAGGTTTGTGTTGTCCTCGTATGGGGGGAGCTCCTTCTTCCCTAGAGTTGGTCACCACCCCTCTTTCTAAGGTTGGCAGTGACTCTTGGGCACCTTATCTTTTCCCAGCTAAGTTGACACAAGGCACTCCTAAGAAGTGCATGTTCAACTCAATGGATGATATCTTGATTATGTCCTCAATTTTTGTAAAATTGATGGTGTTTGCTTCATAGGAGCTTGACAAAGAAGTCCTCAAGGGGCCTTCTTCCTTAGCTCTTTTTGTATGAGAGTCAGAGAGAATTTCCCTTGTTATCCCTCCCTTGTATGATCATCCTCCCTCCCCTTATAATGATCTAGAGTGGGAGCAAGATGATCTATTGGTCAATGAGGACTAGGGCGGTGCCTCCTTCTACATCTATAGATTAGATTTATTTTTTTTGTGTCCCCTATACTTGTATTTGCATGTTTTATGATCCTTCTTGGAGGATCTTGCTACCTTTGTAGGTACTTGGATACAGGTGTGGAGCTCTATCGTAAACTTCTTCTATTTGTGTCATCATTCTTCTATGTGTCATAACCTTGCTTTTCGATATCGAGGATGACACAAAGTGTTGGGGGAATTTAGGCCTTCTTCCATGTTGACCCAATTTTTATTTTACTTTGTTTTCATGTGGACCATTCTTCATGTTTTGATAAATTTGTGGATTGATGATAGTTCATACGTATGCTATATTATATCTATCTATATCTATGGACAGTTTTGAATCTGAGTTATCAAATCTTCCTCCTATCTCTTGATTTCTTTGTTTCTACTTTTCTACTTCGTGATGTTGTGGTTTCATGCATTGTCCCTCGCATGTGTGACAACATACCACGAATGCATCTCGTCATGCCATAACATCTCTTATCTTTCTTTTCTCCTTAGGATGCCATATGCTCCTATGCATAGCACACACCATCCTAATGGGGGCTATCATGCTTGTTTAATTTTCAACAAGGAGAATTCTTTCAAAAATATTCCTTGGTGCAGAATTCTTTACAATGAATTCCTTGAAAAAATAATCCGTTTTTGAAAACCTCATTTTCCAAGATGGTGTACTCTCTCAATAAAGATTCCTTAACAAAATTTTCTTTTGAAAAGGATTCCCTGATGAAAGATTATGAAAATTTTCTTTTCAAAAAAGGAGTATTCTTTCTAAAAAGAAAGAGTTTGAAAACATTCCTTTCAAAAAGGAGCACCCTTTCCAATGGATTCCTTGATGAAATATCTTTCAAAAGGATTCCTTGATGACATAATAACTTTTGAAAAATCTTGTATCTTTCAAATGGAGCATCATTTCAAAAGGGTCCCTTAGTGTCTTGATGCCTTGAGAAAAGGGTTCCCTATCAAAAGAACCCCTTCTTGAAAGCCTTATTTTCAAAATAATTCTCTAGTATCTTACAATTTGTGTTATTTCTGATATTTGATATCTCGTTTCTTGGTGTCTAATATCTTATATCTTGGCATCTAGCTTGGGGGAAACCTGATTAGACTTATCTTTTTTGTGACTATCTTGCAACACAACTTGCAACAACCACAACCCTATCTTATATCTAATCAGATTGTGCCTTATTTTTCCTTATGGTGTCTTATTATGTCATATAATTGTGTCTATTATGATTCACTTTTTTGTCTAACATGTTTGTTTGCAGCTAACATGTTTATGGTAAGATTGAAGTTGGCTTTGCAAGATTGAAGACCCACATCCTCTTCGTATATTGGTGGAGCTCCTCCATGTTTTTAGTATAGTCTCTCCAATGTCTTTCTACATTGGCTCACACATGCATAGACACATATTCTTGCTAAAGTGATGGCATTTAATGTAACGGTGTAAATTTACACCTAGTGCAAATTTCCCACTATATTACCTCATTTTAGCTTTACAAACTTGATAATGCAAAAACCTGCCACATGTGTCCTTGTAATTTTTTGTCAGTAATGGAATTTGTATTAGGAATGCCCATGCATTGCACTTCCATCCTAACAAGATTCTCTAGTTAGTGGACATTGAGGCATTATGATTCCCTGTCAACCTATGAATTGTAACGTCCCTACAAATATGGACCACCTAGAAATGACCTTTTACCTCCATATTGTCCTTTTAAACATATCTCTTACATTTCCATTCATTCTCTCTAGCTTCTACCACTTCATACTTCATTTATATTCACTCTCTTGCTCTCTTCACTTCACTTCTACACCATTTTGTTGCTTCTATGCCCTTGTTATTGCAGGTTGTCAAAGTTTTACTCCATTGGCATGGTTATCTTTCTCTTCACCTTCCTGTCTTAGCTACTCAAGCATGTAGAAAGGAGGGCAATATCTATCTACTTATTTGCATTATCTTGTTCGTAGAGTAGCATCTAGATTGTCTTTGTACTCTACTTTTTTGTGTCTATTCTCTCTATTTATTTATCATTTCTATATATTTGTGTCTATTGGTTGTCTGTGGAGGTGGAAACACCAAAATGAGGGTCTAACTAAGGCAGAATCCAAAACACAACCAAAACATTTTCTTGTTTTGTGTGTAGGTACAATCTATTCGTGAAGATCTTGCTAGAGAACTAGACCTTCTGTGAGTTGGTCTTCTTCTTCCCTTTTCTTTGTCACTTCGTTATTAGAATAGTTTATATTTATATGTTATAGTATTCTTCTTCTTGTTTTCTGTATTTCCACATTTCTCTGTTAAACTGTCAAAATAGAACTCTCAAGTCATTAGCTCACTCTAGGAGTTTCATTCTGTAAACCCAACTCTATGTTTGTGTGAGACGCCAACACGCCTCTAAGACTACAACATGGTGTGTTGTAGTCAGAATCATGCGCTAGCATCCTCTGGCCGAGAGCCAGTTGGTTTGTAACCTGAGACCTCTATGGTCTACTCACCTATTTCTAGAAAACCTTTGTCATAAAACATAAAGAAACCAATGTCTAGTTTTCCCTTCCTTTTCAGCTTATTAGGTAGTCTGAGGTAGTTAAGAAATTTGCTCCCTTTAGGCTCTTCTATGTCCTAAAGACTTGGGAGTAGCGAATCCCCTCCTCTACAGATGGTTTGAAAACCAACCCTTAAAGCTTATATAAAGCATTTATGTAAGATTTGAAAATGGGGTATGGAGATCACTTAAGGAAGAAGAAGGTGGTTCAGTGGGCTATGGGTATTGAAGAATGGGGCACATAGATTATGTCTAAATCAAGGTACAAAGTACACCTAAGATTGTGTTGGCCAGAGATTTTGTGTGAGTAGACACACACTATGCTTTTACAGGCTCTTCATACCACAACTTGATATCATGTTTAAATAGCAAAAGAAAAGGCCAACCCTCTTAACAAAAATTTCACAAATATGTATTTTCTCCTACACTAAATAAATTAAATATCATTTTAAATATTTTTTCTCTATTTATTTTATTTACATATATTTAAGGAAATGTGTTGTACATAGATTTTAAATTACTTATTTGGAAATTTATAAAATTCAATTTAACTATCAATAATATTGATTATAAATTTACCCATTGCATAAAATATTATTGTGGGAAATAAGACCATCACATTTTGGTATCAGAGTCAATTTGATATTCAAACTTGCATATTCAAGATAGTATTGTGTCAACTACTCAATTACGGATATGAGTAATTAACAAACTTATAGTTATAAAAATATGATTAATGTAATATAATTTTCACTAGAACCATCCTTATTGATAATTCAATGTTTATAAAAGATGTTCTAAAGAAGTTCAAAAAGTAATGTGTAGTATAACAAACAATAAGTAAAATACAATTATAAATATAAATATAAGAATTTACTTATGTAAGAATAAATAGATTATAGACAAAGTAATAGGTTTAGGTTTTATATATGAATCTAAGGATATGCACAATAAAATGTGTCTCGAAGGTCATGTCTTCTCATAAAAGCCCTCAATAAAAATGAGAATTATGAATATTTCTTCCACTGTCAAAAATATAGGTTTCAAGGGCAACATCAATGCTTGTAAGGCAGATGCCAAACACTGATCAAAACAAGAAGAAAAAAAAAAAAAAGCTATTCAAAAAAAAACTCCATTTGAAATATATTCATCCCTGTCCTTATGAACCAGGTAGGGTTTTAAGGATATTCACAGCGAGGGTTCGAACTTGCATCCACGAGGTGGTAATACCCCCAGGCTACATTTCCACAATAGACGAAACCCTCCAAGACAGCATTTTGGATTCCCCATACAAGTGTTCCATTGTGAAATCCTGCCCCTTTTCGCTTCTGTATAGTAACTGTGGGAGTCAAATTCTAGTAGCTGAAATTTTAATATCTAATTATTTTTCTATCCTCATTCCGATCAACACATATATTAGGAAAGGAAATTTGTTTCAGTAGTTCCAAACTAAAATTGGAATAAATCTAAAGTTCTTCAAATTGGATATACATCCATAAGGTTTAGGATGTGGGGTATGCTGATGGGATTTGAAACTGGGTTGTCATTGTAATCTTTGCCCCATCTTACTTCTAGATCATAGCCTTATAAACATGCTTTGTACATATTTCATTTGCATGCTTGGTTTTGGTATGTATCAGGATGGTAAAACATGTAATGGTAATTTTCAGTAAGAGTTAGTCTAAATGGGCCAATGGGAAGGTAAGAGTGTTATATTAGAAAATAAGTTTTTGGATTCAATTGTGTATGTTTTTTTATTGACATTTTGGATCAGACTCAGTGATCCACTCGGTGATAAACATGATTTTTCCTCTTCCTGATGATGGATCACTGAGTGTGATCCGAAACATCGATAAAAAACATACACAGTTGAATACAAAAGCTTACTTTCTAACTTCATAGACTATGGAAAACTCATACCTACTGGTATTATGTTAAGTTGACTCAGATTTAATGGGATAGTTGATCTTGGATTGGAGGGTGATATGAGTTCCTTATGAAGTCCAACATCCTCCATTTATAAAATGATAGGTGTTTATTTGTGTGAGAGATTAGTGATCACGTTTCATGCAAGTTAGTGTGTTATGGAGTATCTGTGTATGTGCTAAAGAAACATACGTGTGACAGTGTTTTGTGTAGTATATATGTGTGTCATTTTTGTTTTTCTTCTATTTTCAGAAGGGGTATGCCTCTAAAGACAAGTTGGGTATTTGGTGGTATCCATCTCTTGTGGCTACTCTCTTAGATTGAACAGTTTTCTAGAGTTTTTGTTTATTTTTAGCTATATTGACATCTTGGTTAGGAAAGACTTTCATTATAATTGATTGAGAATAGAATGCTTTGGATTACAGCACATTGAAAATGAATGGAAGTTCTACATTAGTTTTGAGCTCGTCATATGCTTGAACTGAATGTGGTAAATATTCCAGTTCTCTAGAGGAGTTTGATTGTTTTCTATGGGCTTTATGTAGTGGAGATTATAAAATGATGTTCTGTGTTTGATGGAGTTAAGTACCCCTTAAGTATTCAGAGGACCTTTATCTACTAAATAAAGGTTGAATGTTTGATAAGGGTCCATTTTTTGTGGCAACCATTATTTAGGATAGGCTTTCATTGAGACTGATTGAGAAAGTGTTTGCTTTAGGTTCGAGAAAATGACATGAGGACAACTCAATAGTTTTGGGTCTCTCTTCTGTATGAAAGTGATTATGGATAACATCAAAGAGGTTTGAGATCAATGTCATTAAACTTGTTATGCAATAAATTTATATCACAAGGATACATAAGAAGTGACTAGTTTTTCATGAAAGTCTCAAAATTGTTTCAAGATTAATGTCATGTTTGTATTGTTTCAAGATTAATATCATGTTTGTATTTTTTGGAATCTAAAACATACAATTTTCTAACTAGTTGGAGTGAAATTTCTAAGGTAATGACTATAAAACACGTCAATTAATTTTAAATGTAAGTAGCATATCATTCAATATTTAAAGAGAAAATTATTTTCTATAAAATCAAGGAACTAAATAATGTAAATAAAACAATGTTTAACATAAATTACGAAGTAGAAGTAGAGTTAATTGTATACACATTAATACGTATGAATGGGAGAGGAGTAAATGAGAATCATTAAGAAGGAATCCTCCTAAAAAAAGAGAATAATGTGTAAACCTTGTTAATGGATGAACTTGTTTTTTTTTTTTAAAAGACATTTTCACATTTAGTGTACTTAGGGATGCACTTACCACCTTTATATTTTATAGGTATTTATGTTTTGGAATGCCTTAATTCAATTGTTCCATTTTATAATTGAAATATCTTATATCTTAAGCACAAATATTTGCATTGCTACCAATTACTATTAGGGCTATAGTGGTTCATTAAATTAAATGAAATAGTGGACTCAAGAAATAAGAAATATCCTTTTTAAATGATAATAGAATAGTCCATATACCTCTAGGAGTAGATATAGACAATCCATATATAGAAGAAATAGCCTTGGAAGAAATTGATGAAGATGATTCCAGATCCTCTATTCCATAGCCAAGTTACCCAAACCAAAAAAATTAGAATCTAACCTAACTTAGAAGGCAAGATAGAGGTTGAAAGTGATAATTAAAGCATTGGCAATGAAGAAGTATTGAATGCTTGGTTTAGAGAAGAAATAAAATTAAAATCCTAGAAAGTACAAGGGTTAAGAAGAGTTTTTATGATACACAAAACATCATAAAACCTATCACATCTTACTATAGATAGAAGAAATATATCATAAACCATAGAAAACACATCCAAACACACCCTCCAAAAATCATGACAAATAAACCACATTTCAAGGGGTATCTCAAACATTAAACAACCATAAAAATTATGAATTGGAGATTATTACTTAATTGGAGGAAATGAAACAAAATTTTGATAAAGACCCCGATGTGCAGCATGACAAGTTGGAGGAAGACCCATTGAGACAATATTCCTCAATGGCACACATTCAAAATTTTAATAGGTACAATATATTCACAAGACAAAAGGGAATATGAAGTAATTCAAAAATACAATGGATCAATCACACTAGATGAACATTTAGACATTTGTATAACTATATGGTAGGATAGAAGAAAATATGGCACTAGATTATACATATAGATGTTCTACTAGACCTTAAGACTAGTAGCACAAACCTAGTATATTAACTAAGAAAAAATAACAAAAACAAAGGATTGGGAAGAGGGTGATCTCACAATATTGGTTTACAATTTTTGGCCAAATTGGACATTGAACTAATTTTTTAAAACTAAATCTTCACTTTCGAGCACCTATAGCATCTAAACCATGACAAATTTGAAGATGATACAAACTAGTGATTTGTGGCATTTTGTTTGTAGATTCTAAATATATTTTTTTCAAAAATTTTGGTATCAGATTGCACTTCTTTTTCCATCTCCTCCGAAAAATAGTTTTTAACTATAAACACCATTTTTAAAGAGTGATGTCACTGGCTAACACAACTTTTTTTCTATGAAGAATTAAATTCTATTTTTTTCGAATTTAGATTCGTAACTACAATATCTAGTGCATGGAATTGGTTTCATAGCATTTCATTGAATACTTTTTCTTAATTAAGTTTCAAATTCAAACCAATTACAATTAGACATGATTCACTGGCTAAAGCGTAACTTTTTTTGTATGTATCAAAATTCAATTTTTGTTTTCTGTTGGATCAAGGATATTAATATCTAGTGCACTAATATATATATTTTTTATGATATGCTATTTTTCCACATGTGTAGAACAAAGAGCTTGAATTTTGGTGAAAAATCTTGTTTAATCAAACTAAAAAAAATACATAATAAAACCAAAACATATTAAAATTATATCCAATGGATAGCTCATTTTGAGGACTACCATCATCCAGTGGGGTATGTGACATCTCCTCCATTTTCATCCTCAACCTAAGCTTCAAAAGGCAATTTTTTGCAAAAAATTGATGCATGAGAAGGATAAGGGGGAAAAGGGGGGTTCACTCAAACCCCCCTTCGAGCGAACCCCCCTTTTTTTAAAATTTCCCTTTGTCTTCCATTTAAAAATGTGAGAAAAGGTGGGTCCCATCATTTAATAGGGTTCGCTCAAAGGGGGGTTCGAGCAAACCTATTGAAGGTTCATACAAACCCCTAGTTCATGCAAACCCCTAAAAACCAAAAAATAAGAAATTCATGGGAGGGTTTTTGCAATTTTCCTTCCTCAACGAAATTGTAAACCAGTATTGTGGGATTACCCAATAAATCCAAGAAGACTTCCTACATACACTTTCCTTCTATAATACAAACAAAAGCATCCACACTACACAACTCAAAATAAAGGAAATCATATTCAAAATTATGGAGGAATATATAACAAACATTTATGAATACACTTTGCCACCATCAAAAAAGAATGAATATGGAAATTTATTGAATGTATGGACAAAGAAAGCCAATATTCTAGCAAAATATGCTACACAACACATCAAGAGGATAATAAAGAAAAACCAAAGTTGGATATAAAAGTAAATCAAGGAGAAAGATAAATGAATCAAAAGAAAAAATATTAGAACAACCATTAAAAGTAAGAGAGGAAAATATAGTTACCACAAGTGATCCAAAGCTAGCAAAGACTAGGAACTATTGGGATCACAAGGTGGTATTGCAGGTAGTAGAAATATTATTAGAATATGAGGAACTCATCCCTCATACATTTACTAGTTTAAAAGGAATTAAGGAAGAGGTAGTGGTTATGAGAATTCAAGTAAAAAAAGGGAGAAAACTATAAAAGATTTAAGACCTTATAGGCTAAATCCAAATATGAAAAGCAAAGTCAAAGTGAATTGGACAAAATGCTAGTTGTGGGAATTATTAAACCAGTAGAAGATGCATAATGGATTAGCCCTATGTTAATACAAAATAAGAAAAATGGAGAAATAAGGATCTGTGTAGACTTCAAGGAGCTCAATATAGCATGTATGCATGACCCCTTCCCCATGCCCTTCATAGAGGAAATATTGGAGTCAGTTGTTGGGAGATAAATCTACTCCTTCACGAATGGATTTTTAGAATATCACCAAGTTAAGATTAAAGAGGAGGATTAGCCTACAACCAATTTTTCGATAGAATGGGGATCATTTATGTATACGATAATGGATTTTGGATTGAAGAATGCACTCATGGTCTTTAGCCACATAATGGTGAAATGCTTTCAAAGATTTTATACATGATTTCTTAGAGGAGTATTTTTATGATTAAACAGTTTATGGGCTAGTGAAAGTCCATGGACAAGTTGTTTTCATGATATTGGATAGATGTAGGAGCTTACAAATTTCCCTTACATCTTTGTGGTGCCCTTTGTAACACTATTAGGTCATATCATCTACAAGGAAGGGTTAATAGTATACCCCTTAAAATTTGTAATCATCATGACATTACCACCACCAAATATTGCACCTAAGGTAAGAACCTTTTTAAGACTTACATGATGTCACCATAAATTCATTAGAGGGTATGTGTAAATTATAGCCCCCTAGAAGAACTATTGAAAAGGAAATCCAATTGAATGGGAAAAAAATGTTAGTAGTCATTTGATACACTAAAGCAAAAGAACATAGAAGCTCCAATCCTTATGTTCCCAAACTAGACATCACCATTTTATCTCCATGTAGACGCATCTAAAATAGCTATAGGAGTAGTTCTAGAACAACCTAGAGGAAACAAAGGCCACCCTATAGCCTCACAAGTAGGAAAATCTAATAGGTAGAAAAGAAATATATAGCTACAAAGAGATAAGACTTAGCAATCGTGTATGCACTTCAAAACTTTAGACATTATTTACGATCTAAACCATTCACATTTTAAATTGATAATGAACTAGTGAAGTGTCCATTGAATAGATTGATAACCCAGGGAACAATATGCAAATGGATGCTACTATTTTAGGAATTTTACTTCAACATTATGGTTAAACTACGAAAAAAAATCAAGGCCTTCAATACCTTTCCAAAATTGGGATTGGAGAAGAACTAGATGACCAAGAATAAGATATTCTTGGTGCAAATCTATTTATAGTAATTGTGGTACCACAAGAAATTAATGGTATGGAAAAATTACCACCTATAAGATAATTTCCACTAGATATGTCACTGTAAGACAAGCAAATACTTTTGTGGAAGTATTTACCCTACACACTAATTGAAGGAGAGCTACATAAAATAGGGAGAGATGATATTATCATAAGGGTAGTTTATGAGCATGAAAGGGAATATATACTTAAGGAGTTCCATGAAGGGATATCCAATGGTCACAACTTAGGGGAAGCTATGGAAAAAATGGTAAAATTGGCAAGACTTTGGTGTTGAACTCTTCATAAAGATGCAAAACAATATGCAAACCTAGTGTGAGATATACAAAGAGTGGGAATAATTACCACAAGATATGTGATTCCCTTGCAACCAATCCTAGCTCAAATACCATTTGAAAATTTGGTTCATAGATTTCATAGGGCCAACAAAACCATTAGAAAAAAAAAATTTAAAAGCTAGGTTTACTATAATAGAAGTGGATTATTTGACAAAGTGGACAAAATCATAACTCAATATAGAGATTTTACCACAAAAAATGTTACAAATTTTCCATATAAAAATATCAAAACAAGATTTGGCTAACCTATAAGTATCACCAATGATCAATGTGAACACTTTGTAAACAAAGTGATTGCAAAGCTATTAAGTGTTTTCATGAAAACACCTAACAAAAGCACTCCCTATCATCCACAAGTCAAATGGCATAAGTGAAGCACTCAACAAGATTATAGGTGTCACTTTGATAAAAATATGTAACAATAATAAAACTTATTGGGATATTAAGATACCAATGGTACTATGGGTATATAGAGACACATATAAAAGGTCTATAAAATTCACCCCATTCTAGTTAGTATATGGATTAGATGCAATTTTTGTCGTGAACTTTATAATCCCAAATTTCTATACCACACTCAATTTGTGTGTTGGTGGGGAAGAATCCTTAATACAAAGGTTAGATTAATTGGATAAATTAGATGAAAATAGTTTATTGGTGGTTTATCATTATAATATAGAATGTAATAGAAAAAAGACTTGGCATGACACAAATCTAGGACATACTACCTTTCACAAAGATGACACAATGTTACTATACAACAACAAGTTTAAGAAGAAAGATAAATCAAAAGTTATATGGTTGGAGCCATACTATAAATATGACATCTTAGACTATAGCACAATTAGGTTAAGATGATCAAATGGACAAGTATTGCATTACTATGTCAATGGTTCAAAATTTAATCACTACCACCAACCCAAAGGATGAAAATAAAAATTCCATACATAATGTATTATAGGTATTATAGTTGTATCATACATGTATTACATTTAAAATAAAATTAGCCTACCAAAAAGAAGTTGTAGAAGCCCAATCGCTAGAAGAGTGTGGGAAGGTAAGAAATGACTATAGTAATCAATGCTATTCTCACCATTATCTGTCTATAAAACCCACACAACACCCCATCACTCCTCACTCATAGAAATAGTCTTGTTAACTTTGATCTCTTGCACAACTCAAGATAAAAATGGTATTCTTACTCTAGCAACCAAGTTCTAAAATTACACTCTACAAAATGACCACACTAATTCTTGTAGATTTCTCCTAGAAGCCAATGCCTAAATAAAATAAATTCCCACACAAGGATATGGAAATAGATCCAGATAGGGCTTTCTCAAATGTACCTCTGCATGTCATATACATAAAGGATGTGCATAATATATCCATGTGTCACTCATAGATATTGACCACATAGGGTATGAAGCACTTAAAGACATACTCTCCTCCTTGTTCACCAAGACAAATAGAATATATTCTTGGTACTAGCAAATATATTGGTGTAAATAGGTGTTTTACCTATCTAAGTCCTATTTACATTTTAAGTCCACTTAGGTCCTAGGAGGGAATATTTCTAATTAAGTGTTAGTTGTCACTAGATCTTGTCTTATCTTTTGGAATTAAATGTTTGTTTCCTAAGTCATTTAATTTTGTTGAGTTAGTTGTCTCATTATACAGGATTAAGACACATGTCAAGATCTTGTCTAATCCTATCTCACAACTTTCCTTTATAAGCAAAGCATCAATGTACATTGTCATATTCAAGTTGTCAATCTTGCATCCATAATCATAGCATGATATTTCTGCCATTTCTCTCTTGTGGAAGTTATTGTTGTCTTGTAGGTGATCCTAGAGTGTTGAGTAGTTCGCCATAAAATCCTACATCGTATCAAGGCTTCAATGTTATAGAATTCTTCCTAAATCTTAGGGACCAACCTTGGCATGCAATTTTTTTTGGGTGTAAGTGGGCGTTTCAAGCACCTCACCGTTCAATCCAGGGCATTAGAGGAAGGTTTTCCTTTCATTTCATCAATTTTCATCATGTTTTGACTAATCTAAAAGGGTTTCAAGGAGGTTTTCAATTGCCAGACCTTGGGGGTAGCTAATTTTCTAAAGCACTTTGGGACAAAACTTACCTTGCAATTATGTTTGGAAGGCTCAAAAACATACCTAAATTGATTGTTAATTCATCAATTTTTGACACTTTTGTTCAGGGGCATTAGGGAAAATCTTTCCATAGTCATCATTTTTGTATGTACAGATTCGTACTTGGCCATACTGTACAATGTTGTCATACATAGGTCTATGAATTTTGTGGTACATTAGTATAAAAATATCATATTTTGCACTTGTATCAATAGTACTAGTTGGTCTATGTACACCTTTGTATGTCTGCATCATTGATTTGTTTGCAGGTCTCTTCATTGTCGGTACAAATTTGCATTTATTAGTGTAGGTTTTAGATAATATATTTTTTATTTGACAATGGTTTTTTTTGGTATCAAGAATTTAAGTTTAAATCATCCTTCATTTTTTGTTTAGCACTTGGTGACATGACTTAAGGCTTCATGGACAATGCTTGACTACGAAGGGGGTTAAGCCCTAGGCAACATGACCAATGGCTCATTGCCCCTCACACTGTTGGGCAGGGGGTGCATTTTTTTTTATTTTTTTTTGTAGACTGGTCACATGGGTGACCGAGGGCTTAAAGCCCAAGGTCCAAAATTTTGTCCCTAGAGGCCCTAATCAGGGATTTTTTCAAAATGCCATAATTTGCAATCCAAGAGGCTATTTTTCAAAAATGAGATATTGCCAGAAAGTTGGCTTCACCAATTTTTAGTGGTGTGGGTTATTTTCCAAAAAAAAAAAATTTGGTGGCATTTATTACTATTTGAAGTCAAATCTTCATTTTTGGCTCTTGAGCTCGTAACTTTTTGCCGCAATATTTGATTTTTATGATCCTTGTAGCGTTGGAAAGGTATTAAGGAGTTCTATTCAACCATCCATGTACTTTTTCATGTTTATGTCCTAGATATATTATCATTTTAGTTCTTTCATGATGGGTATCTTGGTGATTACTTGGATATTTTGATAGTTGGGAAGGTTTTTTTTTATCATTGCACTTCATTTTAGTCTTATAGCAATGTTTTATCTCTTGTTGCTTCATTCAAATTCCAAGGTTTCTCTATATCAATGGTTTTCCATTGTTCGTTGTTATTGGGACTGTTGTTTCTTTATCATGATTCCAAGCTTGAGTCCTTGAGTGACTGTAATATGGTTTCTAGCATCAGAATGATCTTTCATTTGCTTGCCTTGATTAAGGTTCCAATGTTACTCAACCATTGTGATTCCAATGTTTCTTTGCAACAGATTATCTCATTGAGGGGGAGTTGAATATCCTCTCTTCATCTCTCTTATGGGCGGGTCTTTTTCCTTGAATGAGGTTTTTTCCTCTCATTCTTCATGGAGAGTATTATTGTATCCTATCTCTCTTTTGGAGAATTTTTTTGTCCCACTAGGTTTTCTCCTTTTCTCCTTTTCTCCATTTGTGAGAGATTGCATTGCATATGTACATGGGTACATAACATGGCCTTGTAGTTGAGACCCATCTTTGTCTCATTTTCATAATAGTACGCCCTAAGTTGTACTTAAGGGGGGGTGTTGGTTTAAATAAGTGTTTTACCTATCTAAGTCATATTTACTCATTAAGTCCACTTAGTGTTACAAGTATGAGTAGTTGGTGTTTTCATTGATGTCAACAAGCTTGGGGGAGATTTTTGTAGGCTTATGCTTATGTTGTCATTAATTATTGGTGATGGTTGAGAAGTTGTGTTGATGCTTTGATTAGTTTCATTATGTTGTGATTAGTAAGTGCAATTGGTGTCAACCTTTGGTGTTACTTTTATAAGCTTCTATTTGGGGATGTTGTTGGTTTAGAGATAATGAGGAAGTATTGAATAGGATGAGCATGTGTCTTTGGTGCTTGGTTTCCAAGTGCTTTTGAGAAAATTTGAATAAAAGAGGAAAATAGTGTGTTGAAGAGGTGCTCTAGTGTATAGTGTGGTGTTTTGTTTTTGGTCTACATTTCTTATATCTCAAATATATGCTTGTGTGGTTCGGATATGTTGGTCAAAGGTATTCAAAGGTTCTATATCCATAATTTCTTGGTCTAGGTTGTTGTGCAAAAGAAGTTATGTTCACTAGTGTGTGAACTGTGTTTCAGTGGTAGCTGGAAGAAATAATTTTCTCTAGATTTCTTCATACTTAGGTTTCTAGTCTTGTGATTCTGAAAGTGTTTTGATGAGGGTCATGTATCTACTTTCAATTGAAGTTGTTTTTGGGTTGGTGCTCTACAAGGTGATTTTTTGAGTTACAATGTATGAAAGGTTGTTTGAGTGTACTGGGTGAGTGCATTCTTCAGGTGAAAGTTGTTGTGAAATAATTTGTTGGATTTCAGGGTGTTTGCGATATATTCCAAATTGTATTCAAGTGTTGTGTGTGGTCTATGAGTTGTCTTATTTGAGGAAGTGTGTACTTAAATGTTAATGGCGTTTACATTGGTTTGAATGACCTTGGGTGTTTACACTAATTCAAGATTTTCTTCAGTGCTTATGGAAGCATGGCATGGTGTATATGTATGATTTGGGTCCAAGTTAGGATGTGGTGTGGTCTGAATTCATTCCTTTCCACTACATGAATGCTTAGTACCAACCTAATTTGAATTTGTATGGTTAAGGTGCATAGTCAGCCTTGGAGAATGTTTTCAAGGATGAAGATGGTATAAATAAGTTATGAATTGATGGAGAATTGAGTCGTGTAGTGTGTGATGTGAATTTAAGAGTTGTGAAGTGCAATGCAATCTTAATGAGTTAGACTACTAGAAGTATTGATCAAACAGAGTCTACAATCTTTAGAGAGACTGTGAATGTGTTGGTGATGTTGTGGTGGATATTTTTTGTTGTATTGAGATGGATTTATCATTGTAATATCCTTCTTTCTTCTTTTTTGTAATCCGAAAGTGAGCCTTTGGCAGTGAGCCCTTTGTATTTGTTGCTACAATTACTTTATATCATGAGCTAATCCTCACCATGTTTTTTCCCTTCTTCTATTTTCCACATAATTTTGGTGTTCTATTGTGTGTGGTGTTGTGTTTCAATTTTTTGTTATTTTATTTCATGCTAAATAATTCTAGCATATTAAGGGTTAATTAAGCTAATGTGGATCTGGATGTTTATGAGGGTTTTTAAGTTTTAATGTACAACTAATTCACCCCCCCTCTCACTTGTCTTGTGTGCATTCTAAAATTGGTATTAGAGTAAGGTTCCTTGGAAGAAATATTAACTGCTTGAAGTAGATCTAGGATGGTGCACAAGAGGGATGCTCCTTTGTTTGATGGATCAGACTATGGTTTCTAGAAGACAAGAATGAAAGGTTTCTTAGTATCTCTTGGATTTAGAGTTTGGAAGTCTATTGAGACTGGATATACTATGCCTACTAGTGGTCCAAAGATTGATGATGAGATCAAGGCCTATGAGAATAATGGTAAAGCAAGGTATGCTCTTTTAAGTGGTCTTTCTAACATTGAACTTGTGAAAGTCATGAATTTGAAATCTTCTAGAGAGATCTGTAAAAAGTTGGAAAGTATTTATGAAGGAGATGATAAGGTCAAAAAAGATAATATGTGAAATATAAATATCACATTTGAGAACCTGCAGATGTCTGAAGATGAAAACATTACAAGCTACATGTAGAAGGTGGATGAAGTTGCCAATTCCATTAGAGTTCTTGGTGGAAATATTGAAGAAGAAGTTGTAAACAAGGTATTAAGAACTCTTCCTAAATCTTATAGTCATAAATTCTATGCTATTGAGGAAGTTTAAGATTTAAGAAAATACTCTAGAGATCAGTTGTATGGGGCTTTATCTACTTTTGAAATGAGAGAATTTGGTACAAGTAATGCAAAAGTTGAGATTGCTTTTAAGGATGACAAATAAAAAAAGATTGAGGAATCATATCAAGAGGATCTTGATGATGTAGAAGCAAACTTTGTGAGGAAAATGAAAAAGGGTACTGGTAAATATAGAGGTAAGTTACCTTTCAAATGTTTTAGTTATGGTAAGATAGGTCATTATGCTTCAAAGTGTCTAAACAAAGCTTTTAATGACAAGAACAAAGAAATAAAAGGTAAAGTAATCAAGAAAAGTTATTATGTTAGAGAAGATTCCAATATATTTGATGATGAATCTGATTATGGGGATGACGAAGATAGTGAATCCTTGTTCATGGATATTAAATATGAAACTAATTCTGCTCTCTAAGAGATGTGTGAAGGAAAGTGCTCTGGAAACAAGTCATAATGTTATGGTGACTACTCTTCATGCTAGAAAGGAGAAGAGCTATTAGATTATTGATAGTGGATGCTCAAATAATATGACTAGTGACAAAAGTAAGTTTGTTAAACTTGATAAATATGAAGGAAGTCTAGTTAATTTTGGTGATGATAAATCTACTAAGATATGTGGAAAAAGTTCTATCAGTTTTGATGGCAAGCATAATACATATGATGTTCTTTATGTTAAGGGTTTGAGACATAACCTATTGAGTGTTGAAAAAATATATAGCAAAGGATATAGTATTATGTTTCAAGATGATGGATGTGAGATTGGAAAAACCTCTAAAACTATGGTTGTTGGAAGAAGGACAAATGGAAATATTTATCAACTCAAAGGTGTTAATGATCACTGTTGTATGACCCAAATTAATGAAAGTTGGCTATGGCATAGAAAGATTGTCATATTAATTTTGATTGCCTAGTGAGGATCAGTTTAGTTCAAGCTATGAGAGATTTTCCAAGGATTACAAATCCCATTAATGTTGTCTACAAGGAATGTCAAATTGGGAAGCAAGCAAGAAGAAGTTTCAAAGTCAAAGACCAATCTACTACTGGATTGCTGGAGTTGGTGCACACAAACCTTTGTGGTCCTACCAAAGTACAAAGTCTTCAAGGTGACAAGTATTTCATGCTATTAATTGATGATTATTATAGAATGACATGGGTTACTTTTCTCAAAGAAAAATTAGATGCTCTAGATAAGTTTAAATCATTTAAAGTTATGCTTGAAAATGAAATGGATATGAAAATCAAGTGTTTGAGGTCTAAAAAAGGTGGAGAGTTCACCTCCAATGAGTATAACATTTTTTGTGAGAATCATGGGATAAAGAGGAATTTATATGCCCTTAGGACTCCTTAGCAAAATGGAGTGGTTGAAAGAAAGAATAGGACTATTCAAGAAGTTACAAGAACAATGATGAAAGAGGAAAACCTATTGAAAGTCTAATGGAGAGAAGTAATTCATACTATTTTTCACATTCTTAACAAAGTTCAAGCAAGAGAAAACATTGCAAAGACTCCCTATGAGTTGTGGTATGGAAGGAATCCTACTGTCAAATACTTTAGAGTGTTTGGAAGCAAGTGATATATAGCATAAGAGATGAAGAATATTTAGGAAATTTTGATACAATATATGATGAAGGTATCATCCTTGGATATTCTACAAGAAGCAAATCTTACCAATGCTACAACAAGAGACTAAAGAAGATTATTGGGTGTTTCCACAATACTGTGTCTCACTTTTGGGATGTGCTGATTTTTGCTTGAAATCACTATTTTTAGAAAAACTAATGATTTAGGTCTTGAGAGGCTCCATCTAAAGGGTTTTAATTGAAGAGGGATAGATAAGACCCCCTTAGATCAAACCCCCTTGGATAGAACCCCTCTATTATTAAATCATACCCACAATGGAGTCTCCTTCGAACCTATCAAAATGTTGGAAAAAAACCACTCTTTCTTTACTTTTTGAGGGACTAAATAACATCATTTAAAAATTATATTTTGTAATAATGTAGCCCTTGAAACAAGCTTTCCAACAAGTATAGTTTTGATATATTTTCATTTTATCACATATTTAATTTTCAATTTTTACTAAAGATAGGTTTTTCTCCAAACATCAAGCTCTTTTTTGTGCAGAGGTGGAAAAATATTAAACCATTGTAAAAAAATTTCAAAAAATACACATTCCCTAGCTATTGATGTCCTTGTTTCACCCAAAAAAAAAAAAATTGGATTTCGATGTATACACAACAAGTTAGGTTGTATGACACACGCATCTGTCCATATTATAGTTATAGTGCCTTTAAAAATTAATTAAAAACAAATGCAACCAAAATTATAAAAAATATCTTTTCCCTAGATATTGATGTTGAGAATCTATATTTCAAAAATTGGAATTTAATTCTTTATAGAAAAAAATGTTATGTTGTATGACACAAATGTTATTTTCTAAAAATGTTGTTTTCTATTTAAAGCCAATTATTAAAGGCGATGTTGAAAGATTCATGATTATTTCAAAAAATTTGAAAAAAAAAAATTAGAATCTACACACAAATTTCCACAAATCACTAGTTCACATCATCTTCAAATTCTTAATGGTTCAGCTACTATAGGTCTCAAAAGATGAAGATTCAATTAAAAATATTGATGTAGATGTCCATCTTGGGCAAAAAGTGAGACACAATATTGTGATTTCACCCTATTGAAAGTGCAAATGTCAAAGTGGATGAAGACTTATAAAAGAATTTCATGGTAATAGATGGATAAGGATCAGATGAGTCCTCTTGCAAAGAAAACGACAAAGATGAAGGTAAGGAAAAATAAGTTCATATTGAAGAGGAAGAAGCTCCAAAAAAGATCCTTAAGACCCCTAAGTATGTGCAAAACATTCATTTTGAAGATCAAATTATTGGTGACAAAAGCAAGGGTGTGTTGACAAGAAGAAAAGATATTATGGTTGAAGAACAGGTAAATCTATGTTTGCTTTCTAAATTTGAACCTAAAAGAATGATTGCAGCACGAAAGGATGAGTATTGGATCAAGGCTATGGAGGAAGAACTAATGAAAATTGAGAAGAATCAAACTTGAGAACTTGTCCTAAGACTAGAAAACAATAATGTTATTGGAACTAAGTAGGTATTCTGAAAAAAACTAAATGAGAATGGAGAAGTGGTAAGAAACAAGGCAAGGCTTGTGTGTAAGGGCTACTCACAAGTAAAATGAATAGATTTTGAGGAGACATTTTCTCTAGTGGCAAGAATGGAAGCTATCAAGATTTTTTGGCTTTTGTAGCACACAAAGATTTCAAATTATATCAACTCGATGTGAGGTTTGCTTTCTTAAATGGTGAATTAGAAGAAGAGGTATACATTGAACAACTAGAAGGATTTTAGTTATCAGACAAACTAGATATGGTTTGCAAATTGAAAAAGGAATTATTTAGATTAAAGCAAGCTCCTACAACTTGGTATGCAAGGTTGGATAGATACTTCATACAACAAGGATTAAATAAAGGTACCACAGATAGTAATCTTTATTTCAAAGTTGAAAAAGATAAAATCTTGATTGTGATTGTGTATGTTGATATAATTTTTGGAGGAAATGAATCTATGTGCAAGAGATTTGTAGAAGAGATGTAGAAAGAGTTTGATATTTCTATGTTTGTGGAGATGAATTTATTCCTTGGACTTCAAATTAATTAGATAAAGAAAGGTATATTCATTTCACAATCAAAGTATGTCAAGGAAATGTTGAAGAAGTTTGGAATGGAATATTCTAAAATAGTATGTACCCCTATGGTCACTGGTTGCAAGCTAAGTAAGAATGGTGAATCTCCTAAGACCAATTAGAGCAAGTATAGATTGACGATTGCAGGATTGCTATATCTAACTGTTACTAGACAAGATATCATGCATGTACTCTATCTTGTGGCTAGATTTCAAGAAGATCCTAAAGAGTCACATGTTGCAGTAGTGAAAATGTTATCCATATACTTGAAGGGCACTTCTAAACATGGCTTTTGGTATCCAAAGGATATTGATTTTTCTCTGAGTGCTTATACAGATGCAGATTGGGTAGGATGTGTTGATGATAGGAAAAGTACAAGTGGCAATGAATTCTTTATTGGATGAAGATTGGTTTCTTGGTTGACCAAGAAGTAAGATTCAATATCTTTATCTACTACACAGGCGAAATATATTGCAACAACATCTTCTTGCACTCAGATGTTGTGGATGAGGAAAACCTTGAAGGCTATTAGAGTTGTATATGATGAACCAATCTCTATATTGTGTGACAATACAAGTGCCATCAACATTTCAAAGAATCCGATGATGCACTCAAGGACAAAAAATATCTCAATCTGGTATCACTTTTTGAGAGAGAAGGTTATAGATAATGAAGTGAAGCTTGAGTATGTGCCTACAAAGGATTAGGTTGTTGATATATTTTGTAAGGATCTTCCTAAGGATAATTTTGAGTATCTTTTGGAGAAGTTAGGGGTTATCACCCCTCCTTTGAACTAGATGCATAAGGATATGCATCAGTGTAGTGAATTTCAAGATTCATTCTTTGTTCTAGATTGATGTTGAAGGCTACCTCTCAGGGGGAGTAGGTAGTTCTTTTTTGGTTAGTGTAGTCAGAGGGAGTAAGTGTTGATGTAGGTTGGTGTTGTCCTTTCTCAGTTGTGTCAAAGGATATGTGCAATGGTTGCTAGTTGGTACAATTTTTGTGTGCTCTTAAGGGGGAGTATGTAGAGTAGTAAAGAGAGAAAGTATGTGTATTTGATGTCAAAGGAGAAAGAGATGCAAATGTGTTGCCCTCTTCCATTGATGTCAAAAGGGGGAGAGAAAAATAATGTGAAAATTGTTCAGTTGTAAAAGGGAGAGAGAGTAATGTGAAAAATATATGAGTAAGTATGGAGTAGAGTATTGGTGATTAGAGTTGTATGCTTGTTGTTGATGGTTTTTTCACATCATGTGTTGCCATCAAAGACAAAGGGGGAGATTGTTGCAAGTATGAGTAGTTGGTGTTGTCATTAATGTCAACAAGCTTGGGGGAGATTGGTGTAGGCTTATGTTTGTGTTGTCATAAATGACTGGTGATGGTTGAGAAGTTGTATTGATGCTTTGATTAGTTTCATTATGTTATCCTTAGTAAGTGCTACTGGTGTCAACCTTTAGTATTTATTTGATTAGCTTATGTTTGGAGATTTTTTTGGTTTAGAGATGATGAGGAAGTAATGAATATGATGAGCATGTGTCTCTGGTTCTTGGTTTCCAAGTGCTTTTAAGAAAATTTGAATAAAAGAGGAAAACGGCATGTTGCAGAGGTGTTCTAGTGTACAATTTGGTTTTTTGGTTTGGGAATGCATTTATTCTATCTTGAAAATCTCCTTGTGTAGTTCAGATATGTTGGTTAGAGGTTTTCACAGGTTCTATATCCATAATTTCTTGGTCTTGATCATTATGCAAAATAAGTTGTGTTCACTAGTGTGTGAACTATGTTTCAGTGGTATATAAGAGAAATGATTTTTCTCTGCATTTCTCTGTAGTTTGGTTTCTAGTCTTACGATTTTGGAAGTGTTCTAATGAGGTTCATATCTACCTTCAGCTAAATTTTTTTGTAGGTTGGTTCTTTGCAAGGTTATTTTTTGAGTTACAATGAATGGAAGGTTGTCTAAGTGTACTAGGTGTGTACATTATTTAAGTGAAAGTTGTTGTGGAGGAATTTGTTGGATTTTAGGGTGTTTGTGGAATATTCCAAATTTTATTCAAGTGTTATACATGTGTTTCGTGATTCAATATCTTTGGATTTGAGGAAGTGTGTACTTAAATGTTAATGATATTCACTAGTTCGACCGACCTTGGGTGTTTACACTAATTGAGGATTTGCTTCAGTGTTTGTGGAAGCATGGAATGGTGAATATGTATGATTGGGTCTGAGTTAAGATGTGGTGTGGTTTGCTTTCATTCCTTTCCACCACAAGAATGCTTAGTGCCAACCTAATTTGAATTTGCATGGTTGAGGTGCATAGCCAAACTTGGAGATTTTTTTTGAGGTTGAAGATGGTATAAATAAGTAATAAGTTGATGGAGAGTTGAGTCATGTAGAGTGTGATGAAAATTTTAGAGTTTTGAAGTATTGAGAAGTGCAGTGTGAGCTTAATGAGTTAGACTATTGGAATCAGTGAGTAGAAGTTTTTTACAATCTTTAGAGAGACTGTGAATGTGTTGGTGATGTTGTGGTGGATCTTTTCTGTTGCATTGAGATGGATTTCTCACTATAACATCTTTCTTATTTTCTATAATCCAATAGTGAGCCCTTCTTTCTTTTGGGCAGTGAGCCCTTTGTATTCAATGTTGCAATTACTTTATATTGTGATCTAATCCCCGTCATGGTTTTTCCCTTCTTGAGCTTTCCACATAAATTTGGTGTTCTATTGTGAATGGTGTTGTGTTTCAACTTTTTTTAATTTTCTTTCATGCTAAATAATTCTAATAGATTAAGGGTTAATTAATTTTATGTGGATCTAAATGTTTATGAGGGTTTTGAATTTTTAATGTACAATTGATTCGCCCCCCTCTTAGTTTTATTGTGTGCATTCAAAACTTAGGTCCTAGGAGGGAATCTTTCTCTAGTTAAGTGTTAGTCATCACTATATCTTATCTTATCTTTTGGAATTTAATGCTTGTGTCCTAAGTCATTTAATATTTGTTAAGGTAGTGGTCTCATTATATAGAATTAAGATAGATGTTAAGATCTTATCTAATCCTATCTCACAACTTGCCTTTATAAGCAATGAATCACATCTACATTATCATATTCAATATGACAATCTTGCATCCATAACCATAGCATGATTATTCTACCATTTCTATCTTGTGGAAGTTATTTTTGTCTTGTAGGTGATCCTAGGGTTTTGAGGAGTCCACCATAAATTCCTACAAAATAAGGAAGCAAAAATTGGATGTATGAAAATATTTTCCTAATTTAATAAAAGAGGAGGGGTGGATCATACTATTTTTAAGTGGAATCCATGATGGATACCTATATCTAGATAAACCCCACCATATTAAAAAGGAGGTGATTTATGTGGTAATATAATTAAGTTCCTAAGGAGAGATTCCCTCAAAGAAATCCATCAAGAATGACTGGATGTCACTCAATTGACAAAGGCCAAATATTATGGGAGGAGTTTGGATGTAACAAAAATAAAAAATATAGATATGTAGTATCCAAAAATGGGGATTACATACAAACCACAAGGATTTTTTCATGACAACCTCAATACATTTCACACAACAAATATTCATGGAAGGAAAAGAGATAGATATTTGTGAGGTTTTGTGAGAGAAAATTTTGGAAAACAATAAAAAAAAAAAGAATACCTCTTACTGGTTCAATTATGGAATACTAATCATATGCCTTACCTTCTATTTTATAAGTATTTTACTAGTGTTTGTGAGGATTTTGGGAGACAAATCAATTGGTTTCTGCACAAATTCAAGATCATGTAAAATATTTTAAGGATGCCACATTATTCACCATGATTTACTAGGGTTTTTTAAAATCCCTACAATAGAATATGTAGAGAAAAGAGCGTACATCCTATGAAATGGTAAGAAAAATACATCAATGATATTGTGTTCTTAGTCGATAAGGATTACACCATCATGGAATCCATAGAACCACATGTGTCCTAGATTTTACAACTTCCATATGAAGTTAGTGATGAGTTAATAAACTCCTATACAGTAAATCTCCTCAAACAACTAAAGGAACTTAAAGCGAAGAAATTCAAAACATACTAGGAGTACATGGATAACCTAGCCAAAAATAAATCCAAACAATATATGGAAAATAATAAGGATAAATTGAAATAATTGTGGGGTGTTTCAAAGACCAAGATAAAGGAGAATAACACATCAACTTTGGGAAGGTCCAAAAAACTACATGTAGGCTCCTTAGAAATTGAAACTGCACAATTTGGAGAACAAGGAGACAAGAAATAGAAGGGAATAGTACAAATAAAATTTCCTAATGCTCCATCACAAAGTGAAACATCTATGGAAGAAGAAACATAAGCACTCTTATAAATGAGTGTAAAGAGAAAAGTACAGAGACAAGAGAAAAAAGTAAGTAAAAAAAAATAGAACCCCAATGGAACAAGAAGATAAAAATGAAGAACCTATCACAAAGCAACAACATGAAGGGGTAATGGATTTCAGTATCCTATACAGTGATCTATTTGGAAAGGGGGTGTTGCAAAAGACTACCAAATGTAAATAGAATTTGGGACCACAAACAAAGAAATTGTTTAGGAATAAATGGTAAGATACATGGTGGCTTCCACAAGTACATTAGAGTATGATAGATTAGTTTCAAAAAGAGTTAACCTCAACCCTCAAACAAAAGAGGGAAAAAATTAGTAGAAAAAAGAACTAAGAAGGGATGCTTTAGCAGAGATCGCTCCCTTGGTATTATGAGAACAAAAATAGAAGTTAGAACATATGCAAGACAAGGAGCTCCACTCTAAGCAAGGAGTAGACAAGTTAATGGTGAAAAACCCCCAAATCACAAAAAATTAAGAAGGAAACATCGAAAGCCACTAAAAAGGAATATGTAGTAATTAGGGAAGAAGATTTAAGAAGGCCCAACAAGCTCAACATACACCGGCCTTTAGGGGAACTCAACAAGAAACTAACCAATCAAAAGGACAAGGATTGTTGCATACAATTCCTCCATCACTAAATAGACCATCATCTTCCATTGTAACATCAATGATACAGTTCATCAAGTATTTTTTACAATAAAAGTAGATCCAACCAACTGCAACACCACAACTACTTCAACTACCACTAGTTAGAACACATGTAGACATTACAAGCATATCACCACTCCAAAATTTTCAACTTGGAGACATATTTCAACAAATGAAAAGAGAATATATCCTAAAATAATATGTGGAGAGCAAGGAACAATTGGATGGAGTCATAAGTGATATTAAAAATAAGTTACCACAACTACAAAAGGATATATCACAACCATTAAGACAATAACCAAAGTAATTTTTTATGGACTCTTCAAAGAAATGAATAATCAAGCCACCACACTTTGCAATAATATTATAGCAGAACTCACAAAAGTGAAGATGGATGAAGAAAGAAAGAAATATATAGTGGCCCACACACAAAGTTAGAATCACACATCAACACCATACAAACAATTGTAGGTGATACCAATGCCCTCTATCAGTTGTATTTGCAATGGTTGGATCTAACTAAAAATATAAAAGTGAAAATAAATTAGATAAAAGAAAAAGTTCTCTAGGTGGCCATATTTTATGACACTATAGATCATAACCTCTAGAAAAAAAACTAACTATTTATGGGCTCTTTGAAGAAATGAATAATTAGGCTATCAAACACACTCTGAAAAACTCACAAAAGAAAAGGCGGATGAAGAAAGAAATAAATGTGCACTAGCCCACACATAGCTAGAATCACACATCAACACTGTACAAACTACTATAGGTGAAATCCAACTCTTTATTAGTAATGTTTGCAATAGTTGAATTTAACTAAAAATATAAAAGGGTAGATAGAGCAACAAATTATGTAGGTGGACACAACTTATGATGATATACAGTATATGGATGCAAAAATAAGGGCACAACTTGAAGCTCTTCATACAAAAATGCAATAGCTACAGGATCAAAGAGAAGCAATAAAGACCCAAATCAAACAATTTATGGACGTGGTAAGCTTGAGGCTAGCACATTTCACTAGCCTTCTTCACAATTCAAAGAGGGCATCTCAAAAAATACAAATCCCATCTACAATAATAAAGGTAGATAAAATCCTAATACATGTGAATACATAGGTACATGTCTTACAACAAGAAAAAATATAATGGGACAAAACATTTATCCAACTTGGGGATATATATATATATATATGTATGTATGTATGTATTTATATTTACCTACAAACAAAGCCATTTTTCATGTATTGAGGACAAGAAACAATTTTGAAATGGGGGATGATGTTGGTAGAGATTACAAAAGAAACTAGAATAGAGTCATAGAAGTCAAGAGAACCTATCACAAGTAGCCACAAATTTTATATGAAGTATAAGGTCAAATAGGCCTAATAGTATCAGATACATATTGTAAAGAGATACATCCCGAATAGTATTTGTATGTATAGAAAGATAGATGTATGATGTAGGAGATAAGTAGAAGAAAAGAGAGAAATACAATATGTGTAAGGAAATCAAATAAAAGAAAGGAATAACATTAAGAGCTGACAATTTTCTTGAAGAGAAGGGGGATTTTCTACTCATAGGTCTCTTTATTCTCAAGAGAATCCTCAGGAATTTTTTTCCCTAAACTACCTCAAGGAATAGAGTGAGAATTCCAGAACCAGAAAGAGCATGTCACTGAGCTTTTCTAGAAAAACTAAAAAGCTTTCAACCAAAGACAACAACACAGAATATAGGCAATAGTGCAGTGCATTGGAGTCCTGGAAGTGTGTTGGCATCTTGTATGGACCAAAAATGAGGATGTCTTAGAGAACAGCTAAAGTGACTACTAACAATCTAATACTAAGAACTTCTAGAATGCGGGAAAGTAACAAAATATAACAGAATTGAAATAAAGTAAAGTGAACTGAATGTAAATGATAAAATTGAGGAAGGAAAAGAAAGTGCTTGCAACAATATAAGTAATGAAGCCTCGAGAAAGTAAATATCTTCACTACCTACACACATAAGATCGAGGGAAAATATTCTAGTTGTTTAGGGGCTTTCCTCAATCAAATCCCTGTTTTTATGTTCGCACCTACACTGACAACCATATAGATAGAAATAAATAATAAGTAGAACTAGAATGAAGGCAAGAGTGATAAAAGAAAACCCCACTCAAGGAGGAGAAATCATATCAGGAAATAGGGATGCAATAGATAGGGGATGTGATAAATCCCAAGATTCTCAAAGACAAAAGATAAGCAAGATATCACCTACAAGGGTTAAGGAAGCTCGAGAGAGAGATAGCTGTGAGAGCCAAGAGAGTTGCAAAGAGTGTTGCAAAAATATGAGAATGTTATTGTAACAAGTTGTAGAGAGCTATGTAAACAAGAGAGAAAAAGAGAAATACAAGGGATAATGTTCAAGAGAGAAGCTAGAAGACCAAATGAATTGAAAAGATAGTATTTAAAGAGAAAAGAGGAGGGAAAAGAAGCTTCTCGAGTCGCTACAAGGTGTCTTGGGTTGTTACCATCAACAAAAGTAGCTGACAAGTGGCAAGGCACTTGGAAACGGTCATTTGAATGTCAAAATGTCAAATGACTCTAGAACAACATGTTGACATCTGCGTGGAACACTAGTGTCCAAACAAATCACGCTACAAAACAACGAGAACAAGAAAAGCACAAGGTTCGACACAAAGCTGATGTGCGAAGGTGGCTACTAAAAAGGGATCTTGAGCATCTTGAGAGGGGAAAAAGGCTAATACAAGGGCTAAAATGAGCCTACACAAATGCTAAGGGGATGGACACTAAAGCAGATACAAGAATGTATGTGAAATTGCATGGGGTGCAATTTTATGATATTACATTTTTCCCCTACTTTAGCGGGCATATGAAAATACACTAATATGCATGCTAAATAAAATCTACTAAAAATAAATAGAATCATGATACCAAAAGGATACTGTAGAGGAAGAAGACAACTCTTCGAACCAAGGAATCATGCCCCCAGGCTGAAGACCTACAAAAAAAACACATTAGAAAAGAAAGACCTACATAAGACAACAATGTTAGAACATAAAAAGCCATTACATCACAAGGATAAAACATATAAAAACACATACACACAAGCACATAAAAGACTAAAAAGATTTGAGTAAGAAAAGTAAAAGAGACCTTGATGTAGAAGGTTTTCTCAATACTATGTGTTGTCCCCAAATTAAAAAATAACAATAGAAGAATTCTTAAACGGAGAGAAAAATGTAAGGATCAATTGATTCAAGAGAAGAATGCACCCAAAAGTCATGGAAGCAACTAATGTCGAGAGAGAAAGAGGTATATACTCAGGATGAAAAAGATGCAAGTCTTCAATTTGGTATACACAATTGAGAAGAGAAGAGAGAGATGGCTCCATAGGTACTCAGTCCTACAGAGATTTGAACAAAAGTATTGTAGGTGCTTGGTCCTATGAAAGGTGAACAAAAGCTTTGTAGGTGTTCAGTTGTACATAATTGGCTCCACGTGTGTTTGATCTCATAGAAGATGAACAAAAGGCTCTATAGGTGCTTGGTCTTGAAGAGAGAAAGTACTTTACAATTGCTCAGTCCTGCAAAGGATGTGCCATAGGTTCTCAGTCTTGGTGGCTAGATGTGCAAGGCTTCATAGTTTGAGGTCCTCACAGGTGCATGATCCTACAAGGAAAGTTTGATGTAAAGTATATCTATAGGTTCTCGGTCTTGCAAACAAGACTAATCAGATAAGCCCATGGCTACTGCAAGTTGTGTTGCAGGAAATTCAAAGAAAAGATAGGTCTAGTCAAGCTACCCCCAAGCTAGACACCAATGAATTCATTTGAAGGAGAAGTTTTCAAAGGGGGTTTCTTCAGTAGGGAATCCTTCAAGACACAGAGGGGCACATTCAAAGGAACACTCCTATTGAAAGATAAAGAGAAGAGAGGGGGTCCTTAAGAAGGACACACATCTTTAGAACAAGTTATCACTGCCCCCTAACATACAGAGAAGGAGAACCATACAATATACTATTGCGTCGCTACCACAAAAAGAGTATTATTGCACATAATAGTGTATGACCATGAATGACAATGAGCTAGTAAAGCTACAACTATCACATAATGAGCAACAACACAATAGAAGGGAGGTGTAAGAACCTCATGAGAAGATGCTTATAATGGATAGGATAGAGGTAGACCCTAATATCACTTATTGTTTGAAGAGGTAGGTGCACCAATAAATAGATGAGTGATGACACCAGAATCAATAAGTTGTTGCATTTTATTCTTCAAGGCCTTGCATTTGCTAGTGGAATGGCCCAAAAATCAATGGTATGCACAAAAAAAAGTTTTTCTTTATCATGCTTATAATATTTCTTATGTGTAGGAGGAGGAAGAGTAATTAAGTGAGCTTTAATAAGCCTCAAAAAAATACTCTCTTTCTTAGATAATGAATGAGGAGTAGGAAGCAACCCTTTCTCTTGTGGAGAAAATCTTGACTTCTCACAAGAAGAAGACATGAAGATAGCAGATAATGACAGATAAATCAATCTGAGAGAATGAGATTGAGTGAAAATCATGTCAACATTCAACCATGGTTTTCACTTAGATTGTTCATTCAAGCAACCAAGACTAGAATTATGCTTACGAGGTACACATTCTATAGGGACCTGAATTCCTTGTTTGTTGCACCCACAACCTTTACACCCATAGCCATATTTAGAGACAATTTTAAATCCAAGGCCATAATGTGTTTGAAAATATTGAGAAAGAGGAGGATCTTCATAGAGAGAATTATTCTAGCAATGGGGATTATACTCCTCTCTAGGATCACTATCAACCTTCTTGATAGGACTATTGACATTAAACTCTTTAATAGAGGTGTGATCATCTCCCTCAGAGGGGGAGGATCAGTATTAAGAACATTACAATTTGTGTTCACATTACCTCACAATGTAAAAGAATAATCATCTTTGATAGCGGGTTTGGATTATTTTATCAAAGGTCTAAGTGGATTGGGTCAACTTTATACTCTCCAATGAATGATGATGTACTGTCTAAATAACCCCCATCATCACCAAGACATGCATTTTCTTGAGGACTAGACTTAGAATTTCTTGCTTTAGAAGGGTCTTCTTCAGGGACATCAACCTCAAGAGTATCCTTTGCAATAGATATTTTTGAATTAGATGTCAACACATTGAATGACACTGAAGGGAAAATAATTTTAAGAGTAGGCACAAGTGAAGCTTGATCGACAACTACCATCTCACATAAGTGTGCAAAATCAAGGTCAACTTTGATTGTGACTACCTGATTATTATGAGTGAACTTAAAAGATTTACACAAGATAGAATAGACTACACATATAGCATGAATCCATGATCTACCGAGAAGAAGATTATATGGTAATTTTTTTGACATAACATATATGAGGGTGGGTATGGTAATAGGCCCAACCTCAAAGATAGGACTATCATGCCTAGAGCTTGTCAGTCGACATTATCTAACTTGTGAATAACAAGAGAAGAAGCTACAAGTGAAGCTAAATGAATTTGAATTTTAGGCAACAAATCAATGCTACATACATTGAGTTTCGAATCAACATCAACAAGAGTGCATCTAATGTTGATATTGTTAATGTTAACTATGATCATTAGAGGGTATCCTTGCTTTTACACTTCTAGGGGTGGGAGTTCTTGGGAATAAAATGTAATATTCAACGAATCCAAATGAATATGTGCTATCAACACATTAACATCTATCAAGGCCTAGTATAAGAAGGCAAGAAGATATTTTGCAAGACTTCCTGAAGCATACCTTGATAAACTAGCGCAAACTAAAACAAGTCCCACAATGATATATTGGTTGGAGTAACACATAGTTTTGTTGGAATCTGTGCCTCGATTCTTACTGACATGAAACTCCTTGAAAGAAAAGTTGGTGTGACATCATGGATGTTTGGCTGACTAACTATTCTGAAGTTCTAAAATGTTCATATTGGCATGACAGGGTTGATGTCTTGCCGACAAGACTATCGCTGTGACTTTTGGCATTCGGCATGACCTTTTGGCGAATGGATTTCTTCGGGCGATAGTGTGATCTTATTGGGCTAACTCGAGTGTCATGGAGAGGTCCCAACGATTGGTGGATGTCTCACCAATAGCTTAAAGCTATCGGGGTAACACAGAGGCCATGAGGAGATGTCTCAACGATGCAGCTTGGTCACACTGACAGGAGTTCTTCGCGGTGACAAAAGAATTCACTGGGAAGTCCTGCGACTTGGTTAGGTCACGCTGACAGGAGATGTCTCATGGTCTTCTCGGTGACAAAAGACTTCACTAAGAAGTCTTGGCGAAAGTCTTGAGTCTTGCCAATAGTAAGTCTTCGGTAAGACTTAGAGAGCTCAGAGAAAGGTCACAGCGATAGACACAAGTCTTGGTGACAGTGTGACTTTCGGTGGAAGCTTTGTTTTGGTATGACATCTCACCAAAGCCATGGGGGTCTTGCCAATATGTGAAACACTTCAGAGTAACACAAGGTTGTCGGCAGAAAGTCTTGGCGAGATCGGTATGTCTTGCCAAAAGGAATACCTCATCGGTGTGACTTGTGAACTTGACATGAGGTCTTGGCGAAAACGAAGTGTCTTGCCGATGGAATGTTTGATCGTTGTGACTTATGCATTCGATATGAGTCTCTCTGATAAGGGAAACCTTTTCCAATAGGAACAAAATGGACATCGATGGTTTTGGTATAACTTCTTTGTTGTCTTGCCGACTGCTGGAGACTTAAAGCAGATATCGATAGAGAAACTTTGTGGCATCGGGGAGACACTATTAATGTCTCACCGATATGCCAACAAAGTTTGGACTCCGTTGACCGTGTGATCATCCTATGTGGCATCCTGCTGGACCAATCAAAGGAAGCATTTTTTTCAAATGGATGACGGTTGGTTTTTTGCATCAGTTGCAACGTTGGAAAAAAATGCATGCAAGGAAAAATCACCTACTCGAAAGGAAACTGACTATGATTGGAAATGGCGGATAAGGATGCACTGAAGGAACATAAAAATGTGTTAAATAAAAAAAAAAAAATGTTTATGATTTGATAATACAGAGTGAGTTGGATTGAGTTCGAGGAGAGCATTGTCTGTAACGTGTGAACTGTGAGAAGAGCTACTATGACTATCATCAGAGAGTTATCTTTCTGATTTTATGTAATTTATTATTACTAAAAATACAAAGAGATTCAGCTTGGTGTGGTGGGTTTTTTCCAAAAGGGTTTCCCATGTAAATTTGTTGTTCATTGTCTTTGAATATCTTCTTTGTTTATGTAGATCTTGTATGTGTATCTTAATTGAATTGTAATTAGGAAAAATTAAAAGTACTATTTGCTTACTTCCCTGTGGATTTGACATTAGGAAAGTTGTTTCTGCACCTCTGCTAAATCCTTACAAGTGGTATAAGAACCTGGCCAGTTGTGTTGTCCTTGTGAGTGGGTTGGGTTTTTTGAGTCAATCCTTTTCAGTGGGAGTTTTGTAGAGTTCTTTTAATTTAATTAAAGATTAAGATGGTGAGCACATCCAGTAGGATGGAAATAGAGAAATTCAATGGTAGCAATTTTGAGTTGTGGAAACTCAAAATGGAAGATATGTTAGTTGATCGTGATCTTTGGACTGTTGTGTCTGGAACAATGCCTCAAGGCATGGAGCAAGAGGATTGGGACCTAGCAAATAATAATTCTAAAGGGTTGATAAGGCTCTGTTTGGCAAACTCTGTTCTTCTGAACGTGCATGAAGAAAAGACTGCATCTACCTTGTGGAAAAGATTAGCATCCATTTATCATGGAAAGTCCTTGGTGAACAAGTTGTTCTTGAGGAAGAAGCTATACTCATTAAGAATGTAGGAAGGAGGGTCTATTGCTGATCACTTAAATGCTTTCAACATGCTGATTGCTCAGTTGACATCTGTTGGTGTAAAGATTGAAGATGAAGATCACTACATGTTGCTGCTATGTTCTTTGCCAGATTCTTGGGATCATCTGGTGATGGCGATTAGGAGTATGACATCCACTTTCAAGATGGAAGATGTTGTTGCTTCTCTACTATCAGAAGAAATGAGAAGAAAATATTATGAGATGGCAAAGGAGGCTCTAGTTGTTAGAGGTAGACCAAAAGAGAAAGGCAAGAAGAAGGACAAGAAGTCTAGATTGAAATCAGAAGGGAGATCAAAGTCTCCTGGCAAGAAGTCCAAGGTGAAGTGCTTGAACTGTGGGCAACTTGGTCATGTCCGAAAGGACTACAAGGAGGAGAAAAAGAAGAAGAAGAACTCTTCTAGAAATGATTCTTCTTAGAGTGATGCAGATGCCTTCATTGCAGCTTTGGCTACACGGGCATCAGATGATGTCTGGCTCATTGGTTCTGGAGCATCTTTCCACATGAAATCTCATAGAGATTGGTTCATGAAGTATGAAGAATACAGTGGTGGAAAGGTGTACTTAGCAAGTGATTCATCTTTGGAAATTGTTGGTCGTGGTAGAGTCAAAATTCAATTCCCTGATGGAAGAGTGAAGGGAATCAATGATGTGATGCATATACCAAGTCTAGCTCGTAACCTAATTCTTGTAAGTAAGCTGAATGATATCGAAGTGCAAGTCACGTTCTCTGGAAATGGATGCAAGATGACTAGAGGGTCTATTGTGCTGGCTAGGGGTGCTCAAATTGGTACTCTGTACAAGCTAGATGCACTGGATGTTCAATGCAACAATGTCTTTGCAAAGTCACTTAAGGTTGCTCATGAAGAAAAGAAGGAAAACGTTCCTAATGGTGTAAACTCCATGGAGATTAAACTTCCAACAGAGAAGACTATGCTCTGGCATCAGAGGCTAGGCCACATTGGTGAAAAAGGTTTAAAAACCTTGAAAAATAAAGACCTGGTAGAAGGGCTTGAAGATTGTAACCTTGAGTTTGATTTTTGTGAACATTGCATATATGGAAAGCAGCACCATGTTTCATTTTATTCCAGTTCTCACAAAACTTCTAGTTTGCTTGATTATATACATTTTGATGTGTTTGGTCCAGTGAATGTTCCTTCTCTGTCTAAATCAAGATACTATGTGTCGTTTATTGATGATTATTCTAGAAGGACATTTGTATATTTTCTAAAAAGCAAATCAGAAGTATTCAGTTAGTTTAAGGAATTTAAAAACCTTGTAGAAAATCAGACTGGTAGAAAAATAAAATGTTTCAGGACTGACAATGGTGGTGAGTTCTATTCAGATGAATTTGAAAAGTACTGTAAAGATCATGGGATCAAAAGACACAAGACTACACCTTATACTCCATAGCAAAATGGAGTTGCTGAAAGGTTTAACAGGATAGTAATGGAAAGAGCACGAAGTATGCTGAGCAGTGCTGGCTTGGAGGATATATTCTGAGCTGAAGCAGTCTCTACAGCATGTTACTTGGTAAATCATTTTCCTAACTCTGCTCTGGTTGAAAAGACGCCTTTGGAAGCATGGTCTGGAAAGAAGCCCTCTCTAAGACATATTCGTGTCTTTGGCTGTAAGGCATATGCATATGTGCCATTTGAAAAAAGATCTAAGTTGGAAAACAAAACTGTGAAGTGTACTTTTATTGGCTATAGTGTTGGCATAAAAGGATACAAACTTTGGAACCCTGAGCCTGAGAAGGTTTTGTATTGCAGAAGTGTTATCTTTCGTGAGCTGAAACCTTCTACATTGGATCTGCAGTCAGAGAAGAAATCAGAAAATGAAAAGGATGTAGCAAAAATTCCTCAGACACCAGATAAAGAGGAATTGAAAAATCAAAATGTACCTGATACTAAGGAGAGCTCAAGTAGTTCTGAAAGTTCTAAAGAAGATGAAGAACCACCTCAGCCTCAGTCTGTGAGGGGTTCAACTCATGAAAGAAAGTAACCTAAAAGGTATGGGTTTTCTTTGATAGAGTCTACTTGTGCCTATGCTTTAATTTCTAGCACTGATGAACCTAGGACTGTGAAAGAGGCATTTAAAATGTCTGATTCAAACTCTTGGTTGGAAGCCATGAATGAAGAAATAGCATCATTAGAAAATAATGATACCTAGAGTTTGGTTCCATTGCCTAAAGGCAGAAAATCTATGGGCTGCAAATGGATATTCAAAAAGAAAATTGGTTTGGATGGCAGTGTAGAAAAATATAAAGCAAGGCTGGTTGCAAAAGGTTATTCCCAGGTAGAGGGAATTGATTATGGAGAAATCTTTTCGCCTGTAGCTAAGCTGACATCTATTAGATTTCTTTTATCACTTGCATCAGCATATGACTTAGAGATTGAGCAGATGGATGTGAAGACAACATTTCTTCATGGTGATCTTGAAGAAGAAATTTATATGTCCCAGCCAAAGCACTTTGTGGAGAAAGGTAAAGAAAGACTAGTTTGCAAGTTAAAGAAATCTTTTTATGGTTTAAAATAGTCTCCTAGAATGTGGTATCAAAAGTTTGACACGTTTGTTTTTTCATTGGAATTTGTAAGATCAAAATGTGATCATTGTGTGTATTACAAAGCTGAAAGTGATCAAATTCTTATTATTGCTCTATATGTTGATGATATGTTGTTTATAGGCAATAGTAAGCTAATGATTTCTGATCTTAAGTCTCAGTTGTCTACAAAGTTCAAAATGAAAGATCTTGGTGTAGTAGGGTATATTCTGTGAATGGAAATAACCAGAGATAGGAAGAATAGAAAACTTTGGCTCAGTCAGAGTAAGTATATCATGACTGTTCTAGAGAGATTTTGTATGACTGAGTGCAAACAACTAGTTGTTTTAGTTACATAGGGAACAAAGCTATATGTTGAAAATTGTCCAAAATCTTCTTCTGAGATGGAGGACACGACCAGTGTGCCTTATGCAAGTGCAGTTGGCAGCCTTATGTATGCAATGGTCTGTACAAGGCCAGACATTGCCCAAGTAGTGGGAGTTCTTAGTCGATTTATGGCTAATCCTGGAAGAACACATTGGGATGCTATGAAGAGAGTGTTTAGATATCTGAAGGGCACTTTAGACTATGCTTTTTGTTACCATGGTAACTTGGTTAAATCACAAATAACTCTCAGTATTTGAGGTTATGTGGACTCTGATTGGGCAGGGGACATTGACAGCAGAAGATCCACTAGTGGATATATTTTCATGATGAATGGTGGTGCAGTGAGTTGGATGAGCAAGCGGCAGGCTATAGTCGCTTTGTCCACTACAGAGGCAGAATACATGGCAACAACACATGCCTATAAAGAAGCAATCTGGTTAAAACATTTTTTTTCTAACATTGGTTTTGATGCAGAGAAGATTACTATCTACTGTGACAGTTAGAGTGCTATATGTTTGGCAAAGAATCCTACTTTTCATGCCAGGACGAAACATATAGATGTACAGTATCACTTTGTATGAGATATGGTGGAGGATGGAAAGGTCTCTTTGCATAAAGTGGACACTCTAGAGAATGTTGTAGATGCATTAATGAAGTCGGTGAGCACAGACAAGTTCAGGTGGTGTGCCAGTTCGATGGGCCTCTTGGCCCATGTTTTTTAGTAGTTCTATTATGTCTTGGAGGTGTCAGTAAGATCTTCATCAAGTGGGAGCTTGTTGGAATCTGTGCCTCAATTCTTACTGACATGAAACTCCTTGAAAGAAAATTCGGTGTGACATCATGGATGGCTGGCCGACTAACTGTTCTGAAGTTCTAAAATGTTCATATTGGCATGACAAGGTTGATGTCTTGCCGACAAGACTATCGCTGTGACTTTCAGCATTCGGCATGACCTTTTGGCAAATGGATTTCTTCAGGCGACAGTGTGATCTTATCGGGCTAACTCGGGTGTCAGGGAGAGGTCCCAGCGATTGGTGGATGTCTCACTGATAGCTTAAAGCTATCAGGGTAACACAGAGGTCGAGGGGAGATGTCTCAACGATGCAGCTTGGTCACGTCGATAGGAGTTCTTCGCGGTGACAAAAGAATTCGCTGGGAAGTCCTGGCGACTTGGTTAGGTCACGCCAACGGGAGATGTCTCATGGTGTTCGCAGTGACAAAAGATTTCGCTAAGAAGTCTTGGCGAAAGTCTTGAGTCTTGCCGATAGTAAGTCTTCGGTAAGACTTAGGGAGCTCGGAGAAATGTCACGGCGATAGACATGAGTCTTGGCAACATTGTGACTTTCGGTGGAAGCTTTGTTTCGGTATGACCTCTCACTGAAGCCATGGGGGTCTTGCCGATACATGAAAGGCTTCAGAGTAACATAAGGTTGTCGGTAGAAAGTCTTGGCGAGATCGGTATGTCTTGCCGAAAGGAATACCTCGTCAGTGTGACTTGTGAACTCGACATGAGGTCTTGGCGAAAACGAAGTGTCTTTCCAACAGAATGTTTGATCGTTGTGACTTATGCATTCGATATGAGTCTCGCCGATAAGGGAAACCTTTTTCGATAGGAACAAAATGGACATCGATGGTTTCGGTATAACTTCTTTGTTGTTTTGCCGATTGCTGGAGACTTAAAGCGGATATTGATAGAGAAACTTTGTGGCATCGGGGAGACACTATTAGTGTCTCACCGATATGCCAACAAAGTTTGGACTCTGTTGACCATGTGATCATCCTGTGTGGCATCCTGCTAGACCAATCAGAGGAAGCATTTTTTTCAAATGGATGACGGTTGGTTTTTTGCATCAGTTGCAATGTTGGAAAAAACTGCATGCAAGGAAAAATCACCTGCTCGAAAGGAAACTGACTATGATTGGAAATGGCGGATAAGGATGCACTGAAGGAAAATCAGAATGTGTTAAATAAATAAAAAACAAAAAGTTTCTGATTTGATAATACAGAGTGAGTTGGATTGAGTTCGAGGAGAGCATTGTCTGTAACGTGTGAACTGTGAGAAGAGCTACTATGACTATCATTAGAGATTTGTCTTTCTGATTGTATTTAATTTGTTATTACTAAAAATACAAAGAGATTTAGCTTGGTGTGGTGGGGTTTTTCTTGAAAGGGTTTCCCATGTAAATTTGTTGTTCATTGTCTTTGAATGTCTTCTTTGTTTCTGTAGATCTTGTATGTGTATCTTAATTGAATTGTAATTAGGAAAAACTAAAAGTATTGTTTTCATACTTCCCTGTGGATTTGACGTTAGGAAAGTTGTTTCCGCACCTATGCTTTCCTTACAAGTTTCTCGACAAGAACGTAATCACCAGGTGCTTTAGTTCTAGGTTTAGGTGCTTGAGGAAGGATTGGTTGAGAAGATTGTAAATAAGTAGGTTGATTAACATTTTGTTTATTCTTTCTAGTATTATAAGTATGGGCTACCACTCTATAAGAGTGAGCCTTAGAAAGATCAAGAGAGTCACTATCATATGGAACACCATTAATAGAACAAATCCTTTTAGGATAAGGATTGACCAAAGTCAGATAAATAATAGGTCTCTTAGGCCTTTGAGGGGTGGCAAAGACATTGTATTTACAAATTCCTTACAACTTATAGAGGAATCATTTGAAGAAATATGTTCAACATCTATCCTTGGAGGATCCAATGTGAGAGGAACTTCATCATTCACTAATGCATCATCTCTAGAAGGGTGTGCATTGGAATGAAGAGAAGGTAGAGTAATGTTAAGAAAAGCATCAATGATTTCATGCTCTTGTCCCAAAATATCCTTAGAAGGAATTTCAGGAGAGGGATTCACAAAGAAGAATCAGAAAGGAGAAAAAAACTCACTTTCACATGCTTGTAAGAGATCTTCTTGAAGTTTCTTAACAAAGCTAGAAAGAGATAGAAGAAAGAAATAAAATAAATTTTTAAATAGAGATATAGACAAGCCAGTTGAAGGCTGGTGTATATCACTATTGACGACATGGAATGGGGTTTGGGGTAGCACCCCAAAAAAATAAATTTGAAGGATAAATCTTTGATTTGTCCCCTTTTTTTGAAGGGGTATTCACATCAGGCTCATCAAAATGTAGAGAAGGGAGATTCACTACTCATGAGTCTCTTTATTCTCAAGAGAATCTCAGTGAAAAAAATTCCCTAAACTACCTCAGGGAACAAAGTGAGAGTTCTAGAACCAGAAAGAGCAAGTCAAAGAGGTTTTCTAAACAAACTAGCAAGTTTTTGGCCAAGGATAGTTGTGTTGAATAGGAACAACAACGTGGCATACTAGAGTCCCAAAAGTGCATTGGCATCTTGTATGGACCAAAAATGAGGATATCTCAGAGAATAACTAAAGTGACTACTAACAATGTAATTACTAAGAACTTCTCAAATGCAGGAATATAATAGAATATAACATAACTAGTGAACTAAATGTAAATGATAAAAATGAGGAAGGAAAAGAAAGTGCTTGTAGCAATATAAGTAATGAAGCCTTCAACAAGTAAATATCTTCAATACCTACACACATAAGAGCGAGGGAAAATGTTGGGGTTGTTTAGGGGTTTGCCTCAGTCAAACCCTTGTTTTGGTGTTCCCACCTCCAAAAATAGCTAGATAGATAGAAATAAACAATAAGCAAAAATGGAATGAATGTAGGAGTGATAAAAGCAAACCATGCTCAAGGAGGAGAACTTGTATCATGAAATAGAGATGCAATAGATAGGGGATGTGAGAAATCCCAAGATGTGAGAAGACACAAGATAATCAAGATATCACTTGCAAGGCTTAAGGAATCCTGAGAGAGAGAGAGAGAGAGTTGTGAGAGCCAAGAGAGTTACAAAGAGTGTTGTAAAAATATGAGAGTGTTGTTGTAGCAAGATATAGAGAGTTGTGTAAACAAGAGAGAAAAAGAGAAAGACAAGGGAGAATGTTCAAGAGAGAAGCTAGAAGACCAAATGAATTGAAAATATAGTATTTAAAGAGAGAAGAGGAGGGAAAAGAAGCTTCCTGAGCTGATACCATCAACAAAAGTAGTTAACAAGTGGAAAGGCACTTTAAAATGGTTGTTTCAATGTCAAAATGTCACAAAACTCTAGCACGATGCACTAGTGTCTAGAAAAATCATGCTACAAAAAGAGAACGAGAAAAGCACAAGGTTCGACACAAAGATGATGTGCAAAGGTGGCTGCTAAAAAGTGGTCTTGAGCATCTTGAGAGGGGAAAATGTTGATGCAAGGGTTAAAATGAACCTACACAAATGCTAAGGGGATGAACACTAAAATGGATACAAGAATGTATGTGAAATTGCAAGTGATACAATTTTACGACATTACAATTCTATCAAATTATGTGCATATAATATATGAAGATAGTATTGGTGATTATTTAAATTGATATTTAATTGTGGTTTATACTCATGATTCTATTTTAATATCGAACCTCCCAAAAAAAATTGTCTTGGAGGATTCCAAGTCTTATAATGATTAACAATCTCATTGTAACCAATGAAGATCTACATTTGTGAGACTTTGGATCTAGTTTAGATCAATTTTCTTAAGGCATGTGAACATAAGCCTCACAACCGAACATCCTTAAATGTGAAACTAAAGGATTTTTACCTATCCACATCTCATAAGATGTTTTATCAACAAGAGCTAAATAATGAGATTGATTAATCAAATAACAAGCAATACTTACAGTCTCTACCCAAAAGTATCAATTTGGCTATGTACCACTTAACATACATATAATTATTTCCATTAAGGTTTGATTCATAATTTTTCTATCAAGTGTATTCTTTTATCCAACAATGCTTGCATGCTTATGAAACTCATCAAATTTTATCAAATGTCAACAACCTTACCTTATAATCTATTTTATTTTCAACTAAGACTTTAAATTTCTTAAACTTTGTGAAAATTTTAGATTTTGAATGCATAAACTAAATTTAGGTGAATCTAGAGACATCATCAATTAATGTAATATAATAAAAATATTTACACATAGAACCAATATCCACTAGACTAAACACATATTAATGAATGAATTCTAATAATCTCTTAACTCCATTTATTCCAATGGGAAAAGAAGACATATTCTATTTTACAAACACACAATGCTCGTGAAAATCATTTTCACTAATAGAATAATTAACAAAAATTCAACCAAATTTTAATTAGTAATGGTATTAATACATCTTTCACTTATGTGACCTGAATGTTAGTGCCACAACATGCATGCATTATTAGTACTAGCTACATTGTCATAATTAAAAAATGTGGAGGCATTTAGCCTAGAAAATTTCAAATTTGAGATCTCACCTAGCAACCACCAATTTCCCTCTTACCAAACTACAACTAGATTTTCCAAATGTCACATACATATTGGAATCATTTAACTTGTCTAGAACTGGTAAAATTCTCATAAGACTTGATTTATTAAAACATGGTCAAGGGTTTTAACCCTTCCATCATTGAAACATAGCTATATCGTTCCCTTATGAATAATCCACTTGGTACTATTGTCTCCAAGGAAAACGCCTCCTCCATCATAAGTTGCATATGTAGAAAACTGCTCCTTGTGAGGTGTCATGTGATAGAAGCAACATGAGTCAAAGCCAATAATCATTACTTATGGTGTTTGTAGAAATAAAGAAAGCATCGTTGTCATCGTCATCAAAATACTTTTTTAGAATTTGAACCATTTTTCTTGTTTTTGTATTCCTTCTTCACACATCCTTGCTTGCCACATTTCTAACACTTTTCTCTTCCCTAGGGTTTTAGAGAATCCTATAAAATTTGATCTATCTTTATTCTTATCCCATTTAGACCTTCCTTTTTCTTTGGATCTTTCCCATACATGCAAAGCACCCTTTGGTCCTTCATTCATAGATTTTATTTTCATTTCCTAAATAAAAGAAGAGTAGTAATAAGATTGTCCATTTTCAGCTTTGCATAATGATAATAATTAGATTTTCTTGAGTGTCAAGTAAAGAGAAAATTAATAAGATACATTAATATCTCTCTTGCAACTTAACACATATAGAAGAAAATTGACTTGAAAGTAAATTAAATACATTTAATTGGTCTACAATAGAATCACCATCTTTTATTTTCAATGAATATAACCATCTTTTGAGATATAACTTGTTGGTAAGAATTTTGGTTTGATAGATATCACCTATCCTCTTCCACAACTTGTAAGAAATAGTCTCCTAAAAAATATTCAAGAGGAAAAAAGATAAAAGACATAACTATATGGTTCCTCATGCCTTCTTGTATAGTTTTGATCAATCTTCATTAAACACATTATGCGACTTCTCTTCTTGTGAAACATACAACCATTGATCTCTTTCTTCAAGGAGATCATCCATCTTTAACTTCCACATCTCATATCTAGTACCATTGAATTTATTAATATCCTTATAGGAATTATAAGCCATGGTTTTCAATTCTTTCCCCAAATCTACAAAACTAAACAATAAAAAAGCTTCCACTACAACCAAAAAACCTTTAACACTTAATAGAAAGGTGTCTCTCTTTATATAGAACTATACATTTTTCTATGTTTTTTGATTCAAGATCTCTTATGACTCCTTCATTATACTTTCTTTGGTAGAGTGATGTAGGTTGGTAGCTTTTAAGTAAGAAATTAGTTGGTACATTGAGTTGGCCATATGTACCAAGATGTTTATAGATTCACTTGTGCATGGTTGTACGTTAGGCCTTAGATTCTTCACCATCAAAGTAAACTTACACATCATACCCTTGAAATATTATAATATTATTCTTATTATGGATTGGATTTGTGTCCATTGGGCCAAGATCAATTTCTATAGCAAGGCAATAGAGTTTTTGATGACTTTGGTGACCATATAGTGATAGCAAGAGTTCATAGACCTATTTATATTTATATGATCTTCATAATATAGTTGAATTAGAGAATATGGAATGGATGTCAAATGTTCATAATTGCAATGAGTGATTAATCAAAGAGTGAGGTACACAAGGTTTCCCTTTTGCAAGAGCACACATGTTTTTATGAGTGTGATACTTAGTATGTTGCTCAAGTGAGACACATTTTCATATTGATCTAGTTCCAGGATCAAAGCCTATTTCACCAACACCTTATAAGATGGCCACTCATGAGATTTGTATGCTCAAGTTGTAGCTAGAGAAACTATTAGAGAACGGGCACATTCATATTAGAAAATTCTCTTGGGATGCACCTATCATCTTCATGAAGAAAAATAATAGATCTCTTTGCTTTACATTAATTACTCATAGTTAAATAAAGAATGCTAATATGCTTAAAACTAAAGTATTAAATCTACAATACAACAAACAAGACTCAACAACAATATTTCTTAGTGTTATAAATAATAGCTTTTGCATAAGCCTAATGCATGATCATACAAAGGACTATTTGTTTGAGATAAGAGGACAATACCTATATAATTAGGATATATTTCTCCATCTCATGTCATGTTATGTGGCATTGAAGATTCCTCATTGGAAGCCACTCCTTAATGTTTCATGATGAGTTAGCAACATTATTTAGACAATGTTATTCTTTTGGAGTGTTGACAATATTTAACTTTATTCTTGGATTTCATTTTTGAGTGAAATGTAGTTCTAAATCGAATAATTAAAAAAAACCCAATTTAAACAAGTGCATTTAGATAAGAAGATTTGACTAATGAACTATCTACTTATCTCACACCTATTTTAAAATCATGTCAAAATTGAATAGACTCCTTGTATCTTCCAACCATCCCTTTATATTAATGTTAGGCATAAACTTTGAAAATAACACCTACTCCAAAAATTAAAAAACTTTAAAAATGACACCTACTCCAAAAATAAAAGAAACTTTATAAATAGCACCTATGCAAAAATAAAATAAAAATTCCCTTAATAAATGATCAAACCTACAAAAAGAAGTCCTAAAATTATTAAAAAGATTTGATCTTCGTCTCATGTGATGTTTCAAATGAACACAAGATAGAGGGTCCCACTATAGAGCCCTTTCCCTAATTAATATATTGATATTAAGAATAAACTTTTTAAAATGGCACCTACTCCAATAATAAAATAAAAATTCCTTACCCAAAAAAAAAATTAAAAAAAATTCGTTGGATAAATGATCTTTCCCATGCTAGTATGATTTCCACAGTTCATCACAGACGTGACCAGGTCTTCTGACCATAGTCCCACTCCAACTGTGAGAAGAGCTCAATCCAAATTCAGAGAGTTTTCAGAAGAAGAAAAAGATGGATTCTGCAGCTCAGAAACACGTTTTGATGATATGTGGAGACTACATGGAAGATTATGAGGTAGGAATCGATCAACCCATTTCACCATATAACTGTGATTTTGTTTCATCAAAAATAATTGAAAATAATTGAAATATGTCCACAGGTAATGGTACCTTTTCAGACCCTTCAAGCATATGGAATCAAGGTGGATGCTGTTTGCCCCGGGAAAAAAGCTGGCGATAAATGCCCCACGTCTATTCTTCAATCCTTTGGTCATCAGGCATGTTTTCTTAACTTCTTTCTTTCTGACATTTTTTAAATATGGTCATAGGCTAGAACAATGTTGCAATTTACTTCCCTCCTCATATCCGACAATCCATAATACATAAATGATGAACAATCCCCAGCTCCTTCAAGTTCGTTGGAAACTAGGCGGGCAGTGATTAGAATCCCATATTGTAGATTGTTTAATTTTTTCTGTGTTATAAGGATTTTTAAATTTTGTGACGTAAAAGGTTCTTTTAAGTTCCATAATGCTTGCCGCCCTGCACACCTAATTTTGCTTAGACTAGATGGTAGCTTATGGAGACTACTTACCCACCTGACTGTGTTTAGACTGTGAAGCGCATATACCCCACCCCATTAGCTTTCAATCTTTTGGCTCCCCTCATTCACTCAAGAAAGATAAGACGGAACAAACACTAATAGTGTAATAGTATATCTCATTAGAGAAAGAGAAGAAGAAAAGGATTTTTCTTGGATAACATTAGGTTAGCTGACTTGGGACCCCTTGGAAACCAATGTGGCAACCTGTGAAGCCAGGATAAAGTCCATTTGGAAACAGAGTTTGTACCTCAAGAATGATAGTCTTTGTAAATAAGGGGAAAAAAGGAAGGATCCTTTTAAGATCCACAACATCTGGTGTCCTATGCCCCTAACTATCCTTAAGTTGCAGGTAGCTTACACCTTATGGGATGGATGACCCTGCATTTCTGACCTTTCTTAGACTATGGGGGCACATGCCCTAACATCCTTAGGCTGCATATAACAAAACACCCTACATTTTTTTGAATTTTTGTTTGGATATAAAATGCATATGCAATGTCTTCACACTTTCTGATCACCCATATTTCAGAGTGGGCAAGGTGAGAGCGTACAATGCTTCAACCACACCTATGTCACATGGTTTGTTGAATTTCATGTTTGACGTTCGAAATTCAACAAACATTAAATCTTTTAATTAAAATTGTTGAAATTTGTATTTAAGTTCATATTGTTTCTGATTGAAACACAATATTAGTTTGCAAGTGAGTCTGGAAGATGTTGTGGTTGAACACAAGATTTTCTTGCCAGGGCACAATGTATTTTCTCCACAATTGACTATTTACGGGGCCTGATCAATGAACTAGAGTGGAGCAAGGCATTACAATGTTGAGTTCAACTGTTTAGATCGCATTTTCATTTTGGATCTGGAAGTTTCTTTTCAGTGCTTCTGCCCAGTATCGACCTATAGAGCCAAAAACTATGCAACTCTAGGAAATTCTGCCATTTACATTTCATTTTTAGGCTTTTATTTATTTAGGTTTTTTGGTCTTTTATAAAATTTTAAATATGCATTTTGGGTTTTATTTATTTAGGTTTTTTTGTCTTTTTGTTTCAAAGTTTTTTGTACACCTTGTTGTGACGTGACTTAGGGTTATGGAAAGAAGTTGTAAAAATGGTTGTAAGTGATTTTTTTTTATCTCAAGTAACCCTAGTTCGAGGAATTCAAATGATCAAATAGAACTTGCAATTAGGGAAAATTGAATAATGAAAACCCTAGGACAAAACCTGAAATGAATAAATGGGTGAATGAAAATATATAAAATGGCCAAAATGATGCCCTAGACATGAATGTAAGATGACAAATTGAAAAGGTATCATTTAATGCTTAATAGTTGAAATATCCCCTTCCATGTTGAATTTCTGCAAATCCCTAAATGAGGAATTTGTGGATTTTCCTAATGGATGTGGTATTCCTTGCAAGAAGTCCAAAGATTGAATAAACTTCAGAAAATGACAAATGAGAGTAAGATGCATAATCTTAGTGGACTGGAGGACATTTTGATATAAGTACTAAACATTTGAATCCAGTAAGAATTTCCTCGCCACTTTGAACTGTTAAACCCTAAGATATGTAGAACTTTTGGTGAATACCAAACAAGACATTTTTCTTATCAAATTCCATATTCAGTAGAGTTTTCCACATTTTCCTAAAATCATAAGCTTTGTTAAGTTGCAGAAATTATCATAACAAGAGGACATGTTAATACAATGGAAAAATATCTATATCCGGTAGTAATCCTTGCATTCTTTAAACTTGTCAAATGTAAACATTAGGCAGAATACTGCTAGCTAACCAAACAAGATATGAATCATACATCCACATTCGACTGTCCTGTCAAATCTTTCAAAAGGATTTCTTAAAAGATTATGGGAACTTCATGTAGAACATGATGCAATATAAAGACATTTTGAACATCTACATCCATATCCACATTCAAACCAGTTTCTCATAGTCTAAATCAAGTTTATAAGAAGTAATTCTATAAATGTGAAACTCACTTCAACAAAGGGATACGTTTTAAACTAGTAAATGTCCTAATATCTAGAACTTTCCTGCATAACAACATAACAAATAATTGTTGGAAATGGACACTGAAAGTAACTCAATGCTGATGGATGATGTTCTTTTCTTACCTCGGATGTAATGATGTTGTCACATTCCAAACAAGTGAACTACGAATTTAAGGGGGTGACACCTACTTCCAAGATCAATTCAACATGGGACAATATATTTGATACTGATATTGGGCATGTAATAATGAATTACTTCAAACCATAGTTGGAAGACTCGCCCCAAAGAAAAACTCGCCAAGCCAAAAATTGGAGAGTTTTTAAAACTTGGCAAAAACTCGGAAAAACTCGGAAACTTAAAAGATTGCTTAAATTTCATTAGAAACACATTTTTTTTGCAAAATTCAATGACAAGATGAATCCAATGAGTCCATAAATGAGTACAAAAGTGTTTTCTATTAATTTTGATTGACTTTAATGCAAATTGATTACAAAATCGCATTCTAATATGAAATCTCGATGGCTAAAAGCCTGAAAGTTTGATACATGGAAACAGTAAAACTAGAACTAGAAGCAAATACTAAACAGTAACTAAATACAACATGCTAGGCTTTCCTCTTCCCTAGTCTAGTAGCAACTAGGGAAGGAGTGGGTCCTCTAGGCCTGCCGCGTGTGCGTGGTGGCGGTGGTGGTGCTACTGCTGCTGGCTCCTCAGCTAGCATGCAAGGCTAAGTATCAAGCTCTGGCAAACTCTCATCCACATCCTTAGGAATGTCCTCCAACCCTACATCTCTTGATGCACCCATATCCTCCATTGCTTGTCTCTCGAAGTCAAGGATCTCGTCCACGGTAAACAATGGACGCTGCTCATCTTGCCTTGTTTAATCATTGTAAGGATCTATCTCATCTAAATCAATAGGATCCAGTGATTTTTCTTCTACTCTCTTTGTGTGCAACTGAATGTTGTATTGCACAAAGACAAGGTCATTGAGGCACTTTTGTGCTAACTCTCAAGTGTTTTTGAAATGAAATGAACATCAAAAAGACGTTTTCAACTTTAAGTTTTGCACAACTGAGTTTTTCTGTCGGACTCGCTAGTTTTCGGCGAGTACTTGCCATAAAAACTCGCAAGTTTTTTGAAAAACTCGGAAAAACTCGTCCAAGAAAAACTTGTGAGTTAAACTCAAAAAAACTCGGTGAGTTTTCTGCGAGTCTTCCATCTATGCTTCAAACAAAGGATGGATAGTGTAGATGCAAGTGGTAGAGCCTTAAAGATAAGGAATTGATAAGGCTGCTGGTTCTAACTACTTTACAATGCTCTAAACTAGTGATGGAATGTGTTGAACACCATGATCAAAGGAGAAGGATGGTTATTTCAAGAGGAAGAGTCCTAGTGGATATTTTTACAGATTCCATTGCTGAAAATTTTCACATCCCTTTCTATGAGAATGTTGCAATAATAAAGATCAAGGATGTTAAAGATGTTTTCAATGAGAATTTTGAAACATATAGAAAGCGTATGAATTCAAAATGGATGGAGAACCCTTGTATTTTAGTATCTGAGATTCCCAAAACTTTGTTGAGAAGTGACTTTCAACAGGAGATTGGGGACACCTTATTGAGCAGAGTAATAGGGTTACCTACAAACTCTACTTTTTTGCCATGGATGTATTCTTACATCACTACCATCCTAAATGAAGAAGCCATGATCCATTGGGTGGAACTCATTAGTGATAACTCTCATGAGCAATTGATCAAGGTAGGAGAAATGAGAAGGCTTTACATGACATCTTATCTAGTCTATTCACTAGCTAAAAGAGAAACATTCCTAGGATTGGAAATAAAATGTGACATGGGTATGGAAATAGTCTTTGGTTCATTATAAGAGAGTGAACGATGTCTTTTCCATTAGGTTAGTAAGATTGTTGGAAGGAGATAGAAGCAAAGGGTTGCCTTTTATGCTATTGAGGTGGTAAGTAGATATGGCAATTGGTTTATCCAAATTCCTAAGTTCTATATCAAAATTGAAGGATTTACAAGGGTGCCTTACAGGTTGCCAAAATATTCAACAGAAAAAATAATCTTATTGGAACTAACAAGGCAGCTCTATGAAACACATAAGCTATTGAAATCAAAGCATAGAGCTGGGGTGTAGTTCCCTATAATGATTGGATTTTATGCATTTTTTTCACTCCCTTGTGCAAAAGAGTCAGATATAGAACTCCAATTGCACAACCTCCACACTTATGCTACAAGACCCAAATTTGACCCTTTTGGATGAATAGAGAAATGGGTTGCTTCAGACTTGAAACATGTTCTTCATCTGGAAGACTTCTGGGAAGACTGCAACGATGACCATGAAGTAAGGAAGAGAGGCTATTGTAGACTAACAATCTATCAAATGAAGGCCTTCAATATCCATATGGTTCTTGATCAAGTGTTTGATGATGGAGTAGTACACCATATAGTATATGAAAGGGAAAAGGCATACAATAACCCTATTCTTGAACCAAATTGGGAAAAACCTGAAGTAGCCTCATTGAATGTTCTAAAAAAGAATATTTTGAACTACAATATAATGTGGTTGAAAGGAAAAGTAAATAGGTTAAAGTTGCAAGGAATCTTTCTCACTTACAATAAGGATGCAGTAAAAAGGAATAAAAATAAAGGTTAAGGTAGTTATGTACAACTAGAATTGGATGTTTTTGAGAGAGAATCTCTACAACCTCTTGAACCAAAGAAAACAAAGAAAACCACTAGAGAGTAGGAAGCTCAAGTGGTTTATAAAAGGAAAAGGATAGAGACTATTGAAGAAGAAATAGAGGAATAAGAGATTCTTTTGAAAAGAAAGAAGAAGAAAGTTTAGAAATTGGTGTGGTCATATTAATTCAAGTATGGCTCCCACCTCCTCATCTGCTCCATCAATTCCTATTCCTCCTCCAACTGTACAAAAGAATCCAGTTACACTACCAGCTCTTGTGATTGTACAATCTTCTCAAGCTGTAAGTAGGGAACAACCAGTCAGTTTAATTACTTCCACTAGCTCTCTAGTAAGATTAATACCACTCTTGTCTCCACCCTCCTTGTCCAACACTAATACAATTGCAAAAGAAATAGAAGAGCAAGAAATGTATCAAGGAGAGGTTAATACTAGAGCCCAAGTAGATCCTGTGGTGGAAGAGAGTTTAGTAGAAAAATATCAATTAGTAGAAGTATTGAATGAAGAAGATGATAATCTGATTAATGTTTCCACATCATTATTCAATGGTCAAGTCATGATTGAAGAATCAAGCAAAAAATATGATCTAGTTCTTTTAACCCAACAATTGGTTGGGGAGCACAATATAGAGTTAGATCTAGTTTTGGAGGAGATTCAAATGAATGTGTCCACTCAGGATACTTCTAACCTTTGGGCATCACTTTTTATGGCACCATTGAGCTAAACAAAGCATAATGATCAAATTAATCAAGTGCAAAGTGAGCTTATACAAGAAGAAATCCTTGTAGAAAAACAAAGAGAAGATTTGGTTCCACAGTAAGTATCGCAAGAGGTGCCTAGCGTAGCTACATTTGACCCTGATATCTCCATATTGCAAGAAGAGAAGAGTGTAGAAGAGAGAGAGGGAGAGGAAGAGGGAGAGGGAGAGGGAGATATGACAGTGTTGAAATTGGGTAAAATACCACATCTAACTCTTTGAGTGTAGTGTACCCAAATGGATGGGGTCAGGTGCAAGTCCTGGGTGAAGATGATGGAAGAAATGCACCTCTCAGTTGTGGAATTGAAGCCAAAGCCAAAGGTCAACCACCCACTCAAAGAAAAAATTATTAATGAGAAAATATGTTTCTTTTCTTCATTTTATATCAGTCCTGAATGTTCCTAAGATGCAGAGGAAAGAGGCAGACCACAACGAAAAATCTGTTATTTAAGACCTCTACAGTTTTGAAGATATATATTGTATCAAAATACCTCTATACTTCCTTTTTGGAAAACTTTTCAAGGAATGTATTCTGGGAATCTGTTAACCTGGTAAAGTTCAAATTTTTGTAAACAATGCTCTTATGATCATAGTCATTAATACTGGCAGACATATCATCTTGCTTCCTACGTGGTTGATTAACTTTATGCATTTGTTGGTGGAGATCTGTTCCAGGTGAATACCTCGTTGATCTGATTACTTCCTGTCTCTTAGGTGAAATTTTGTGATAGGATTTGAATTTTAGGTTGGAGACACCTTGTTCTCTTCCACTTTATTATTTTCTATTTGTCCATGTCAATATCTTCAGTTGTTTCAAGTCTTTCAATGACATAATTGTAATTGGTTTTGCTTGATAAGCCTATCTGGAATTCATATTTCCTCCTTCCTATGCAAGAAAAAATCCTCCCTGATAAAATTTTACTATACATCAGTTAACTGTTGCACTGTACAAGAGCCTCTGTTAAATTCTGGGCTAAACAGACCAACCTTATTCTTTTGACACTATCTAAAGAGATTAAACACAACTTTCACTCAAGATTTAATTGCACACTTTTAATCATGCGCAACTGTGGAAGATATCTGCCTTGCTTGTCTCTAGGATATTAAGCAGTAAGATGTTTTCGTATTCAACATTGTTTGTTGAAACTTGGGAGATCTATAGAAGAACTAATAGTGAGTTCACAAAATGATAACAGAAGGGGAAGTTTTGTATGCGTTGAAATTTATAAGGTATTTAAGTTGAGTTTCATTCCTTTGAAAAGTTAATGTGCATGGATATCAGATAGGATTTGAGCTACCTATTAGACTTTAAAATTTGAATATCAGCTCTGAATACGGTGCTCATAAATGTGAATATCTGATCTAAACTAGGTGCTGGATATTGTGTATTTGCAGACTTATTCAGAGCTACGAGGTCACAATTTTGAATTGACAGCAACATTTGATTATATTGATGTAAAGATGTATGATGGGTTGGTGATTCCTGGAGGACGGGCACCTGAGTACCTAGCTCTGAATGAATCTGTTCTTGAACTGGTTAAGCATTTTTTTTATTCAAACAAACCCATAGCTGCTATCTGTCATGGGCAATTGATTCTTGCTGCTGCAGGTGTGTTAAAAGAGAAAATGTGTACTGCATATCCTGCTGTAAAGCCTGTTGTTGTTGCTGCAGGGGGAGCATGGAAAGAGCCAGACACATTATCAGCATGCGTCATTGATGGTAATTTGATCACTAGTGCAGCTTGGCCAGGACACCCTGAGTATATAGGCCTTTTCTTGAAGGCACTGGGAGGAAAGGTTACTGGCTCAGGGAAACATGTTCTTTTTCTCTGTGGGGTAGGCATCGGCTTTTTTGATTGTTTATATCAGTCTCTGAGCATGGAAGTTCAATATTTTCTGTTTAAAAAAACTTAGAACTTTGTGATCTCATTTAGGTTTTGGTTTGGTTGTTCTCCTCTGGCTGGCCATTCTGTATGGATTTAATGCAGAACAAATGTAACATATTTGTCTATTGAATGAAATTCTGGTCCATTAGTCTCTCCTTGACACTTGTATAATCCTGTTCTGCTTTTCTTGGTAGGACTACATGGAAGATTATGAAATAATTGTTCCATTCCAAGCTCTACAATCTTTACGCTGCAATGTTGATGCTGTTTGCCCTGGCAAGAATGCTGGAGACACTTGCCCAACTGCTATCCATGATTTTGAAGGTGACCAAACATATAGTGAAAAACCAGGCCATAACTTCACTCTTAATGCTAATTTCGAGGATGTCAAGGTTGAAGACTTTGATGCTTTGATAATTCCTGGAGGTCGTGCTCCTGAATATCTTGCATTAAATGACAAGGTTTTATCCATTGTAAAGCTATTTGCAGAAAGTTAAAAACCAATTGCCTCAATTTGTCATGGGCAGCAGATACTAGCAGCAGCAAACATACTCAAGGTAATTCTTTTTGCATACAATGGCAACTTTACTTATGCCATTATTCAATGTCATGAGTACATGTGCTTAGAAAGTGTATTATTTCATGTAAGAGTTGAAATGTTGTTTTACAGGGAAAAAGGTGTACAGCATACCCGGCAGTAAAACTTAATGTATTGCTTGCTGGTGCTGAATGGTTGGAGCCAGAACCAATAACTAAATGCTTTACAGATGGGAACTTAGTGACAGCAGCAGCTTGGCCTGCACATCCTGAATTTATCTCCCACATTATGGTATCACTAGGAATTAGTGTATCATTTTGAACTGATGGTCATGTTACCTGAGAAATAATTGTACTTTGTATGTGCAAAAATGCTTAGTTGTATGGACCTGCTGTGTGTAAAATGTCACAGAACTCTCTATTTATATGCATTAGAGTAATTGGGACACACATTTCATGACACTTGGGTATGTGTACATCTCAAATATTCTTGAGGAGAACTTGCAGGTACATAAAAGGATATTGATAAAAACGAATAACATAAACTCTTCGAGCTTGGGTAAACCTTGTGTAAGCTCATGAGTTTCTTTAACTTAGTGTGAAGTCTTAGAACCTGGTGCTGCTCAGTGCAAATAGGATACCACAACAAATACACACAAGCAAATGTTTCCTTAAGAATATATGGCAAGAGTAATGTTGCTCAAGAAAGAAATATCTCAGAAAACTACACATCTGGTATTGAATTAAAAATGTTAAATAGGCAGTAGACTTTCACTAGCTGCCCTTAATCATAGCTCTAGAATTAACAAATAGAGTTCAAAATGAAAACTAATTTTTTTAATACACAAATAGGTATATTAGTTATGTTTTAAAATGCTATTGGTTTAGAAACTTTCCATTAATGTTTTATAGTAGGCCTTACTGTAGTAGCTCATTTGTTTTATTCCATCCTTTTTCTATCAGATCTATGTTGGATTCGGATCCACCCTTTTTTGTGTCTACTTATTATATGTTAATTAGAGTTTGAGCATCCATAGTGGCGTGTCTATGTGATCCTACCTGCCCAACCTCAAATATTTCATCATCATGGATCTTCATAGCTCATTTTCTTTGACCGATTGGCATGCATATAAATATGTCTTTTCAATATGAAGGTGATGTTTTATCATATACTTGCACTTCCCTCCTTTACTGAGTTGGTTAGTGCCTATCCTTTTTTAAAGATTCATTCATCTCACTTGTCCATGACCATCATGTTGATCCTATTTCTCCTATGGCTTGTAATAGTGATGAGCATGCACTGGTGCAGTTTTACCTTATGATGATGCTATATTGTGTTATGAATAGGAATGATGTACCTTCTTTACTTACACATGACATTGTTGCATCTAATGATTTGCCTCTTACATGTCACGATATTCTATCTATCCCCATCGGTCCTTTAGAGGAGTTCCATTGTTTCACATGATGCGTCTTGTGATGACTATTCTTTTGCATTTCATGTGAGTCCTATGGATACCCATGACATTCTTTTACCTATTGATATCTCCCATCATGATAGCATGCATTATGATGATAGTTCCTTAGTTTTTCATGTAGATGCAAGTGGCATTTTATTACCTTCTTGTTCATTACATGTTCATATTAGGTATCACTATTAATTATACTTATTTAGTTTTTCATGTAGATGCAAGTGACATTTTACTACCTCCTTGTTCATTCCATGATCAATATTATTGATATTAGTGAGGATTTATTGCATGATGATTATGATGGTTTTATTGATGCATCTTTATATGTGAAGTCTTTCTTGCTTGCTAATTATGTACATTTAGATGATATTTTATTAGTCAACGAATTTAGATTTCATTTAAGTGGTAGAGTATTACAGCGGTTTGATTCATTTTGCTTATGTTATCACTCATTCATGGACTTAGTGTTATCACTCATTCATGGGCTTAGCACATGTTTTTATTACTTATTTCTCTTCTCCTAGTGTGCTTGATAATAGTATGGGCATAGTTGAACCTTTTGAGAACCCATCTTTTGATACTTGTTTTTTTCTTCCTACTATCCAAGTGGCTTATGCATCATCTCATCCTACCTTTCATGCCTTGCCCTCTCCTAAGGATATACTTACGTTTCACACTAAAGATGCTTCACAAATCTATCATATCATTGGACATTCACATCAAAAGCTAGTTAGAGGTCAAAATGTTCCAACTCAATAACTAATTTACCATCTAGTACACTTGACTTTTCTCTTGTGGCTAAGTTTACATATAACAATTACAAAACACATAAACGAAAACATCTCTTTGGAATTTGGTATGCACATCACTTTTCTATAAATTTATCATGCAAAAATTTCTAGAAAATATTCAAATCAATTATGAATCAACTCTATAGGACTTCAATATAATTTCTTGGATGTAAGACTATCATGCTATTCATTTGACGTTAGATAACTCACAAGTTGGTCTTTAATGAAGCATTACCTTTACGAATTGTGGTGAGATACAATAAATTGAATATAAAATGCTCTTCAATTGATAATGGCTCTAGCTTGAACATATGCACTTGAGGATTGCTTAAAACAATTAAAGGTAGATACATCAAAATTATGGCTATTTGATCTTATTATTAGAGGCTTTACCAATATGGGTAGACTTTCTTTGGGTGCTATTACTCTTCCTATCGCAATTGGTCCAAACAGTTTAGACACATTGTTCATCCCACTTTATGCATATTGTTCCATTGATGCATAGGAAGCTTATCTTATAATATTTTATTTGGATGTCCATGGTTGCATTATATGATAGTTTCAAATTCTAGTTTATATAGATGTGTTGGTATATTGGTCAAAAATTTCATATTTTAGTCAATTTGCAACCATTTAGTCTTTTTCCAAATTTTGGATAATTCTAAAGAATTTACTACACAAAGTCGACTATTTAAAGATGAACCTATAAAATGAGATTCCTCATCTAATAACAATGCATTATACTAAAATGGCGTCGTCTTCTCTTCCACCCTTTGTTGAAACCCTACAAAGAAAATGTTTTTGGAGCCACTCATTTGTAGCTTTAGTGGTGTTGTCTTTGGTGACATTGTTGAAATTTATTTGGATGGTTTACTTGCATATGTGTTATTTTGTCATGCATGGCTCAAGGCTCTTCTTTGGCAGCAAATTTTAGGTCTAGTCCTTCCTTCGATGTTGTGGTGGATTTGGTTGTGCCTTATTCCCTTGTATGTGGGAAGGCTCGTTTGTTTCCATGTTCTCTTGCTCCTTTGGTTGTGCTTTGTGGTAAGGGGCTGGTTGAAAATGTTTTTTTTATTTATTCTTGTTGTAGTCTTATTTGCAAATTCAATGGGCTATGGCCTTCCCTCCCCAATTTGTATTAGTCGGCTTTGGAATGTTGGAGACTCTCACCAAGGATGTTATTGAGCTTTACCCCTATGCTAGGGGTTTCTTTATTGTGGGATTTACCTTTGTTGAAGTTGTGGAGATTGTGTTGAATGGTAGGTTATGGCTTTGGGGAGAGGATTCCCTTTCTCTCAAACCATGGTTTCCCTCTTTCAACCCACAAATTGAATCTCTCAAGGTTGTACCCATTTGGATAATATTTCATTAGCTCCCTCATCAATATTGGGAGAATTCTTGCTTTGAGTATATAGACAACACCATTGGTCATTTTTGAAGGTATACTACATCAAAAAATATTGGCCATTCAACCTACACTTTATTTTAGTGGACTTGGACATCTCTAAGCCTCTTCATGGAGAGGTTGTATTGATGGTGGAAGATAAGAAGTGGATTTAACCACTTGATTATGAGAACCTTCTGTTTCATTGTAGATGGTGCTTTGTCACCAAACATTTGGCTTTTGACTATCTTCATCCTTATTATAGCAATGCAAAGTCTTCTACTTGGTGGCATGATTCCCTTCCTAACCATTTGATCGTGGATGTCCCTATTGCTTCTTCACCATTGGTGGTCAATAATTTTGCCTCCCCCTTGAAAAATCATGTTGTTGCTCCTCTAGAATCTTCCTCTCGAGTTGATGTGGCTATTTCCACTAATACTTTTGTTCCAATGACCCATTTAGAGGAATTTACGAGGTCCCATTATGCTACATAGTTGATGGAGCTTTCTACTCCAATTAATTCTTTGTCATCTTTGCAAGAGGTTTCCTTGGCGGTGGTTGTGGGGAAGGATGATGTCCCTTCTCCTTCAATTGAATTGGATAAAAACATTTCTTGGATGATTATCCAAAGAAGGCAGATACGTATTCCTAAATTAGTTTCAAATTCTCATCTTGGGGCCAAGTGGGTGAGGATTGATAGGAAAATGTCACACATTGTTTAGTTTCATGTTGTTTTTTTTGTTCTACGGCTTGAGGATGTGATGTCCTTTGTTTTTTTTGTTGCGAATTGGCTCTAATTGATGTTGGACTCTCTAGTTAATGCATTTTTTTTATTGAGAGAAAAGAGGTTTTGAACGAAAAATGAGTCCAATGCTACATATCAAAGAGTCCTAATAAAATATCACCACCATTACATAATCAACATCAAAATCACTTGGAAGGAGGTAATCTTGAGTACCCCTTCCCCATTTCATTACATATGCTTTCATGTGTCCTCGTCTAGGATCTTGACCTTGACCTTGATTGCTTCCAAAATCCTAATGTAATTGCTTGAAGTCTACTAGTCTTCTCTTACATGTTTTCTATCTCTACTTTCCTTGCTCTAGTTTTCATTTGAGACTTTGCTAGTTGCTACATTACCATGGTAGTCATGACATCTCCTCCTAGTGCAAACATCATCATTTGTGCATTGGCATGTGCTTGATCGAGCTCAAGTCATTTGTGGATTGTCATGTCCTCTTTGTCTATGAGCCAAAGGCCTATTTCCGACTTCTAATGTTCCCCTTGGTCTGAGTTTGCATATTTCCCCCTCTTCATCCCCCATGAGCCTAGCTAAGGTCCCAAAAGTCTCTATGTGTGGGGACACATGATTTGAAAATTTTGAGCATGAGAAAGTTGTTGGAATTTACCATTTTGGCATGTCTTTCCTTCATCCTTATCGGAATATCAAACTTCTTCATTCAAGCATACAATTTGTTCATCCCTCACTCATTTCGCTTGCCTTGTTAGAGTTTTGGACTCAAAACTATGAACATGCTTCCTACACAAACTTTGTTCCTTGTTTAGTGGTATGTGTCATGAGATATCTCCAACCTTAAAAGTCTAAAACTCTTGACTATTTGCATTATTCATCTTCCCTACCTCCCAAATCGTCTCAAAGTGTCATTAATGATTATATTTGATGTGATAACTTTTATAAAGGGTTTTCTCTCACCCAAAAAACATTAATTAATAGTAGGGTGTAGGTGACCTTTATTTCCACTATTGTGGTGGTTAGAGTTCAAACCCCATGAGGCCTCTTGCCATTGTTATGAAAATTTGTAGATTGCAAAAAATATGCTCCCATTCCCCTTAAGTACATCCATGCACATGTGACATGATTTCAAGCATGGTTTAAGGGAAAAGTGACATCCATTAAGTATGACAATTCTTTTCCACATACTAGTCATGAGGTCTTCATATTCAATGCAAGATTTGCCATTCCTTTTGATGGTATTAAGGATTCAAAGTCTAAATAGAAGAATAATTCTGAAAAATATTTAGAAATCCTAATTGAAAAACTATCTAAGAACATATGTTCAAAAACTCATATTTGAGGATGAGAATCCGTGGACTTGTTGGAGATACATGTTCATACATTATGCTATCTTTGATGCCTATTATGCAAACCCTGAACCTGGTTTAAGTATATGGAAGTATAATTATGATGTGATGGTTAATACATGATTTATGTGTGAATATGCATGAATTTTGATTGTATATCTATGCTTAGTTATGGTTGTTAGTATGTATGCAAGTTTTGTGAACTAACCCCTTGCAGCCAGAGGAGGTACTGTAGTTCATAACAATTATAGCACGAAGCCTGCAACCAAAGGAGTTCCTGAAGAACAAAATAGGGGATTCCTAGAATAAAATGAACATAATGACTACAATATGAAGACATTTAATGGAGGATATGATGCATCATTATGATGACTAATAAAAGCACTGAAGAAGGAAGACCCTTATTACAATTGGGATTCTATTAAACATAATTGATTTTGAGCATTCTATGTTCAAGTCTGTTACAAATAGAGTCATAATCTAATTTGGATTCTTCTTCTCTTCTAGTTGCATTAAAATTTAACTGAATCTTTGTCACCCTTTGAAATCCTGGGAGTGGTCAATAAAGGTTTCAGTTTAGAGTCCTATTTTGAATGAACTCCCTCATGCCTATATGTACAACACGTTGGTTGAGTCTTGAGTTAGCTACTTAGTTTTTTAGTCAATCAATTTTTAGCACTTATCAGATACTCTTCAATTTCTAGTTGAAATTCCAACTATTTTTATTGTGCAACGATGATTTCATAAATAATATCTTTGATTAGAATCTTATGTGATATTCTGGATTTGTGCAATGATGAATTTGAGTTACTATGATTATGTTGGATCTTAAGAGCTAGATTTGGTTTAGATTAAGTGAAGACAACTACTTGAGCAAGGGCCACTCAAAGTAACTATCCTTCACTCCTTTTTTTAGTTATTTCATTTTTTTCTTAGTTGTTGCTTTATAAATGCATTTTGTGTTAGTAGATTCTTGTATTCTCAATAATTAATGAATGCATGAACAATCTATGTTTCATAACTACATTGCAATTATAAGAGTTGTTATGCTCTAGAGTGTAGAATAGGTTTAATTAAACAATTCAATCAGTTTCTATCATTTACTTCTGAGCAGTAGTTAACTATAGCCTTACACTATAGGTACCTATAGCCATAGGAACAACTTTACTTTCTTTACTGTTTTGCAGTTTATGATTTTCTAGCAACTGTGATATCTCTACTAGATTGTTTTATGTAGTTTCCAGTCTTTGAAAGAACATATAGTGCAAGTACCATCACAATTTTACTAGCCCTGGTTGATAATTCAATGAAGGTCTTTCCAAATGTTAAGTGGACTATTCAATTAGGTTTTCTCCTCTGAATTGTAAAAAATATAATTTATGTTCCCATCCTGATTCTGACTCCACTCGTTTGCTTCGTGTTGTTTTCGTTGGTGTTTGGACCAAGTCTAGTTTTTGTTCCAATCCCACTTCCCATCACATTTGTTCTCCTTGTTTCATTTCCTTTTCCTTTGTCGGAGTGGAACTGGAATTGGAACCAAACTTAGAACTTTGTAGAAAGTTCCAAACCTGGTTCTAGTCCCAATCTCGCCCCTGTTTCCTTTTGTTTGTCTTTTGTGCGGAATCGGATCCGGGTTTGGAGTTCGATCAAAAGCTTTTTAAAGACTTTCTTATTATGTTTCGATCCTAGGTTCGCATTTTCCTTACCTTTAGTGTTCACTTGTGTTAACTGTTCATTTGCATTGTTTGCTCCACCTCTGACCTACCGTATTTATGGCATTAATTGTAGCCTCCTCACACGTGCAAAAATGATTTTAAAATATTAATTGTGTTTAACTAGCTCATTATCTTTTTTATCTAAACCATTTTAGCAAACTAGAGTCAGAAGAACTTCAAGAGGAGCGATTTGATTGTGGAGGCGTGTCGGTGAGAAAATCTTTGTCAGGTTTCAGTCTTTCCTTGTGGGCGTTTCGAGGTAGGGTTTATTTTCCTTCTTTTCCTGTTGTGCTTTGTCATTTCTTTCTTGTGTTCTTGCTCTTCATGTTTCAGCGCGTTTGCATAATCTTTTTCTCTGAATCTTCGCTCATTTCTATTTTCTTTCAGTTTGTTTTTCTCTTTTTCTATTTTCCCGTTCTATTTTTTTTCTTTATGTTTGTTGTCGCTTTCGTGACAGGTGCATTTTGTCGTTCCCTAGTTTCTAACTAGGATTTCATTTGGGTTGGTTCCTTTGCATGTTAAATGCTTCTGGTTTTGTTTGGAGACCCTTCTAATCATTATTCCGTGTCGATTCTGTGATTTCCATGTCACGTTTGTGATGCCCTAATTTTTTGAGTCCACGTGTCATGCAAACTAGGGTTTGCTCGACGACCTTTACAAATTATTCATCCTTAGGGTTTAATTTTGGTCTTTGTACGGTTAAGGGGTGAGATTAAGCCCCTCTATTTGGATTTCCTTGTAAACCCATGTGACCTAGGTCCTTAGTTTCATGTGACCACGTCTTCAGGAAAGTGCTCCATTTTTATATTAAAATTGGCGGAAGCGGACTTGGGACCGAACTCGTCCAATTGATGTTTGCATTGGGGTCCATTCCCAAAATGATCCCACTTCTGGTCATGAATAATTTTGGTCTTCACACTTGACCTTAATCAAAGGCAGAACTGAAGTGGAGGTTGAACTTGGAACTAGCGATTAGTTTCAAGTTCAGTTTTTGTTTTGATTCTGGCTCCGGTCTCATCCTGGTTCTAGTCTTGATCCTGCTTGGTGTTGAAATAGTTCCCTATTCCTTATTCTTTTGTGGCTCCACCTCCGATGAAGTTTGAAATTTGGCTAAGTATGAATGTTTCCCTAAAGAGGTAGAGGAAGATGTTGGTTGATGCATTGAATTTTATGCTTTTGTTCATCTAATACAGGAGTTTATTGCAGAGATTAGAAGATGTTAGGAGCATCAGAAGAGGCTTCTCAAAGGAGCCAACCAACAGAAACTTCAAGACAAGGAGCTAGGCCAAAGAAGATCAAGGTGGAGCAGCTCCCTTACACTCTGAGATACAAACACAAGGAAGAGAATCTCACGGCCAGCAAGGTTGATTCTGATTGGGCAGACATTACTGACACCAACTTAGGTTCATTTAGTTATGAAGAGTTTCTCTTGGAAACATTTGGTGAAGAGGTAACAGGAAGGACAAAGAGAATTTTCCAATCTGGACTAGCACATGTTGCCATCTTCCCCCTATCGGTCCAATGTCATGAATTGATAATGACTGCTGCTGGGGAATAGAATCCTACCACTAGGCAATGTGTGGATTTGCAGGGGAATGTTATTATTGACTTAACACCCCAAATGATTAGATTTTTGTTTAATGCTCTTGTTCCACAAAATCCCAAGCAGCTCAATGAATTAGAAGCTCTCAAATTATATAGTGATAAGGAGACTAATAGGACTCATATGAACAAGAGTTGGATGAGAGTTGAGAAAAAGTCTCTAACAAAGCTTCTTGATCAACCTAAATGGGCAGACTTCTACAAGGAGATTTCAGATATAATAATGATGCTCTATAGGGTGTTTGGGAAGAGGGATGCATCCCAATTTAAAGAATGGATGTTCCCATTCATCCAAACCATCCTTGATGGTAGGAAACAGTTTGATTGGCCTATGATTGTTTCATATTGTATACATAATCAAATTCTTAGAGTGAGAGAAACCAAGAGTTTCTTCATGACCTCTTATGTAATCTATGTAGCTGCCAGAAGGGGAATCTTTCCTGGACTCAATGTAGTAGGTATATTGGGAGAGGCTCAAGGAAAAAAGAATGTATGGGATCACTATGATCAACTTACCTTGCAAACCTCTGAGTTACATTACAGGAGGGTTAATGATGCATTTCTATATGTCATCATTAATCGGCTAACAAGAGATGTTGGTTATAGATTAAGTAGAGAGGCCATGGCCTTCACCAATGAATGGGGACACTAGTTTATTCAATACCCCATATTTACTTACTTCAGGTTGGGAGGTTTTGATGGCCACCCTCATTTACTCCCTAGGTGTTGTAGCTCAAGATCTTCTTGAGGTACAAGGAGGGGAGGCCATTACAGAAGTTGGTGGTTCAACATTTGTTGTAGAAGAAGTATCCACTCAACCTCTTGTTATAGAGAAACCAAGTGAGGAAATTCCCATAGGAACCCTTCATAGAGACATTGAGTTATTGAAGGAGAAGGAGCCTGAGATAGAAATTCATGACATTGAGACAGACTCTGAGGCTACCCCATCTGACAAGGAGACTCATGCGGTGGCATCCCTTGATGTAACTAAGGATGTAGGGACGGAACACATATTAACTGAAGAGGATCAATGGAAACTTTTTGAGGAAGCTAAAAGGGAAGCAGATGCCAAGGCACAAGCTGAGGAACTAGCTAAACAATAGGAGATTGATGCTAAGGCACAATCTGACGCATTATCTAAACAGAAAGAATTGGAAGCTAAAGTCAACACTAATGAATTGGCCAAGCAACAACAAAAGGACCAGGAGCTCAAAATGGAGGAAAGAGATAGACTAGCTTTGCAGTAAAGGATCCATGACCTTGAGGAGGAAAAGGTTGCTCAAAGAAGAGAGAAAGAAGCCCTTGAGGCTAAATTCAAGGTTGTGGAAGAGGCCCACAAAAAGAAAGAATGCCCAAAAAGAGAAAAAGAGATTGCAAATCTTGCTTTGTATGAGAATAAATCCAAGGAAGCATGGGACTGTGTCAAGGAATGGAAAAGGCAAAGAGACAAGATGTACGAGGAAAGGAAGTTGAAAGAAGAAGAACATTTGAAGAAGGATTTGGAAGCCAAAATATTGCAAGAACAAAAGGATAAGGAAGAGGTTGAGAAACTTGCACAAGAAGAGGGACAAAGAGAACATAAAAATGTGCAAGAGGTTGACTCTCAGCCTAAGAACACAATATTGCAACCTTTATCTTCTGCCAATGTTGGCTTTTCTTCAGCACAAATAGTCACTATTCCTACTGCTCCTACATAGTTGAAGCTTGACTTAGAGAAGAAACAGATAGTTCAACCTCAGCCTCTCAATTGGGATGAGATGTTGAAGGAGATTGAGAAGGAAAGACCCAAAAAGAAAGCTCGATATCTTCACTCCACCAAGCTCACAGATACAGGGGAAATTATTGTTGAATGTGCAATTCTAGTGGTGGATAAGAACGGGGATGATATGCAAATAGTTGATTACCAATTAGGCACTATGAATTTGGGGAGAGCTACAAGAAATCAACAAATGAATCTAATTGATATTGTAGCTTCCTCCACCAAATCTAGGATGATTAAGGATAAGCAAAAGAAAGATGAGCTTAAAGCCCAATTGGATCAGCTTCACAGGTTTCTAAAACATGTCTCAACTCCAATATCTCAACAAGCTACTACTCCTGAATCCCCAGTCTTACTGACAAAGAAGGAAGTTGATGACTTAGTACAGATGAGGAGTAAGGTGGGGATGCTTGAAAGATGGTTTGATAAACTTAATCAGGATGTTGTTGAAGTGTTAACTAATAGTTTCAAGGTTCATGAAACAACACTTGAATTGGTAGGAAATATGAACCAGCATGCAAAGGATCTAGGTAATCAAGATGAAGAGTATAGAGAATATGTTAAAAGGCTTAAGGACATCAAAAAAGTACCCAAGTCAGCTCTCTTGGAGCAGTCAATTCTTGAAGAAGACAATGTAGATTTTATTGAGAAAACTGTGAACATAATAAGACTCAAATCCAAGTTCATCTATGAGCATAGGAATGAAGTTAAAGAAGGAAGCAAAGACTTGAATGAGCAGATTGATGAATTGGAGGCAGTAGTTTCCATTCTGGTCAACGTGGACATCCCAGTGAAAGAGAGTCTTCCTCTGGACAAGTTGAGTGAAAAGTGGAGTAGTAGATTTGAAGAGGTAATGCAAAAAGGAGATGATGGAGAAGACTTATTAGTGGATAGGTTTATGGAAATTAGGGAAGAAGTAAAAGCTGCCATAAGGGAACTAATCAAGTTAAAGGATATACAAGAATTGGCTTCAGTAGAGTTAAAAAGGATCAAATTTGAAGACAATTGGCTAGATGGGCCTGATTTAGATATCCTTCAACAAGTGTTCTCTAGTTATGATGAGTATGTCATGGACCAAGCAACGTAGGAGTAAGCTAGTAGCATAGCTTTCTCCTTTTGACACCACATTCTCTCTTCTCCTATTTTGTAGGATTTTGGCACAAGTTAGACTCCAATTCCCATTCCCTAATTCCACCTTCTTTCTTGGACATCAGAATTTTGTACAGCAAAGCGGTCAAGCCTTGATGTACTTGAAGATCAGTAGTCTAGTTTCTTCATGCAGTCACGGTTCCTAAATTTGTGGATTTGAGTTTTGATTGAGAGAAACTTGCGCATTGCATCTCTATATGTACTTTTGAGCTCTATTTTGTAAAGGTGGGCTCATTGAAGAAAGATTGGCCACCTGATGATAGCAACAAGAATCATAGTCTTAGAATTTCACAATTATTAGCAAGATACTTTACAAGTTCAGTTGAACTTGGATACATTTTGATAAGTTTCATACATTTTTACATGTTGTTAAGTTTGGACCTCTTTGATAAGGTTAATGATTCATAATCAATCTATATGCCAGTGATTTGTTGTGCCTAAATGTTTCCTATTTGATGAGAATCAATAGAGGAAACAAGATTCAAGATTATCTCATTGAATTATCTGTGAATGAAATTGTTGTTATATCTATTTGATCTATGTTTTAATGATGAGTGAATGATTTGTTTCAAGTTTTTGAGGTAAAAGTTTAGTGAATAGTTGTGATTGTGAATTAGCACTATGAATGTATGCAGTGGTATAGATTATTCTATGGATTGCATTATGTTCTGGTTTTAGTTAAGTAAATAAACACTCATTATTGATGTGCATATCTAGGTATTAAGGAGTTTTTTTCATGTTCTATTGTTTTAAAGCTCTGATCTATCTTTTTATATTTATTTAACCCCCCCCCCCCCCAACATAGGTTAGTTGATTTAATGCAGTTTTGTTCCTTATTACCAACAAAATGCCCCTTGAATATTACAATTACATTGACCAATTGAGCAATATCAGCACAGTTGAGAACCAACTACCAAGACCTTGGGAGTTAGATTACTATATGTTGTCTTTATTTTTCAGGAGAAATAGAATAGAGATATTGTGTTTAATGTTGTTGTGTTGTTTTGAACATCAACACTAATGTAAATGATACCTCCATGATATAGAGGGAAACTTCATTTAATGCAAACATCAAAATAGGGGCCATGAATAGTCCTTACAATAAGGTTGTTTCCAACATTCCTCCAATTCACATCATAGATCATCATTCCCAAACCCTCCAATCCACTAATTAGGGCCAACAAAAGAAAAATTTTACAAAGAAAAAGATCAAATTCAAGACATTGAAGCTAATAAATTCAAAAATCAAATTGGTCGCATACAATCAAAATGAATCCTAAGGAAAATTGGATCATGCAAAGAACCCAATCCAAAATTCAATGAAATTATGGATCTATCCCAAAAAAGGCCCTCCATCTCTCAAAAGTGTCCACCTTCTTCAAATAAATTTTCAATACCAACACTCAAGGTGTATAAATCCATTGGTCCCAAACACACCCAAAATCTCACATCATCCATTATCCCAATTTTAGAAAATAAAAATCCTACATCCAAACTACCAATTAATTCATCCACATCTCACACCCCCCACCAAAACCTAATATCTTACCTAAAATCTAAAAATATAAAAGATCACATTCATCTGTCTTGGTAGTAACACTTCATTATAGGGACTCTAATGACACTCTATCATGATGTGCACATTTAGATAAAGCCAACTCTAGTTTCAACAAGGATTAAAATAAAATCCATGGGCTACATACAAGTGTTCTTATCTTGACAAAACAAATCCTTAAAGTAGGATATTATTGACACATTATGACAACATCTACATCAACACCACCAAATAGTCCTGCATAGTGGATGATCATTCAAAAAAAAAAAAAACAAAACAAAAAATAGGTAAAGATAAATAATCCATCCAGTAGTGAAAAACATTCTTATGGCACTTTGGACAAGTACCATGATGAAAATCTGGCACACAAGCATCATGTACAATAATTGATTATCTATGTGTACCATTCTTGGTGGGAGAATTTTATCTCATACATCATGTCATTTTATCTTAGCACCACTATTCATCCAATCTATTCCACTTTCATCCATATTCCCTATCCATCTTGATCTTGATAAAGGTTAGGGGCATATACTTCAAAACATGCTTTTGGAAAAATATTGGCATGGCCATTTTCTTTTGACCATATACTACCCCATTTCATACCATCACCTACATAACACTATATGAACAACTAGCTTGGGTCAAACATGTTTTCCTATTATGAGATAATCTGTGGACGTAAAAATCCCTTATCCTAGATCTATTTTCCTAGTTCCTATACTTCATATATCCACTTCCATCACACAAGTTCATTCACCCACTCATAGTGTCCCATACATTGCTAGACATTAGGGGTGGGTAATTACTTCCTACTTTGGAACAAATCTTGATGTATGTCTTCTAGCTCACTTTGTAATTTAGACACCTTCCAAAATCTAAAAAAAACAAATATCTAGCAAAACAAATAGAAAAAACACTTTCAAGCATTTTCCAAAATCTCATGATTAAAATTTTCCATCAATCTCCTCCATCAATATAAATCCAAACAAATCCCCATCAATCGCATCTCATTTACACTTTAGTGTGATATAAAACCATCTAAAAAATTTGGTTCCTAGCCTTGCTATAAATCTTGATCCATCATTTCAAATTAATCATCATCGGGTTCTTCCTATCTTAACAACACTATCCTTTCATTGTTCTTATCATCAACAACATTATCATTATCATCAATCAATCAATTGAATCAATCAACTTTAGCTTGACTAGCGACAAGATAAAGGTCTTCGATATCCCTACACATCCATATCTTCTCATCATCATTTATCATTATCATCATCTTCTTCCATCAAAAAATCCAAAAACACTAAAAATTCCAAAATTCCAAAAACATCAAATATTAAAAAATATCCAAAAACATCAAAAATTCTAACAAAAATCCAAAAAAATAACATAATCCACCATATCCATAATAATTTTCCATTGCTTAGACAATACATTCAAGCAAGAGCAAACTATGCAATACCTAAAGACACTAAGCATTCATAAAATAATCACAATTAAAGACTCTTGTTAAACTTTCTACAACCTATTGATTTATTGCCAAATTAACTTTAAACATCATATCATAAATATCATGCCTTAACAGATGCATCCTTCCTACAATGGAAATTTATCCATCTTAAGCACATATCTCTTGGCAATAAATTGATTTTTGTTGTTTTGTTTGGTCAATGATTCTTTTTGTTTCTTGACTTATATTATCATCTCATTCCCATGTTACTCAAGTATATCTCCTTGATATTAGAGGAGCAAGAATGGGGCAAGGTCAATGTTTTCATATGTTATGTTTGTGGAATGTTCTCGTTACATTACTGGGGAATGCATATTCCTTGTGTGTGTTGGAATGGCTTCTAGCATTAATAAACTTCCTTTGCATATAAGGTCATTTAATATCTCTTTGCACTAGGATTATCATGCTTAGAAATATTTTCCCTCATATATTCCAACAAGGTTCTATCATGTCTAGTATGAACAAGGACACTCCTTGTTTGTAGAGTTTGATTCAACATCGTCTTCACATGTGTTGTTGTTTTGAGCTGGGAACATAGTGCAAACAACAACAACTTCCTGTTCCTCTTTTCCATTCCTCCAACTTGGAACCTTGACTGAGTTAGACCCTATAGTTTCTTCCTCTTTCTGATCTTGAATTAATGCACAAAAAATTTCCTTACCAAGGTTTGGCATTTTATAGTCAGGATGTTTGGTCCAAGAAGGCTGCCATAACTATTCAGTAATTTGATTACTTAGCTTAGGTTCTGGACATGTCTGAAATTGAGGATTAATGGATTGATTTGATAGATTTTATTCATTCAACAACTCCTGTAGGGGCTGATCTTTAACTTTGGATTGAATATTGCCCTGTAACTTGGAATGTCAAGTCAAGAAAACTTACTTGGAAATTGTGTAGAAACCTTGAAAACCTCTTTCTCTGTTGGTTGATGCTTTATGCAAGAAATTGATTGGGCATCCATCATTGGTGCTTGGGAAATCAACATTTTAATTTTCTCTTCCTTTACAGCAAGATCTCCTTCATATTGTTTCTTCTGCATCAACAAGTCTTGCTCGTAGAGATAGGCCTGATAGGCCATCTCTTCTTGTTGTTGATCGTACTCTTGCTACCTCTTTAATTCTTCTATCTGTTTTATGATGTCTAACAATATGTCCTTCATGTTATTCATGTTATTCTTCATATCATCAACCTCTTGAAGCTGATTTTGGATATCCGAATGTTGATCTAAAGGCTGACCAGGAGTGGGTAGGAGGTAAGCATGTTGAGCATGCTGATAGGTTGTTGTTGCATGGCTGTTTGAGATAAAACCAGCAGCATGATTGGCTTGATATGGCTGATAAGGGTGTGGATAGGCATGAATTTCATGAAATAGAGGTAAAAACATGGTTTTTTCATAAAAACCAGACATGTTAAAGCATTTAAATTCTGAAAATCTTCTTTAAATCAAAGTGAATGGGACTTCTTTTGTAAATGTGAACATACCAACACTTCATCTGCTAGAACCAGTGGATTGTGCTCAGAGTCGCCAGGTATAAATTTGTACCTCTGAAAGGTAAAAATACGCTGTTGTATATACTAGGACAACAACTTGTATCTTTGAATTCTTTCTCTAAAGCGTGCTTCAAAGTCCCACCGGGCGTGCCAAAAATTGTTGTCAAACATATTGCATCTGAATTCTTGAATATTGAAATTCAACAATCTATTGAAACATTGGAACTAATTCTAGGTTGTGGGTATCCTATAAGGAATTAGACCTCCAGATTCTAGGCTGGTTCCTATTTGATTTTCTGGTTAATAACTGAGTGATTTGCTGGAAAAAGGAGAAAGACTAAATCTAAATTCTGAACTATGAAACTTAACTATGGTGATGCACCGAAGAATTCAATATGCAGTCTTAACTCACAGAATGATTACTCACTATTTTCATTTGCACAACTAGATCTAAAAGCTTAAACACATGAATGTTTTAAATAGAGGCTTTTAAAGAAACAATTATAGAAGGAAAATATGATTCTCACAACTAGACTGTTTGATTATTGATTAGCACAATGTTTAACCAGTGGATTTAAACTTGGATGCATACAAAAATTCATTAAGGAGACAAAAATATTTAAAGGTTTCATAAACTGCAACACAATAATCACTTTGATCAATCCTACATGACAATGATGCTTGAAAACTTGAAGGAAAATTCTAAAAAAGATGGTAATGAAAGGAGTCTTTCTACAAAAACACACTAATTGACTTGTAAACCTGCTGTTGTATTAATCTGAAAAATAATGCTGAGTTACAAAATAATTCGCTTTTGCAGAGTGCAAACGAGAAAAATAAGAACTTTTTCACTTTATACAATAACCCTCTCAAAAGGCATGAAGATGAAACTAAAAGTGAAACTCAATGTAAAAATTGATATCTCCAAAGTAATCCACGAGCAAAGGCAAAAATCCTTGGAAAAAAGGTTCAAACTCATGCAAAAACGAGTGTGTGATGATCCAAACTCAAGGCCAACTGATAACTAAACTGTAAAGCACTCAAACTACACTAAAAATCCCTGAAAAGTGGGCCCAAGCATGCGAAAATCATCTTGTTTTTATCAATTCGCCCATGCATATCAAACTAAGAGTCCATCCATGTATCGTGCATGATCAATCTTTAGCTAATAATCTTTGATTCTCCAGTTCCATCTACATCCTCTGCATGATTTCCTTAAAGAAGATTAAGTGATTAAATGTTAAAAAATAACCAATGAATGATTATTTTAATATTTAAATGTGCAAGGCTCCCCCTTATTTTCATTTTAAATATTAATGTAATCATACATTAATATTTTTACAATAATAGCTTGAGTAAAATCATGCAAACATGCATGAGTTCATTATCATTTCTAAAGAAGAAATAATGACTTAAATTATTCTTTAAGTCAACTATCAGCATACACGGGCTTCCTAAGCATGTTTAAGTTTTATTGACTTAATAGTCAATACTACATCAATGATTCGAAATGAAAAATAATAAACAATGGTTAGGGAATTTTCTCAAAACAGTTGAACCCTAAAACTCTTGAATCATTTTGCATTTTGAGTTTTTTTTTTGGAGGAAAAGAAAGGCAAGCTATTGTGCTGCCATGCCTGGGAGGGTTTCTGGAAGTTTGCTTGATTTGGAACTTGAAAATCCACTATACCTCACGGCTTCAGAGTTGAATCTTGTTGACTTCCACAAGGTAAGTTCATTTTTACCAGTTGGGGGTATCTTGAGTCCATTATATAGCATTTTATGAGGCTTTAAAGCCATGGCTATACATTATTTCTGACATCTTTTATCCATTTGTTCCTGTATTCCTTGCATTTTGCTGACTCTAGCCACCATGAGAGGAGAAATATTACAAAAACAACTTGAGTTCTATGGCCATCGACCTCCTTATGAATTATTTTTGCGTTAATGAAACAAGGTAAGTCTGAAACTAAGTTATTTCATGGCTTTTACTCTATTTCTGAAATAACTTTTGGCCTAAAGACCACGACCATGCTCATTTTCTGGTGTATCTTGTATCTTCCCTTGTCCTGGGCCGCCATTGAAAAGCTCAAACCTTTTGTATCTTCGTTGTTGTTGTACAAACTCGACTATGAACTTTAAAACTCAAGGAGAGCAAAATGGTAAGTTTCTCTTTTATTTTTTTGTTTCCTCCATTATGAATAAAAAGAAAACCTCATTGCATTCTGTATTTTCTTAAAATAGCACCAACTCTACAAAAGAAAACCTTTTACTCTGAAACTAAGTTATTTCATGGCTTTTACTCTATTTTTGAAATAACTTTTGGCCTAAAGACCACGACCATGCTCATTTTCTGGTGTATCTTGTATCTTCCCTTGTCCTGGGCCGCCATTGAAAAGCTCAAACCTTTTGTATCTTCCTTGTTGTACAAACTCGACTATGAACTTTAAAACTCAAGGAGAGCAGAATGGTAAGTTTCTCTTTTATTTTTTTGTTTCCTCCATTCTAAATAAAAAGAAAACCTCATTGCATTCTATATTTTCTGAAAATAGCACCAACTCTACAAAAAAAATAAAAAACCCATCTCCATTGTGTATATATCTCACTTTCAAATAACTTATACTCTTGAATGAAAGCCACAACTGTATAAGTATTCTGGGTATTCTCCATTCATTGCAAACTCAAAGGCTTCATACACATTCTTGCGCGCCTTCTACATTTTTCTTTAAACTCTCATGTGACCTTGATGAAATTTTTAACTAGCTACTTTGATGAAACTTATGTGTTTGCACCCGTAGACTGCAATCTCCTCATGACTGTATCATATATCTAATAAATACTATCTTTCTTTTTTTTCTGAATGCTTCCCTATAGCTCTTAAAATGCACACCTTTTTTGAAGCAAGGCATTATCACTGTGCATATTCTATTGTTGTTTTTATTTAATTTTTTGTAGCTTTTTGCCTAAAATCATTGCAAATCATAGGCTGAGAACAACTCTTTTCTTATGCTGGTGCATTGATGTTCCTTTGATCATAAAGATGAAATTATACTATCTTGTTATCATGTTGACTGCCTTTCAACTTACGGTTGCTGCTTTTCTCGTAAGTAAGCACTTTAAAATGCTTTAATTTGGCACCTATTCCTTCTCTTTTTTGAATCCTTCGTTATAGTCATTATTATCACTGCCACCTTAATTTATTAAAGGATTGTGAATGAATAGTTGCATTAAGCATGACTTTGAGAACTGATATTGAACTTCAAAACTATAACAAGCTGCTCACTGACAGCCCCAACTATTGTAAGCACACAAACCTACCTAGTATAGAGGCCATCATTACTTATACAAGCCTATTTCTTGTTTGCACCTTTAACTCTCCCTTTTTCCTGGTTGTTATTCTTAATGCCTATGCACATATTTTTCCTCATGAAAATAGTAATATCTCATGGCTCTTGGATGTTTGATCACTGATTTTTTTATTTAATGCCATTACATTAACTTGAATGTATAGGCTGAGAACAAACTCTTTTGATTTGATTACTATCATTTTGGCATTTTGAAACATGTGTACCCACTTATTTTTATCAATTTCATAGTAGCAGTCTTGTTCATGACTATCCTTGACTCTTATGAAGTTCTCATGAATGAATATTGTTCTGCGCCTTGTAGTTGTAAGAAACAGATTAAATTGTTGAATGCTCTCCTTCTGCTTGACACTATGTAATGCTGTCCCAAAACCTTGTTGTTGTTTCACACTATTTCAAGCTTCCATTTGGATTTTGTTACCATCAAGGATGCTTTTTTAGTCCTTTATGACTGTCATAAACTTCTGTAACCATTTCTTCATCACTATGAACGCTTGTAACATCAGTCCAGTTTACTTAATCAATTTTGTAGCAGCCTTCATGAGTGTTCTCTATAAAATGCTCCTTTTCTTGATGTGGCTGTCTACTTCAAACGTATATTGCTACACTCTAAAATTAATGTTGTTGTTCGTAGTTGTTGTTAATTCTCCATGCCATATTGTTACAAATCCGTTTCTCTTGAGTCTTTTATAAATTGTGTAACAATTGATTTGTTCGAGTACCTTGTTCTCCTTTCAACATAAAGGGGCTCAATATCTCATTAAAATGTAAACATGAATGAAAAACAGAGCTGAAACTGAACTATGACAAATACAGTTAATGCTCTCTTAACATGCTTCTTTGATTGTTTTACTGAATTATGAGCAACAAGATTTGAATTAATCTATTTTCACCATGTTGATTTAAACTTCTTGATGACAGTCCTAGATGATGATTGTTTATTTGATGCTTAAATAACTCTCATATATGATGTGAATTAGAGGTGTCCTTATGATATGTCGGGATCTACCCTTGTGGGAGCTCGTTTTACTCCACACATCTGATAAAATGATCTTGAACATGATGAACCTATTCCTTCACATTGAAACAAACATGTTAGCAAAATAAAATAAGCTAAAAGATTCCATTGAGTTATGTTTTTCTTGATTGTTAGCCTTTCATCTGGTGAATGCTTGATTTAATGCAAATTACATTCTTGTTGGTAGTGTAGGCATAAGGCAAAATGTAATTCATCATTGCTTAGATTACATCTCTAATGTCATTTCTTTACAATTTTGCAGGTTCATGGAGCGAGGAAACGAGGCTGCAGCAGCTTGGAGATGCGACGACTGAAGACACCAATGAAAGTGATTCATCACTACAGGCAATGATGAATTGCTCCTCTTCTTTGCGCTTACGTTATTTTCAGAAATATATTTTATCTTTGAATTTTTTATTCATCATTTGATTGTCATAATCAAATTCAGTTACTCTCGCAGCTTGTGCGAGATTTCAATGTTTTGACAAAATGAATAAAAAGCATTATTATGCAACTTTCCAATCTTCTGTTTCAAATATTTGCACAATAAAGTTGTAATTCAGATGTAATCTAATCTTTATGATGAACCATGAATACTTTAGCAGCAAAACTTGAAAATTTATGTACCTATCAATGATAAATTCGACTCAACTCCACCTATTTGAGCTGGTAGTGAAAAATAGGTAACAGTATCATCAATCCATCTTCTGTATTTAATTAAATAATTTCATTATTTAATTATTTCACCAAATTTTCTTTATTAATTAAATAATTTTGATTATTTATTCAATTTACTAATTATTCTTTCATTGATTAAATAATTTGTTATTATTTAATTAATTCCTTAATTCTCAAAATTAAATAATTATTCAATTATTTGATTTATCCATTCCTCAATTAAATAAATAAATAAATATATTTATTTTATATATTTAATCCATTTTGCACATGACATTAATAATTAATTAATTTAATTTAATTGATTATTAATTTAATTCAATTAATTATTAACTTAATTTAATTAATTATTAATTTCATGCATTTCCACCTCACTAGTTAAATAAGACTGACATTTAGTGTAGTGATCAATCAATTCAATCCACTAATTCATCTATTTTGTTCCACTTCCACTTAGTCTCATTTGTCTCTCCAATCAAAACTCTTAATTGACTCATGCAACCAGTTAACTATCCAATTAAATCCTCTCAACAATTTTGAGCCATTGATTTTCTCAATCTCTCATCAGATCTTCATTGATCGATATCTCCATATCTATAAAACAAACCTATCAATCGTCAATATTTCTCTCTCTCATCAATTGCAAGAAATCTATACTAATCAAAGTGCTTTGGAAAATTTGAGAGTAACATATCATAACACTTTTCTCCAAGGTGAATATGAAGATAAAGTGGGTTTATGATATTGTCTTTTTGTGGTTTTTTCCATTGCTTCATTCATGTGATCTTGGTTGTAAATTTGTTTCAAACTGGTTATTAATTATTGGATTTCACAATCATTTTCTAGGTCATATAGTTGTAATTTTAGGAAAACTCTTAGATTTCATTGTGTCACAAAGAGGCATTGATGTAGATCTAGAAGAATTCAAAGTTATTCCTAAAATTCCTCCTCCCAAAGCTTTAAAGAAACTCTATATTCTTCAAGAAAAACTTCAAGCCATATGGCACTTCATTGCACAACTTATAGATAGATTCCAACCATTCTCACATCTTCTCCATAAAAATTTGATCTTTTAGTGGGACACTTATTGTCACCAAGCCTTTCATCAACTCAAGGAATACCTTACCTACCTCATATGCTTATGCCACCCATTCTAGGCAATCCCATCTTGTTTTATATTTTTGTTACACCAATATTATTGGGGGCACTCTTACCACAACATAATTTAACAATGAAAAAGAAATAGTTATCTCTTATGTCAAGCGTACCTTAGTGGGATATGATCTAAACTAAACACCAATAGAATAATCATCTCCAATATTTGTCCTTAATGCTCAAAAACTCAGACATTACATGCTCAATAGAAAAACAAAGCTCATGTATAAAATATTGATCCACTCAAGTAATTGTCATCTAAAGAAGCCTCCACTACACGAATGGAGATTTGGGTTATGATCCTAAGTGAATTTGATATTGAGTATATAAACTAAAAAACAATCAATGATTAGGCGATAGCAGATTAACTAGTTGAAGCACCATTAGTGGTAGATCATACACTTATCTCAGAGTTTCTAGATGAAGTATGAATCCTTGATCATAAGAATTAGAATGTTAATCACAAATCTACAAGTTTATAGAGATACCCAACTTGTTATAGAGCAAGTAAATGTTGAACATCAAACAAAAGATGATAATATCCTCCCATATAAAATAATGGTCAACAAATTCAAATAGTATTTCTCCCAAATCTATTTTTATTGGGTCCCTCATCTAAACATCATAGAAAGAGATTATATGGCTACTATCGGATCACTATTAGATATGCCTCATAATAGTCAAAAATGTGAATTCTTAGTGGAGTAATTATTGATCCCAACATATTATGTTCCCAATATAGAGTTAGTTTGAAAAATTTCCGGTCCTAACTCTCCTTGGTATCATGAAATCTACACATACCTCCACAATAATACACTCCCATCCAATCTATCCAACACCTAATGTAAAATATTCATCCATCGTTCATCCTGTCTCACTATCCTTGGTGATACCATTTACCAAAGGAGATTTGATGGAACCCTCCTAAAGTTCCTAGACATAGAATAATACCAAATTTATTTATGTGAGGTGCACAAAGGTATCCATGATACACATTTTAGTGGTCTCACCCTTAATAAGAAGCTACTAATAATAGGTTACTATTGGAAGACTATAAACAATATGCACATTAATTTGTTAAGAAATGTCTACCATGCCAGCAACATAAAAAATTGATACATGCACCATCCTAAGAATTGAAACCCATTGCTACTTCATGGCCTTTCTCATAGTGGGGCCTCAACCTTGTTTTGCAAAATCCACCCATCTTCCTCCAATGGCCATAAATTCATAATAATTGCCATTGAGTACTTTATAAAGTGGGTTGAATCCATTCCAATCACCTAAATCACTAGAAAACAAACTACTAAATTCATCTTGCATTGCATAATATGCCACTGCAAGATTCCCCTTGTCATTGTTACCGATAATGGTGAGCCATTCAAGAATCAAGATATTTGTTCTCTTTGCAAAAAAATCCACATCCAAAATTTATTCTCCACCCCATACCATCTCCAAATTAATGACCAAATAGAGGTTTCTAAAAAAATCATCCTAAAATTACTCAAAAAGGTAGTAATGAATCTAGTCATGATTGACACCTACAACTCAATCCTATCCTATGGGCCTACTGCACTAGCATTTTCGCACCCACTCATGTGACTCAATATTCACTTGTATTTGGTTCTAAATCCATCTTTTCAATTGAGGTTCATATCCACTCATTACTAATATTATTACAACATCTCATGGATGAGGAGTATCTAGTTACACATATATAGGATTTAGAACTACTAGATGAGAGGCACCTTAATGACTTGAATTAGCTACATCCATGCAAAAAATTCCTATGTTGTAGCTATAACAAGAAGATAAAAAATTGTTAGTTTGAGGTTGGTGACCTAGTACTCAAATAAAATTAGAGGAATCTCCAAGACAAAGACAAGAAGGGTAAGTTTAAACGTAATTGTCTAAGACCTCTCATTGTTAATAACAATATGAATTAGGAGCCTATCAACTTGCTATAACATAAGGTCAACCATTGGAAGAGCCCATGAATATCATATGCCTCAAAATTTTCTATGAGGAATCCTCAATATATCCCAAAACTTTAAAAAATTTAAAAAATACAAAAAACCCAAAAAAATAGTAAAGAGAAATCACCCATCCAATGGTGGAAACTACCTAGGTGGCACCTTGGATAAGTATCTTGGTGAAAAATTGCTTGTAGGCATCATGTGTAGTAGCCTAATACTACCATCTAGTAGTATATTCTCCACCTTACATGCACTACCACTCCATGATCACTACCCTCACCCCACCTTATATTTTACTGTGAGTATTACTTATATTGTTAATTAGCCTCCCTATAACATATAAACCCATCCTAAAAACCTATCATGGCTTGATTTTCTATCACTTAATATTGTAGTCTATCTCACTTTCCCTCATTCACTCCATCCAATACTATACCACATCCCTTGTTGGTCACTAGAGGCAATACCCAAGTATCATTTAAGGAATGACCCTGTTTACATACATAATACAAGTTGGATAAATCTTCACATATAAGTTTCATACACTGCCTAGTAAACCAAGCTTATGCCCATACTTTGAGCTTTCCCCCATTACATTGAGCTTACTATACTTAAGACTACACCAAAAAAATACACATCAAACATTGTGCCATATCACAAATCATACATAGGTCTAGATCTCAAATAATAAACAATAAACATACCTATTGTTCATCATCCTTATCTCCATAATCATCCATTCCCTTAGGGATATATCCTTCCAATGTTAAGAATAATCCAAAACATCATCCATCCTAATTTTGAAAGAGATGTGATGGTTGCATCACTTATTTTTTAGTTGGTCTTTTGTTTTGATTTATCTTTACCCATGACTATACCTACTTATGACCACCTAGATCTTTCTATATCTTGGTGTATTTTGAATAGTGTATAATGGGGAAAAGTATTTATTTTTGTGTCATGTTTTTTGGTTGTTTTTTACATGACTCACCAAGGCTAATTCCAACCTTGTGTGTGTATGAATACCTTTATATATATATCAGTTATTCTTTGCATATACCCACCAATCACATGCCAAGGACTTGTGTACATAAGGATCTCCTCATATTGTAAAGCTCATTTCTCACACGAATCAACAAGGTTATATCACATCTTGCATGTACAAAGACAACCTTTTGTTTGAGATTCAAGTCCATGCAAAGGTTACCTTGTCACCTTGGTTCTTATACCTTGGTGCATAATCCCCTTTTCTATATCAAAATCTAGGATTTCTCTCATCATTTCATCATAATCTACTCCATCCATCTCATCCCTCATCCCCATCCATAATTTTCATACAAAATTTCACTAAATTTTTTGAATCACTCCCCCACCTATATATCCAATTTATCCATATCCATATCCCTCCTTAAGGCTCTAATTTATCCCCATACCATCCTAATAGCTATTTTCCCCCATTCTATCTTCTTTCCTCTCACTTTGTATCATGACCAAAACTAAAAAGATCATCATATTTGCATTTTTACTCACCCTACATATCCTACATCCACCCATAATTAGGTCATATCATAATCATAACCATTTCACATAGCATCATACATACATACATAGCACACCCCTAACCCACAATAAAAACTATCATAGATATCCATAATTTAAATATCCTAGTACTGATCACATATCATTTTAGTGTAGGAAAATGCATACCCTTGCATTTTCACACTTGTTTGGGCCTACCTTTCTTTATTTATCTTTATTTATGTCTTAATTGGTCCTATTTTACATCCATAAGCCTAATAAATTGTATCTTTTTATGGCTAATCCCGACAAACATCAAAGGATAAATGATAATTTACTGATTTTGGTTGTGTGTCCTTGATTTTTGAATCAACACTAAAATGCCACCTAGGGAATCTTTGTCCTCCAAAGGTCTTGGGACCCTGATTTTAAAGGCACCTTAGATGGGCCCCTTCTTGGAGTTTGTGCCTCAAGTTTCAAGCCTCGGGACTAAGATGCCACCTAGGGAATCTTAGTCCCCCTCAAGTTATTTTTTAGGATTTAATTTTTAAATATTTGCAGGATTTAGCCTCCTTTAATTAATGAATTCATATGCCAGCTTGGTGTGGTGTAATTTTAGGATATTAAGCATGGATAAGTATAAATACAAGGTTATTTCATTCATTTTCATCCTAGCAACTTAAGTATTCATGGATTATAGAAAGTTTGTGATAAAGAGAGAATTCAAGAGCAATTCATCGAGCATTTGGAGACATCATCAAGATTTAAGCATCATATCAAAGATATTCTTGCATCATGTGTGTTTTTGAGCTCACATTTATGATGTAGGGTTTTGATTCAAGCAAGCAATTCAAGTCAAGATCTATAAAGCATTACTTTAATTCAAGATCTACATTCAAGCTAGCCACTTCACACAAGTTTGTAGATTTCATAATAGGGGTTTGGTGAGTTGCAACATAGTACTTTGTGCATTCATCATTTCTCTCCATTATTTCATTCCATTCCAAGGTTTTATTACCAACAAGGGGTTTAACCAAGGCAAACCCCCATTCAATAACAATCAACAAGTTTTTCTTATCTTGTGTGTTTATGTTTTCAAATTTAAGTTGAATATCATTTGGAGTGCAAAATTGCAAAGTTGCAAAGTTGCATTGCAAAGTTTTCATCTCCATAGAAAGTCACCTACAGACCAGATCTGGAAGTTTCAAGACCTGAGATCTAAGAAGAAGGAAATGCAGAGCTTGGAACTCAGGATCAAATTTCAAGATTGAAAAAATTCAAAGTGGGACTAAGACAATAGGAAGGGAACCTTAGTCCTCCTGGAGGTATTTTTTAGAGGTTTCTTCAGATTTGATTCTGACATCTGAAGATTTTGCATCTTCCCTAAAAAACAACTAAACTTAAGATAATAGTAAGGGCATCTTATTCCTCCCTAGCATATTTTGACAACATTTTTGCATTTCCATAATCCTCATCACATTTCTAGACTTCCCAGGAACATACATCCTAACTTTATGTTACTTAATTTTATCATTTGCACTCATTATTTGGCTTGCATTAGTAGGTTTTGTGAGTTGAATATTAAGTTGTCTTTTTCCAAGATTTTGCTTGGTGGTGAATCCCTTAAATCCTAAGGAATATTCCTATGTCTCACTTGTTGAGAATTGACTCACCTTTGTGTTTATAGTCAATCCACTTTGGGATCCTAGGTTTCCTTGAATGAACCATCCCCCTATTGGGAAAGATACAAGATTAGGGACCCACTTTCTTGTATACATTTTCCCCAATGGTTCATTTTGGTGAACTTGATGTTTTGGACATACATTTTTTGATTTGGAGTTCACTAAGGCCTTAGATCTAGGTTGCATTCATTCTTGCATTGCATCTTGCATTAGTGAAAGTGCAACTAGGGTTTCTCATATTTGCATTAGTGAAAATGCATATAGGTTGCATTTTTTCTTGCTTGCATCATTTTATTTGATTGAAATTTTGAAAAAGTGTATTTTCAATCATCCTAATTGAATTTAGGAACATTGTTATTGCATTTAAAATTAAAAAAAAATGCATTCAACTTTGCATCCAATTGCTTGTCATTAATTATTTTTTCTTGCATTCATTTGCACACTTTTCTGTTTCTAAACATCAGGTCCCTGAGTGGGCAACTTGGGAACACTGTTATCAACTTAGATTTTGTTGTTTTTCTAAAAAAAATCTCTACTAGGACTAAAATTCCCTTATTGTTGTCTTAGTCCCTCTATGGTTTTTTGGCTCAAAACCTTTTCCAAGTTGTTTGTTGTTTGTTTTAGTTTCTAGAACCTCAAAATTTCATCAGCAGGACCAAGACACCCTTGTTGGCATCTTAGTCCCTCTTGATTTTGAAGTTGCATTTTTCAAGGTTTAAATAATATTTTTTTTGCTTCTATTTGTTGCTTTCAATTTTCTATTATAGTTTACAAAATTAATGTTATCTCAGTCTCTTTCATTTCAAGTGTATTTGTCCAATCTTGCATCATGGATATGTGCTTTGGAAAACTTTGGATATCTTTGAAATCCCTAGTGGATGTGTCAAGTTGTACTTTCAAAAAATGATCCTAATGAAATTGAACTCACTCATGTTCACACAACTCCTAATGCATGTCCTCCTCATGATGTTGAGATCATTGGAGAAGATGATGACATCATGAATAAATTCCTAAATGATTTCCTCAACAACCTTGAAGCTAATGTATCTTTTTATCCATCAATGAAACAACCAACACCCCATACAATACCGCCCCTTGAAATATTTGGTTACTTACATCCTAAAACTAAGTCAAAAGTTGAATCTAAGTTCCCTAAAGTAGGTGAACCTAGTTCCTCTAAGCAAAAAAATAATCAACCATTCACTCTTAAACGAAAGATTTACAACAAAACTGCATCTGACTTGCCTAAAGAGAACTGGAAAAGGACAAGATGTGAGCAGGCAGAAGGACAGGCCCAATGAGTAGAAAATAGCATTTCAAATGATCCTAGGAAAGGCCTGGTGTGAAGGCAAAGGGTTTAGGGATATATCAGGTCCTTTCTCACAGCATAAGGACTTTCTAAGGCCCCTGAGGCTTTAAGGCGGAGTGGTGTGAAATGTGGAATCCCACTCACTCCCTGGCTGCCAGGAACACTCCCTTCCTAAAAGAGCAATGCCCTCTGGGATGGGATGTCTCAAACAGGATCCATCAGGAGCCTCCACATTAGTTTCATCAAAGGTTGGAATTTGAATGGAGTGGCTTTAGAGACACAAATTACAAGAAGCTGTGCAGCAGCACTGGGAATTAGAATTAATCCCTTCTCAACAAGGACTTATTGCACCAATGAAATTATAGCTCATACTTCTATCTAAAAGATTACCCAGAGGTGCTTCCATATTATATGATATCCAGGGACTAGGACATAATAAGTGGAATGTTTTAAAACAAGTAATAATGAGATGGTAGCCATGAGTAAGAGACAGACTAGGCTGCTCTGAACAGATCTGGGCTCAAGCTCTGCTACACTAAACAAACTGTGGATTTGGGAATCTTAAGGCTTTATTTCACTCTTCCACATGTGGCTACAAGAACTCATTTTCTCTTTCTATTCTAAATTCTGCATGCTGGTAGGTGTGGTTTGTGCTTTGGTGTTGATGCATTTTCATTGCCTTCACAGGTTAGTGCATCACTACTTCCATGCAGGCTGGGAGGCTGGGAGGTGGAGTGAGCCTACTTCAGGTCAGCCTCCCCATGCTTTACTAGTATTTTCTTCCTTTATTTTCTTTACAGTTGATTACGTATTATTATCTTAGTCCCCCATGTGTTTAGTCACTTCCTCTATGTGCATTCCTCTATTTATACCTACATTCTTCTATATTTTTAAGCTTTTTTGCCTTTTTCATTGGTCTTTACCTTTTATTTTCATTTATCTTTCCATTTTTGTCTTGTTTTTTCCTTTTGGGGATGACGTAAGGTGTCGAGACACCCTATGTCTCTTCCATGTTGACCCAAAATAATTTTCCTAATCTTTTATTTTCCTTTTGGGGATGATGCAAGGCGTCAAGACACCCTATGTCTCTTCCATGTTGACCTAAAATATTTTTCCTAATCATTTCTTTTCCTTTCATTTTTGTCTTGTGTTTTCCTTTTGGCGATGACACAAGGCATCGAGACACCCTATGTCTCTTCCATGTTGACCCAAAAGATTTTTCCTAATTTTTTCTTTTCCTTTCATTTTTTTCTTGTGTTTTCCTTTTAGGGATGATGCAAGGTGTTGATACATTCATGTTTCTTCCATGTTGACCTGAAAGATTTTTTCTTTCTTTTCACTCTCTTTGTGTCATTCTTCCAATTCTATGTGTATTTGGGGAATGATAACAGTTCCTAGCTCTCTAATACCATTGCAGCAAAGATAGATAATAACCCTGAATCCATAGATCCCTTATGTGTTTCTGGGGGGCAACCCTCTTTTTTCCTTTTTCATGTTTGGCTACTTTAAAGTAATTCCTCACAACATGGTGTTTAGCAATTTCTTTAAAATGGGGGCATACATTGGCATTATTTTGACATTGTTTTGGAATTTTTTTTCCATGTTCCTTGATGTGATTTTCTTACTTCATGTGATGTGTTTTTCTCCTTGTGGTAACATTGCAGGTAATGTCCTTCAAGAGCTTGTTCTATCTTAGCATATTACATTCCTCTTAGTGGTGATGCGACGCACTGCATTCCCTAAGTTGTGAATCTTTTATCCTTTGATTGGTCCTCTCTTGGAGACATTAGAAACAATGTCCCCTAAGATTAAGACCTCACATGAACTAAGAAATATTCCTTCGAACATCCCTCCCTCTTGTTGCATTTATTTTTTGTACCTTATTAAATTCATGGAGGTATGGATTTGATATAGTTCTTAGGGGCTCACCTAGTGGACAAATAGCTTCACGTGCATTTTCTTTTTGTCATTGTTAAAGTCATGGGGGTATGACTTTGATATGGATCTCTTGGGGCTCACCTAGTGGACAACTAGCTTCACTAGCCTTTGTGAGTGTGCATTTTGTTTGCATAGTGGACAACGTGTTCCACTTGTAAACCTTTTTTTGGACAAATAGCCTACACCCGATCCATAACATGATGGATGGCCAGTCGAAGCTTGATCTTTTGTATTTTTCTTTTTTCCTTTTTCCCTTTTCTATCTTTGATGGTGTATGTTTGTGATCTAGTCATGGCTTCATATATCATGCACAATTGTGTTCCTTTTGTGCCTATGTTGGTTTGTCATTGGATATTGATCCTAGGGGCTTGGCCACCCTGTTGGTTATTGTCATCCTATCTTACTAACATTCATACATTTGAACCCCTTTTGATTGTGTGGTTGGATACTTTAGTGTGAGTTTGAAAAATTTCATCCTCTCACTAAAGTGGGGGCTAAATGTAATGTAGGAAAATGCATACCCTTTTATTTTCACACTTGTTTGGGCCTGCCTTGCTTTATTTATCCTTATTTATGTCTTAATTGGTCCTATTTTGCATCCACAAGCCTAATAAATTATATCTTTTTATGGATAATCTCGACAAACATCAAATGATAAATGATAATTTATTGATTTTGGCTCTGTGTCCTTGATTTTTGGACTGGGACTAAAACACCACCGAGGGTTTCTTTGTCCTCCAAAGGGATTGGGACCCTGATTTTAAAGGCAGCTTAAATGGGCCCCTTCTTGGAGTGTATGCCTGGAGTTCCAAGCCTCGGGACTAAGATGCTACCTAGGGCGTCTTAGTCCCCCTCAAGTTATTTTTGGGATATAATTTCAAATCTTGGCAAGATTTAGCCTCCTTTAATTAATGAATTCATATGTGAGCTTGGTGTGGTGTAATTTCAAGATATTAAGCATGGATAAGTATAAATACAAGGTTCTTTCATTCATTTTCATCCTAGAAACTTGAGCATTCATGCATTATAGCAAGTTTGTGATCAAGAGAGCATTCAAGAGAAATTCATCAAGCATTTGGATCCATCATCAAGATTCATGCATCATATCAGAGATATTCTTGCATCAATTATGTTTTTGAACTAACATTTATGATGTAGGGTTTTGACTCAAGCAAGTAATTCAAGTCAAGATCTATCAAGCATTACTTCAATTCAAGATCTACATTCAAGCTAGCCACTTCACACAAGTTTGTAGATTTCATAATAGGGGTTTGGTGAGTTGCAACATATCACTTTGTTCATTCATCATTTCCGTCCACTATTTCATTCCATTCCAAGGTTTAATTACCAACAAGGGGTTTGACCAAGGCAAACCCCCATTCACTAACAATCAAAAAGTTTTTCTTCTCTTATGTGTTTATGCTTGTAGATTTAAGTTGAATATCATTTGGAGTGAAAAGTTGCAAAGTTGTCATCTCCACAGAAAGTCACCTATAGACCAAATCTGGAAGTTTCAGGACCTAAGATCTGAGAAGGAAGTGTAGACCTCGAACCTTAAGATCAAATTTCGAGATTGCAAAAATTTAGAGTGGAACTAAAACAATAGTAAGGGTGTCTTAGTTCTCTTGGAGGTATTTTCATAGATTCATTCAAATTCGATTCCAACATCCGAAGGTTCTGCATCTACCCCAAAAAACAATAGTGGGACTAAGACAACAGTAAGGGCATTTTAGTCCTCCCTAGCATATTTTGATAGCATTTTTGTATTTCCAAAATCCTCATCACATTTCCAGACTTCCCAAGTACATACATCCTAACTTTTTGTTACTTAATTTTATCATTTGCATTCATTATTTGGCTTGCATTTCTAGGTTTTGTGAGTTGAATATTAAGTTATCTTTTTCCAAGATTTTGCTTAGTGGTGAACCCCTCAAAGCCTAAGTAATCTTCCTAGGTCTCCCTTGTTGAGAATTGACTCACCTTTGTGTTGATAGTCAATCCACTTTTGGATCCTAGGTTTCCTTGAATGAACCATTCCCCTATTGGGAAAGATATAGGATTAGGGACCCCCTTTCTTGTACACATTTTCCTGAATGGTTCAATCATAATCATCCATCCATTCATAATCTTAATTAGTTAAAATTCATCGAGTAAATATTTTCATTGCATCATTACCATATTCACATAGAAAACATAAATCAGAAACCATTACCATATTACCATTTCATTCATAAATATAACATAACTTATACATAATAACATCCATAGGCCATCCTAAATAATAAAAATCTAGGAAACACAATCATATAATCCATTCATAAACCATAAATATCATATGCATAATCCATCAGAATCCATCATATACATCCTAAAACATGTATATCATAAGAATCACATAACACATCATAAACCATCAACCAAAATCATCTCATCATATATACAAAAATAATGGACATGATACAAAGTTTCATACATGTCTATAAGTGGCTCGAAATATAAAATACATATACAAAGAAGCTTGCAATAATATAGTCTATCATAATCCTAGTTGCTACTCCCACCCTTTGATGGTGTTGGTGATCCTAGTACTCTCCTTGCTCCTGGTGGTGGTTTTGGACCTCAAGGTAGTGGTGACCCCATACTCACAAATCTTAACTATATAGATCTTCATCTTCCCAATTGTCTGCTCTCACCAAAGCTCGGTGCCCTTTGACTGATAGGTAATATTCTCTCATACAAGGATCAACATTATTATGCCTCGTGAGCCACTTGTGTTACCTCCCTCTAATGCATGTTTGATACCACCTATCCCATTCCCAAGCCTCATAGAGTGCCTCTAGTGGTATCCCTCTCTTGTATGAGTTTATACACATTAATGTATACCCTCTTTAGCCAAATTGGAGTTGCATCCCACATTGTGATAGCCTTGTCTCTCTCTCCTACTAGATATACCACCCTTATTCCTATAGAGTGTCTGCCCTAGCACTTTAGGAATTTTTCTCTTGTAGGAGATCACACTCTATCTATAGGCTATCTACTTTGGCCTTCTCTACCTCATAGAATTCCTAAATACTATCCCTCTTAGATATCCTCCATATCACTCTACACATGTTGCATCCATCCTGGTGATAACTCTCTATATTTGACATGGATATGCCTAACTACACCTCAATATCTCTTTCATCCTCTTCCTCATAGCTTTTCCATCATCCACATCTATCTCCTATCCCTCCCCTCCATTTCCTATTGCTCCTAAGAATCCTTCATAACCCCCCTCCATCAATGTGTTAGGATTAAGGTTTCATCCACCTTGTAAATCCTATGTAATGATTCCAACATCATTGGAAAGTGTCTCTAGGCACTTAGGGTGTATTTCAAAGTTATTTTTTAATATTAATTCTTGCCACTATTTGTAATATATTCATAAGTGGTGATGGGTCCACTAGCAGTGATAAAGGTGAGTTGTGGACATAAATATTTAATATTATTTTCCCCACATATGGATGCCTAAAATGGGATAATAAAATATATGAAAAAGGAAAAATGAGTGACCTTTTGTATTATCAAAGTAGAAGCTTGGAATGAGGCAACAAGTGTCTCTTGGTATTCCATCATTTATTGTATTTAATGTAATGTTTATCTTCCATGTTTGGGTGCCCAAGTTGGAGGGAAAGTTTTGGAGCCAAAACTGGTGTCCTTTCATATTTTGAGGTGGTATTCCAAGGGTTTGGGATATTTTTAATGAAGATTCATATTTGGGGGCCATGTTTGGTGAATTGGATTCCTTTACAAGTCTATAAATTCAACCTCTTGGATGTAGAAAGTATGAGCTATAGTCGGATGTAGAGTTTCATTGCAAGAACATAGGCATGTTGAGGCATAAGGAGGTTTTTCATAGGTACATTGGTGCTACCATAGTGGATGAAAAGAGGAGAATATAGGTGATTCTATTGTAATCTCATTTATTTGAAGATAATGCATACTTGTCCTCTCTTCTTGGTGGAGTTTTTCCTACAAGGGTTTCTCCATGTAAATCCTATGTTATGTGATGCTTTTGTGTTGTTGATGTGTTCCTTGTTGCTGCTATCTTATCATGATGCTATTATTTATATATATTTTTATAAGTTCACATAAGATGGTGTTAATAAGCATGATATGTTGGCTGATTTTTAGCATCATAAAGAAGATGATTCTAATCATGGTAATTCCATAATAAGGAAACTTAATTTTCAGGTTTGCATATAAGTTATAAATTTTTATGTTTATATATTTTAAGCCTTGTATCTCATCCATTACAACAATATTTGGATAGAGATTGAATTTTCTAACAATTGGTATAAGAACCTATTTATTTCTCATCATTTGGCATCAAAGCTTATGGTGAATTTGGTTTTAGGTATTCCTTCATTTTTTATTTCTTAACTTAGCAAGCTTGTGGGAATTTGTTAGAAGGAATTGAAAGTTGTTGGAAGGCTTGTGGGGCTGTAATGAATGCTCTATAATCTCTTGGAAAACTTGGTTTTCATATTGGGTTGTAGTTTACTCTTGTTTTTAGTTGTGGGTTGGTAGATCTGTGCTTATTCCATTATTTAGATGACATGTTTGATGTGAAAGTTTGGATGGTTAAATGCATTTCAAATTTATAGAGATAGTTTTGCATGATTTACATATTTTAATTTTTTTTGAATGTATATCTATGATGAGATTGTATTCAAGGAGTTATGGATGAAGATAGTTATAGGTTTACAATGTTGCTTGAAGGATTCTTATTAATCTATGGTTACTCTTGTGTGGGTTTGTTTAGAAAATCATATCTAGTGTTGATTCTGGTGTTTGAGTCTTGTAAATACACATGTTATACTTGATTTTCTCTATTTTTTATGATACTAATGTGGGGTTGAATCTATTTTTTTAGTTATTTAATATTGTGGCACTTATTATGTATTTATCATTTAAGATGTATATGTGTAAATCTTGTAAAATTATCTGATATGGATTATGTTTGGTAGGCCATATTCTTGATCACTATTATCAAATTAGTAATGCTTATTGAAATGATAGATGGTTATTAAGAGTACCTGATCTTATTGTTCACTTGAATCTATAGTAGTTTTTTATGGTGCATGAGAAGCTTTATTCACTTTCAATAGAGTGTTGGCAATGATATTGGTCATGATGTCATGTGTAACTTGATATTACTTTTAGTGGGAGCTTTATGTAGTTGCATAATGTTTTTTATCTTCTTTGTTTCAAGATTTTAGTTCTAATACATTATTTTTATAGTGTGTAGTGAGGCATGGATAATCTTTGATTAGAAGATGGATGGTCTTTTGCAATAGTTGTTGGTGTCATAAGGATTTCTTGGATTTTTCCTTTAGATAACAATAAGAGTTCAATGAAATATTTGGTTCTATTGAAAAAGGATGTGTGGAAAATGTATCTTCTTGGTTTGGACATTGTGGTTGTGCTTTACCTTTTGGGAGCTCATGGTGTTGAGTTCTTTGATTGTGTTGGGGCCATGGAGGATCTTCAATTAGGAGATGGTTATCATGATTTCTAAAGAGCTTGGTTATATATTTTAATGGGAGCTTTGGAAGTGGTGTTGATTCATCATTTGATGATGGATGGTTACTTTCATGTGATCTCCTAGTGTATAAGAGTAAAATTGTACCCCTTGTAATTTCCCATACATTCTTGCATCTGCTTTAGTGTCCACTCCTTTAGCATCTTGAGTAGGCTCATTTTAGCCCTTGCATTAGCCTCTTTCCCTCTCAAGATTCTCCATCACCCCTTTTCAGTAGCCACCCTCACGTGTTAGCTTTTCATTGAACTTTGCACTTTTCTCGTTTGCATTGTTTTGTGGTGTGACATGTCTAGACACTAGCGCATCACGCTAGCGTCCTATGACATGTCAACGATCAAACAACCATTTTTTAGCATGTTTTCCACTTTTCAGCTAATTTTTTCAGTGGAAATGGCTCGGGATTCCCTATAACCACTCAGGAAGCTTCTTCTCCCTCTTTAAAAGTCCTCTTTTCACTTCATTTGGGGACTTCTTCCACTTCTAGTTTCTCTCTAGCCTTCCACACTTTAGTTTTTTCTTGCACAACTTCATAACAACTTGTTGTAGTAGCTTCAAGCTCTCTCAAGCTCTTTACAACACTCTTGTAGCTTCACCTCCCTCATTTCATGCTTGTGAGCATCCTGGGATTCCAATACCCTACTATTCACATACTTACTTGGTGATACGGGTTCTCCTCCTCAAGCGGGGTTTGATTTTATCACCTCTTTTGTGATACAGGTTCTACTTTTCGAGTGAGGTTTTATTTTATCACACATTTACTTGGTGGTGTGAGTTCTACTCCTGAGCAAGTTTTTCTTTCACCACTCTTTGTTAATCGCACTCTTTCTCTCTATCTTCTTGGCTTTCTGTGGAGGTGGGAACACCAAAATGGGGGTTTGACTAAGATAGACCCCTATACAGCCCCAATAATTTCTCTCTCCCTCTTGTGTCTAGGTATTGAAGACACGAGCTAGAAGCTTCATCACTCGCACAGTCGTAAGTATTTCCTTTCTTCTCTTTATTGTCTCTATTCCATTTCAATCTTATTACTTCCTATTGCTTTCTTGCATTCTAGAGGTTCTCAGTAATCGGAGTGTAAGTCGTCACTTAGCCATTTTTTGAGAAATTCTCACTTTTTGGTCCCTACAAGATGCTAGCATGCCTTTGGGACACCAGCGCGTTGCGTTGTCATCCATAATTTGCGTTGTCGTCCTTTGGCCGAGAGCTTGATAATATGTCCAGAAAATCTCTGTGACCTGCTCTTGCAGACTCTAAAACTCTCACCATTGTTCCATTGATGTAGTATAGGGTAGTTCACCCCGTGAGGATCTCTGAGTGAAGAGAACTCATGAGTAGCGAATCCCCCTATATTACATTTTGGTGAATACAATGTGAAGAACAATGTTCTTCGAAAAACTAGGAATTTATTTACCCCTACTTGGCAGGGTCATAACTTTTGGCTCGATGCTCAGAATTCAAAACCATTTGCACTATTGGAAATGTCTCCTAGAGAACTAGTTCAGTCCCTAAAATACCAGTGCCTTTAGTAGTCAAATTTTAGGGACTGACGCAAGTTCCAACCCCAAATTCTGCTCTGAAGACCTCTAAAAAAGCGAATTACTAGAACATAGAAAAAATTGAAAAAATTGTAATGGATGTAATATCTTCTTTTATTAGTTCTATATCTAATTTTGTTCAAAATGTTAATTATGTTCCATTTAATGCATATGATGGTGACTTGGCTTTGCCTATGTCACTTGATATCTTTGATCCTTCTCACAAAATTCCTCTAGCTTTGAGGGATATTTTGTCACAAGAAGATGAAATCATTGATACTTTTCTTAATGTTATTCTACCTTCTCTTCATTCTAATGCACTCTCATCTAGAGATGATGCATTTGTGAGTAATGTATCTACCCTTCATTCCAATGCACTCTCTTCTAGAGATGTTGCATGTGTGAATGATGAATCTACCCCTCATTCCAATGCACTCTCTTCTAGGGACGTTGCATTTGTTAATGATGAACCTCATCTTTGTTTGAATGCACTCTCTTCTAGAGATGATGCATTAGCGCATGATGAATCTCCTTGCGCATCTGATTCTCCCTAGATTGATGTTGAGAATGTTCCTTCAAATAATTATTCCACATTTGATCTTGTTTGGATTGATGTTGAGAATATGTCTTCGAATAATTATTCCACTAGTTGTGGTGATTCAGTAAATGTAATCTATGTCTCGGTTGCCCCTCAAAGGCCTAAGAGATCAGTTATTTACGTAACTCTAGCTAGTCCTTCTAAAAGGATTTGTTCTATTTATGGTGTTCCATTTGATGGTGTTTCTCCTAATTTTTGTAAGGCTCCCTCTTATAGAGCAGAAGCCCATACTTATGAGAATAGTATGAATAAACAACCAATCCTTCCTCAAGCACCTAAACCTATGACTAAAGCACCCAATGATTATGACCTTGTCGAGCAACTCCGCATTACTTTGGATAAGATCTCACTATGGGACTTGCTTTATTCTACTCCAATTTATCAAGGTATGCTTTAGGAAGCCTTACAAAATATCCTTTTTCCTTCTACTAGGTTTGTAGATGTTGATGCATTGATGGTGTATATTCATTCAAATTCGTCGAATATTACGTTCTATCCACAGGAACTCCTGCCTCTGGAAGTGCAAAAGCAAGCAGATCCTCTAATGATTATAGTCAACATTTTCATTAAATTGCATTAGACATACCTTCATTGATGTTGCTTCAACGGCCAATGCATAGCATTGATCTAACGCCTAAGATTAATATTGACCCCATCTCTTTAACAATTTCCTTCACGTTGGCCCTGTTCGATAATGCTATGACAAGCCCCAGGTATAACAGTATTTCTTTGTAACTTTGGACCCATTACTGGGGAATCTCTCACTTTATATGTTATGTCAAAAAGCACTTTATAACCTCTTCTCTGCAGACCATGGATTCATGCCATGGGTGCATTTCCTTCATTCACCCATAATAAATCTATTAAGCTCATTTGTACAACAGTACAGTCACAATTAAGGTTGACCCTAATGTTATGCATCCTATGTGAAATGAAGACGGCTCAAGGTGGTGCCTACTCTATTCCTTCCAGCCTCTCCAATGTGGTCGAGGCGACTACCAACAGTACCACCAGCAGTACTTCAAAATAAATGTCCTTGAAGAAGATCCTTTTAGCTAAATGGGAGCCCTATAAAGCCTCCTTTCCACCTCTTCCCAAAGGAATGCATAGTTATGATGATTAGGGTTCTTTAGACTTATAGATTCCTTTCTTCTATTTGGGAATTACAAAGTCAATTCAATCCAATTCTAGACCTCTCGACAACATCATCCAACCTTGCCATCAAAGATGGCTATTCTCAGTATTTGGGTAGTGTGAGCACAAATTGTAATGTCCTAAGTGTTGATCCTCCTTCTAAGGAAGAGGATTACACTTCTACTAAAGAAGACAGTATTGGTAGTCCTGTTAATAAGGATGATGGCGATCCCATAGAGAAGTGTGATCCCCATTGTTGGGACAATGCTCTTTATGAGGATCCTCCTTTTTAAGATTTGCAAACGCGTTATGGCCTTGGCTTTAAGCTTGTCTCTAAATATGGCTCTGAGCAAAAAGGTTTTCAGCGTAGAGAACAAGGCATTTAGGTCCCTATAGAACTTACACCCCGTAAGCATACTTTGGGGCTTGGTTGCTCAAAGGAACGATCTAAACAGAAGCCATGGTTGAGTGACATGAATTCTTCTCAACCTCGTTATGTTGAAAATATTCTTCCTCCATTGTCTCCTATCTTCATGCCTTATTCTTCTTCTTGCGAAAGTTCAAGCCTTTCTCTGCAAGAAAAAAGGGTTGCTTCCTGCTCCTCATCCTTTATCTAAGAAAGAGTGTATTTTGTTGTGGCTTCTAAAAGCCCACTTAATCACTCTTCCTTCTCCTACATGCAATAAGCTTCATAAACATGATGAAGGAAAACACTCTTTCTGTGCATACCATTGAGTGTCTAGCCATTCCACTAGCGAATGTAAGACCTTGAAGGAAAAAATACAACAAATTTGTGATTCAAGTTCCATCAAACTCCCATTCGATCGATGCACCCCGCCTTTACTCATGACAAGTGATATTGACGCTTTACTCTATCCCTGCATGTCCTAGATATCTTGTAAGGTTCTCTCCCCTCAGAGCAGCTGGGGATAACATTAACTCATTTTGAGAGCAGTGTCCTTGCCATAGAGCCCCTCTTCTATGCCTTTCAAAATGAAGTGTCCCTGAGTGGACCCATTTTTCTTCTTTTTGAAGATTTCCAAGGACCTCTTTTAGAAAGATTTTCTCTCAAATGAATCTACTAGACGGCTTAGTGCCTTCATTTCAATTTATTTTATAACTTTTATAGTTTAGCCTGGCAGCCTGAATAGGACCTCACTTTTTCAATAGTGCATCCCTGAGGGAACCCTCTTTTCTCAATGGGGCTCTGGTTCCCGAGGGACCTCTTTCTAAATATTTCCAACTCATCTAATGCCATGCAGATTGTCCGCCATTTGCCCACATGGCCTTTTGACATGTTCTATTTGCGGTGTAGATGGTCGCCACTTTGACCTCCAAGTCCACTTCCCTTTGTGAAAGATCTTTGGGGATACCTCCCTGTAGGTCTGAGATCCTGTAGGGCACTTCCTTTGAGCTTCCTCCATGCGAGGGATCTTGGGGGTGGCTCCCCTACAGGTCTGCGGGTCTATAGGGTGATTTTTAGGGGTTACCTTCAAGTGATAGTTCTTAGAGGATACCTTCCTTGCAGGTCTACGGGTCTATAAGGAACTTTCTTAGATTCTTCCATGTGAGAGATCTTGGGGGATGCCTCCTTGTAGGTCTGCGGGCCTGTGAGGCACTTAGCACTTATTTGTGATACGTGCCCTCCCTCAGAAAGGGGCTCTTTGCTTTATCACCCTCTTTTGTGATATGGGTTTTCCCTCCTCGAGTGGGATTTTATCACCTTACTTTTAGGTGCACCAGAACCTGAGTGGGTTTTTCTTTCAATCAGCACTTTTTTCATTTCTATCTTCTTTCTCTCTCACCATTTACTCCCAATCCAGAAGATCTAAATACCTTCATCTTGTATACCCTTTCTCTTCAGCATTACACCTCTATGTGTTCTACTATAATGATAGTATCATTGAGACAACCTTTAAGATTGAGTGCCCTTTTACTTTGCACTCAAATCCTTTTAGCTTTCTTTTTATATTCTCCTCCCTGACATGGTTCTAGTGTATTCTTGTTCTATTAAATTAGTTTTGCAGTGTCTTAGAATTAAATGATCTCAGACGGAAGAGTTGCCCACTCTCACAAAGATCCTTTCTTTTGGCACATGATGTTTATGTTATAGATTTCTCCTTAGCTGCAAGAGCACTGATTCATGCTCGCTAAAGTGGGGGAAAAATGTATAAGAGTAAAATTGCACCCCTTGCAATTTCCCATACATTCTTACATCTACTTTAGTGTCCACTCCTTTAGCATCTTGAGTAGGCTCATTTCAGTGCTTGCATCAGCCTCTTTCCCTCTCAAGATGCTCCAACACCCCTTTTCGACAGCCACCCTCATGTGTTAGCTTTTCAATGAACTTTTCACTTTTCTCATTCGTGTTGTTTCGTAGCATGACATGTCCAGAAACTAGCGCGCCACACTAGCATCCTATGACATGTCAACGCTCAGACAACCATTTTCGAGCATGTTTTCCACTTGTTAGCTAATTTTTTCAGTAGAAACGGTTCGAGATTCCCTATAATTGCCTAGGAAGCTTCTTCTCCCTCTTTAAAAGTCCTCTTTTCACTTCATTTGTGGACTTCTTCCACTTATAGTTTCTCTCTAGCCTTCCACACTTTAGTTTTTGCTTGCACAACTTCATAACAGCTTGTTGTAGCTCACCTCTTTTGTGATACAGGTTCTCCTCCTCGAGTGAGCTTTGCTTTTATCACACGCTTACTTGGTTGTGCGAGTTCTACTCCTGAGAAAGTTTTACTTTCACCACACGCTTTTTTCATCACACTCTTTCTCTCTATCTTCTTGGTTGTTAGTGGAGGTGGGAACACCAAAACCAGGGTTTGACTGAGGTAGACCCCTATACAGCCCCAACAATTTCTCTCTCCCTCTTGTCTATAGGTATTGAAGGCACTCACAAGCTAGAAGCTTCATCACTTGCTTTCTAGTCCCTACGAGATGCCCACACGCCTCTGGGACACCAGCGCGTCGCGTTGTCATTTTTATTCTGCATTGTTGTCCTTTGGCTGAGAGCTTGATAGTCTATCTAGAAAATCTATGTGACCTGCTCTTTTAGATTTTGAAACTCTCACCACTGCTCCATTGAGGTAGTATAGGGCAGTTCGCCCCGTGAGGCTCTCTGAGTGAAGAGAACTCATGAGTAGCAAATCCCCCTATATTACACCTAGGAGGGGATGTTAGATAATGTTTTCATGATATGTGCATGATTCTATAGTTGGAATTTTGACAATGGTATTGTTTAATTCTCTTTGGTTTTGAGTATTGATCATTTGCTTGGAGCTTCATGATTTTGTAGGGTTGCATTTAAAGTTGGCATGGATTGATTGGTGGATGCTCATGGAGACTAGAGAGGCTTGGGTGAGGCTAAGAGATCTCTTATTTATGGGATTGTATGTTGATATGGTTACTCTTTGATGAATATTTCAATAGAAATATTGATGAGCCTACACCTAGTTATGGATGTGAATCCATTATCGACTTGAAGGGAAGATTAAAATTTATTGGTGTTGTGTACACAAGACAATATTGTATCCCACTATTGATCTACTCAACAAGTTAATGATTTGAGAGGTATTGTTTGGCTAATTATCAAAGGAATTCTTTATTTTTTATCTTGTCTTCTCATATGAGTTATTCCTAAATATGAACATTGTAAATACTTGTTAAGAAGAAGATGCATGGTTTATGGATTTTCTTTTTTCTCCTTGTTTTGGTATTGAGCTATGGATCTAGTTTTGAGGACTTATTTGGAGAGGTACAGGAAATATTTTGTGTCTTCGGGAATGTTCCCTTTGTTGTGAGAATGATTGGTTGGTTTGATCTACCTTTGGTATGAGAGGTTTACATCTATTGTTGCCATGTTTTTATTTAATTTCAATGTTAAGATGTTTATATCCTCTTAGTTTGGGAATGGTGAAGGAGATCTTACTTTACACATCTTGGTACATGTTAGTGTGGAACAAGATAAGGTTTTCTTTACAATTTATCTCTTTGGTCATGATAATCTTCTTAGATGTTTGGTTTCACATGGTTGAGTGTGAATAAATTTGGAGAGGTATGAAGATTAATGGTGAGAGAGGTATTGTAACATATTTGTTTGTATGATTTGCATATCATTGTATGTTTCCTTAACACTATGTAATAGAGTAATTAGCCACATCCTCTATGTGAAATACTATAGGAAAACTTTGTATGCCTTGATCAATTTTTAGATTTGACATTACTTATGCAGTGGGAGTTTCTAGATATATATCTGGTTATCATCTTTGATATCTTGAATTTTTGGTTATTGATGTGATGATGAGTTTGCATGTTTCATTGGATTGGGATCTATGAGTTATGTAAGTTGTGGATTAGCTACCCATTTTATTACAATGGGATGACTTGTATTTGGACTATCTATATCCACAAGATTATTTTAGTGCTTTTTAGATTTGTTAGTTGGCCTTGTTTGTGACCATTTTTTATTGGTATGTTCCATTGAGATAGGAGGATGGATATACAAAGACTTGATTATAAATTTTAGGTTCATATGTTGATAGTATGAAGTCATATCTATGATTTTTATACCCTAGTTTGAGGTATGGTTAGCTTTTATGAGTTGTAATTTGTTGTGGTTTCTATTCTAGGTGGTATGAGTAAGGAAGCTACTCAATGCCTTTGTTATCATTTGAATTTGATTCTTGTATTCATGTAAATATTGGTGCATGTTTCAGTGACATTTGATATGTTTCACCTTGGTGTGTTCCTTTTTATTTCATAGGTGGCATGGTGGAGGATGTAAAGGATTTCTTTGTTTGATGGTCATTATCATGGTTGATTTTGTAGGTATCTTGTTGGAGCATGAGAGTATGGTGAAGATTCAAATGGTATATGTTTGGCTAAGGGATGTTTTTCCCTTATTTGTGACTCTGATGGGTGTGTATACAAGATTGATGTCAAGTGGGAGAATGTTAGGATTAAGGTGCCATCCACCTTGTAAATCCTATGTCATGGTTCCAACATCCTTGGAAAGTGGCTCTAGACACTTAGGGTGTATTGGGAAATTATTTTATAATATTGATTTTCACCATTGTTTGTAATATATTCATAAGGGGTGATGGGTCCACTAGCACCAATAAAGGTGAGTTTTGCACATATATATTTAATATTACTTTCCCCCCATGTGGATGCCTAAAATGTGATAATAAAAGATATGGAAAAGTAAAAATGAGTGACCTTTGGTATTCTCAGTAGTGGATGTTAAGATAAATGGGACCCTTATATAGAACACCTTGATTGATTTAGGGACAACCATTAATGTCATGACTAAGGAGACAATGTAGCTACTTATGCTAACTAACCTTAGACCTACACCAACTGTTTTACAATTGGAAGATAGGTCAACAATGAAACCTAAGGGGATCATTGAGGACTTAGTCATATCATTAGATTTATGGGAGTATCCTACAGATTTCATAGTCATGTAGCCAAAGATCAACCTTGTAGGATATCCACTTATTTTAGGCAGACCATGGTTAGCAACAGCTGATGCATTCATAGGTTGTAGGTCTGGGAATATGATAATTTCAAATGGAACTATGACCAAGAAATTGGTTCTATATCCACTAGCCCAACCTCATGAAAATATACAGAAGACTATATGGCCTACCTTGGATGAAGAATAACACTATTCCCTTCAAACTCTCATGACTATTGAATGCAACCCCTTGCTGAAAAGCCAAGATGAGGATGATTTAATTGACCACATCATATAGAATAACTATGGTAGCGACCCACAACAACAAGACTACCTTTCATGCCTGTAGGATCCATTGTAGCATTTTATCCTTTCCAATTCATCAGAAGAAATATCCTAGCTATTTCATTCTCTTTGACCACAATAATGTGTCCTCAACATTAGTAGACTTGACCTTTCATCTATGAAATTAGAATCCAAAACAATGGAGATCGTGCTAGGAAAAGTGTTGAACATCAACAATGGACTAACTGAGGAACAACAAAATTCCCTAAACACTATGTTGCAGGCACACACAACAGCCTTTGCATGAGACTACCATGACATGAAAGGGTTTGATCTAGAATGATATATGCATAGGATCTATAAAAATGATGGTTTCAAGCCAATTAGATAGCCCTAAAGGAGAATGAACCCTGCCTTCATAGAAATAGTTAAGATTGATCTATAAAAATTATTTGATGCAGGATTCATTTACCCTATTTCTAATAGTCAATGGGTTTCACCATTAGTTATTTTCCCTAAGAAAGGAATAAAATGGATGGTATGTGTGGACTATAGGGAGCTAAGCATAACCACTAGAAATGATCACTTCCCACTACCTTTCATTGACCAAGTGCTTGCTTCCATAGTAGGTAAGAAATACTTCTCCTTCCTAGATGGAATTAGTGGCTATAACCAGATAAACATAGCTCTAGAAGATCACGATAAAACTACATTTACATTCCCTTGGGGTACATATGCCTATTCTATTCTTCCCTTTGGACTATGTAATGCCCCATCCACTTTCCAGAGGGTAGTACTTAGTATCTTCTTAGATTATGCTCATGATTATATGGAAATCTACATGGATGACTCCACTACCTATGGAGAAACATATGAAGAGGAATTGAAAAATCTAGAGAAAGTTTTGAAAAAATGTCACAAACACAATATTTCATTGATTCATGAGAAATGTTTTATGATGATAACTCAAGGAATTGTTCTAGGGAACTTTATATCAAGTGAAGAATTTCAAGTGGACCCCTATAAAATTGAGATCATCTCTACACTTCCTATGCCATAGAAACAAAAAGATGTGAGGAGATTTTTGGGACATGTAGGCTAATATAGAAGATTCATTCAGTACTTTAGTAAAATTATAGCACCCTTGTTTTTTCTGCTTACCAAAGAAATAGAATTTGATTGGACTATAGAATGTCAACACTCCTTTGAAACACTTAAGAAAAATTTGACAAAATCACCTACCTTGAGAGGGCCAAACTGGACATTACACTTCAACATATACACTGATGATTCTAATTTTTCTATAGGAGTAATATTGGGACAAAAAGAAATTAATAAGGAGTATGTTATCTACTACATCAACAAAAACTTACAAGGAGCCAAACTTAACTACACTGCCATAGAGAAAGAGATGTTGGAAATTATTTATGCCATCAACAAGTTTAGGCATTACATTACTGGCTATCTAATATTTATCCACACAAATCATACTACAATTAGGTACTTGATGAATAAACCTGTCTCTAGGGGTAGACTAGTCAGATGGCTACTCTTACTATAGGGGTTTGATATAACTATAGTGGATAAGCTTGGAAAAGCTAATGTAGTGGAAGATTTTTTGTCTAGATTGCCCATATAGCTAGAAGAAGGTGTTGTGGATGAATATTTTCTAGATGAGCATTTTTTTGCATTCAATGTAAAAACACCTTGGTTTGTTGACATTGCAAATTACGTAGTGGCAGGAAAATACCATCACTATCCTCTCATAGAGAAAAGAGGCAGTTGGTGCATACAAGCTTTCCATATTCTTGGGTAGTTGGTTACCTATTCTATATTGGTCCAGATAATATCATGAGGATATGTATAAGAGATGATGAGGTATTTGACATCCTAAAATCTTGTCATGATGAGCCCTATGGGGGTTACTTTAAGATCTTAACAATTGGATACTACTGGACAAATCTCCATAAGGATTTAGTAAAGCATACCAAGAGTTGTGATAGATGTCAGAGAATGGGAAAACCAACAAGGAAAATTGAGATGCCTTTGCAACAACAAATGCAATTGGTGCACCATTTGAAAAATGGGGACTTGACTTCATTATCCCAATTTCACCAGCCTCTAATAATAAAGAGTATATTTTGGTTTTCATAAATTATTTGATAAAGTGGGTTGAAGCCAAGGAAGTATAGTTTATCAAAGATGGGATTGTAGCCAAGTTCTTTTATGAAGACATCTTTACTAGGTATGGAGTACCTAGAGAAGTTGTACTGATCAAGGTCCCTAGTTTACTTCTAAAATCATTTCTAAATTGGTTGAAGAGTATGAAATAAGACATATAAAATCAACACCTTATCCCCCCCAAGCCAATGGACAAGTGCAGGTTACAAATAGAGAAATTGAGAATATTTTGACCAAGACAGTGAAAATTGATAGAAAAGATTGGGTTGCCAGATTACCTGAAGCAATGTGGGCCTATAGAACAACATGGAAAACAACTACATGATTCAAACCTTATGAGTTGGTGTATGGTAAGACAATAGTTCTGCTAATAGAGTTTGAATACAAGACACTTGGGACAATAGTGGAATTAGAAATGGACTTGATAGCAGCATAGAAGGAAAGGCTACACAATCTGAATGAGTTAGATGAAATTAGAATGTAGGCCATGCATCACACAAAGATAATTCAAAAACAAAGGACTAAATGGCATGATTAGTTTATAAAGACTATGGAATTCAATGTGGGTGATTGGGATTTGTTATATGATTCCAAATATAAATATTATAAGGGGAAGCTCCAATCCAAATGGTTGGGACCATATGAAATACATTAGGTATTCCCTAATGGAGCAGTTAAATTGTAGACCATTAATGTAGTTCAATTTTCACTACTAGGTAATGGATACAAACTAAAGATATACAAGAATCCAATACAAAAAGATTATTTTCTTCTTTCCTTAATGCATCTATATGGTCAAAACAATGGTTTTAATACAGACATACTATCACAAGATAATAACTCAGCAATATATACTATCATTTTTTATAGTGATTCATCAAATGAGCTACATAGGTCACCTCCTAAGAGTACTTAGGTATAATCCCTTATCCTACTTCTCATGCATAAACATTACAAGTGCCACAATCAATAATCTTTTTAAAGACTGCTTCACTATGTAGTAGGGACTTGTATCATCATAAATAAAAATTTGCCACTATTTAGTTCGAGACCTATTGATGAAGGTACCTGAAACCACTACCTATCAAAGAATTCAAAAATTTGTGCCAAATTAATTGTAGTTCTTCCACATTCATTCCACTTTTTCCACACATGCAACCTTAAGCCTTTCATATCAATACATGCAACTTGACTAATCCACTCCACGTCACCTATTTTGAATTTAATGCATTTGAACTATCACTTCGCATTCCATCAACTGAGCATACCGCATCTTTTTAATCGCATGTGCCAACCTTTCATTTATTCCATCACACATTGCAATTAACTAATGTTAAATCAAACTCATGCTACAGACACTCTTCCAATAGCTTCACACATGAAAAGTTACATTCCTCTCATTTGATAGGTACACACACTAATCTCCCATAATTAACATGGATTCTCAATGCTTTCATTATGTACTTGCATTTAAATTTTGCATGCTTTGCACTTATTAATCTTATTTCCATATTCATTAATCATACCCTCTGCCTAGTCACATGTATTGAAGTGAGGTCACTTCAAGGTTTTAAGTTGGGGGATAGTATATATTCCAAAATATTATTTTCACCACCAAAAGCAAAACACAGAAAAACCATACAAACCTTTTTTTCCTTTATACCTTTTTGCACCTGCAACCTTTTTGTTGTCAATTCCCTATATTCTGAGCCAATTTAAAGCCTATTCAAGCTGAAATAGAGGAGGAACATGCATAACAATTGAAGTTGTAATGGAGAAGTGTATGTGTAATTTTAGCAAATATAAATGGTTGGAGGGTTGTTGAAATTGAATTTTGAGCTGAAATTTTGAGAAAAGTCGGGATACTTCTCTATGGGAGGTGATATTCTTAGAAGGGAACCTACAACACACAAGAAAATATTGGAGGATAGGTTAGTTTTTCCCATTTTCACAAGGTCGGAATGGTTAGACAACTTTTTGAAGTCGACAAAGTTTAATGAAGACATGACAAGTCAGTTTACAATAATATTACAACATGATGAAGCCATTGTCAAGGGATTGAGAGTGGATCTTCAGAGGCTACAATTAAAAAAGTGTCTAGTTTAGTAAGGAATGGAGCTGAGTTCCTTGTTAGAGAAAATGCAGTAGCTACTAGGGATAAGTTCAGAGAGGTAGGAGAAAATATTGATTCATCATCACAAGTTGCCAAGAGATTGTCACTTCCATGGGTATGGGTCTCTTCTGCTTCTTATATTATTTAAGTATAGCACTTGTGATGGTAGAAAATACCTCCTGTATACTGTGCATTTTAAGCTACTAAATAACCTTTGTCATAACAGATTGGTTAATGTACCTAATTTCCTTTAAAATTTGTTAAAAAGAATGGGAGCTGAGTACCAAAGGAAGATAAATGATTAAGCTTTGTCACATTACTGTTTGGTAACCCTATTAATCAAAAGGATCCTTAGGGTTTAGTATCCATAGGTGTCCTAGGAGAGCTTTTCAATTTGTAATGACATTAATCATATTCTTGAGGAACTAGCAGTTCCATAAAACCTAGAGTCACTTGTTGCATCTTTAAGGGAAATGCCCCGTGTTTCACCTGTTGCTTCACCTACACGCAGTAAAGGTGAACCAGAGGAGAAATGTGTGCAAGGATCACCACATGTAGCATTTAACCAACCTACAACAAAAAAGACCCCAACTTCTTCTAGAACGTCAAAGATCAGGAAAAAGAGAGGTATTTCTTCTACACGTTCAAAGGTGCATAAAAAGAAGGTTACCCAAAAAAAGAAATGTACCCCACCAAGGTGTTCAGGCTACTTGAGAAGGAAAGGTACCACAAGGGGAAGTATTGAGAAACTAGAAGATGAAATAAGGGGCAAAGAACAAAAATAATATGTTATGATAGTTGGTATTAATTCAAAATTGAAAGATGATGTTTCTAAGAATGTGCATGTTCCCACAAAAAGGAAATGGTATATATCCACTACCTCTTAGTCAAATTTAGATTTAGAGGATATTTTTGTTGCAAACAAAATAAGCAAGAGAACCCCAATTAGCCTTGATGATGAGCATTTTAAATACATAGATGTTGGTGATGAACAATTTTTGAAAGATCAGGAATTATTTTTAGAAGAAAAAAATGTTAGGAAAGAATTGCAAGAAGCATTAGAAAGGATCAAACAATTGAAGAACTGGTAAAAAATTATGAGTAGAGGGATAATTAAAGAGATTAAAAAGTATAGGAGTTGGAGGAAAAAATACATAATTATGGAAATGGGTCAAAATTGGATTTTCTTGCACAATTAGCAATGATTAAAGCAAGAAACAAGGAGTTTGTAGAAAAGAAGAGGAGACCCCCTACTATAAAAACTCCAACTTATCATACAACCTTGTCCCTGGGATATCAATTGTGGAAATTTACTCAAGATTTTTCTAAACGGAAAGAGAATTGGAAGAAGAAAAAAGAAGTAATGATTGCAGAGCATACTAGAATACTAGAGGGTAAGGATATTGAATTAAAAATGTTAGCAGTCAAGGTGGAAGAGGTAGCAGATAAAGTTGCTCAAAATGTTTGATGTAGACCTCAAGCTAGGACCTATGCTTTATTTTTGCAAGAAAAATTCTTAAGTTTTCAGTTCAATAGGTCAATTAGTAACTAGTCAGTTGCTATAAGAAAAAAAATTGATTTTCTAAATGTCTTTGTTGATGCCATACAAGAAGAACAGGATCAATTGTGTGAATATTATTTGCATAATTATGTAGTTCTAGAAGACACTGAATGGAACCCATTAATCTTTGTGGGAGATTTAAAATTAAAGGCACTAACATCCTATTTTAGGAATGAAAAGTTCAGAGTTGAACTCATGGAAGACTACATGGAGAGAGAAAAATCAGTTGCTCTCCCAATAAGGAAACAATCTAAAACCCTTGAGGTGATCATAGAAGAATGGTTACAACTCTAGGACCACAAAGGTGTAGGCAGAAAGATCATAAACTTGAGAACACAGTATTATAGAAGGATGTAGATATGGACTATTGGACTCATCCACCATTCCTACTAGTTTGTGCAAGAAAGATGAGATAGTTTAACTCTTGAGTTTTAAAGGAAAGAGCCCCACTCCACTTACAATTTTATAGTCATGCTTGAAAGAACAAGAAGGTATATGGATATTTCCATAGACAAAGGTCTTGAATGGGTGCCACTTACATTCCAACCACCAATGCTCCTATACCTAGTACCACACTAGACAGGGGAGAAGAATGAGAAATGTGAGAGAGTAGATGTTATCATAATGAAAAATATTCCATGATATAGATGATTCTATTTGAAATAGGTTAAAGGAGTGGATGTTGTCATAGACCTCAGGGAAATCACTCTGCACTACAACCTCTAGCCCTAGTTAATTTGCTTGGGAACAAGCAAATAAGTAGTTGGAGGGAATGATGAGTCCAGTCATTAGATAGTTTTCTTATGTTTTTATACAAGTTCATAGACATTACTAGAAACTTATCTTATACATATTCCTACAATTTATGCTATCTTTTATGCTTATTATGCAACCTTGAACCTAATTTAAAGTATATGGAAATATGGTTATGATGTGATGGTTATTACATAATTTATGTGTGGATATGTATGAATTTTAATGGATATTTGTTCTTAGCTATGGTTGTTAGTATTGTGTACATGTTTTGTGAACTAATTCTTTGCATTAACAACTACAAGGCACATCCTGTAGCCAAAGGAGTTCTCTGACAACAAAACAAGGGAGGTTCCAGAATAAATTGAGCACAACAACTACAACATGGAGACACTTAATAAAGATGATTTGCATCATTATGATGTTCAATAAATATGTTGAAGGAAAAGAACCCATTTAAAGTTAGGAGTCTAATGTGACTAATTCAAACAATCCACATTTTATTTCTCTTACATTAGAGTCTAAGTTCTACTTGGACTCTTCTTCCTTTTTCAGTTATAGATTGCTTAGTCATTATCACGCTCTGTTATATAGGGAGGGGTGATTTATGGTTTCAATTTAGAGTCATTTTTTTAAAAAAACTTCCCTTGTGCATATATGTATGTGTTGATCATGATGTTATTCACACACCAACAATGCAGATAAATCCTCATAGACGGACTGCAGGAACCTATCTTTACTTGAAATATTGAACTAGGACAACCCAAATCTTAGGCTAACTCAGCTTAATCCCAAGGCTCGTTTATGTCAAATATTGAGCATACTAGGTTTGCATTAGGGTTCGTTGTGATAAATTTGTTAATCATGAGGTATAAACAGTATTTTGTTTCAATTTCTCAAATGAATCATAGGGATAGGTAAAAGATAATCTTGGTCTCGTCATTTAACAACTTCATGAAATTGACAAATTTGTAATAACATTTCATGAACTTAAAATACTTGCTATCAATTAAGTAGAGTTAGCTTTAAACAACTATATTCAATATCACAGAATCAAAAAGATTTTACCAAATAAAATTTCCAACGGCTTATCTCTTTTTGTAACATTTCATGAAATTTAAACATCTATTCACAACAACACAACAGGAAATTAGTGCCAACTTTTGTGCCAAATTTTAGTGTATTTTGAGCACATGAATTGAACAATTTGGCTGGCGCTAAACTCAGCGCAAACAGGCATGGTTAGTTTGGCATCGAATTTTGTGCCGACTTTTCTACTAGATTTATCATCAGATTTAGCATCGATTTTAGCACCAAAAAATCATGGTGCCTCCATTAGTGCCTAAAATAGTGTCAAGAAGTAACGATGAAAATTGCGCCGAAATTGGTACCCAATTTGGCTTCCATTTTTGCTTCCATGTCTACTCCCATTTT